>CM046061.1:37148994-37737747 GCA_025215515.1 Schistosoma japonicum | reverse complement strand
CTATCTATCTATCTATCTATCTATCTATCTATCTATCTATCTATCTATCTATCTATCTATCTATCTATCTCTCTATCTATCTATCTATCTATCTATCTATCTATCTATCTCTATCTATCTATCTATCTACCTATCTATCTATCTACCTATCTATCTATCTATCTAATCTATCTATCTAATCTATCTATCTAATCTATCTATATATATATATATATATATATATATGGAGACATATTTATAGTAAGCATGTAACTTGTTCAAATATTGCTTAATATTCATATTACGCTAAACATAATATTGAATAAGGTACAAATTATTATTCTAACCTACCTCTGCAATCAAAAGATGCATTTTCAATCTTTCTTTGTACTATAGTCCTAATGCCCTTTCCATTCTTTTACAAAAATGATTTGTAGACGCTTGCCTTATATTAATCTTAAACCGCGAAGTGGAGAATTTTAATTTATCTACAATTAAAGTGGGGGGATTGTGGAGATAGATAACTGTCAAATTTTTGATATCACGAATTGACTAAATTGAAAATATCAACCGTTCGGAGCCGACTCAGTGGCCCAGTGGTAAAGCGTTCTCTGCGGAGCCAGAGGGTCCTGGGTTCGATCCCCTATGTGGTCAAGGGTGCGCACTGCTGAAGAGCCACGTAGTAGGACAAAGCCACTGTCCAGTGCTTCTATGTGGTCAATGGTTGTCTGGTTCAGATCAATTCGTGATATCAAGAAATTTAAATTATTTGCTTGATTTTTAAGAATATTAGAAATCACCAGGATTCTTCGGACTTAAGATCTCTTCATTATGTAATGGTAGTCGAGTTTGCCTATCGTAATAAATCAGTCGGGCTATACTGGCTGGAACATTCATTCCTTAAGACCCTGCCATGCCAGGTCAGTTAAAGAGAAATAAGACTAAATGCAGCAAATTTTAGGTTCAAAGGCAAAGTCGTACTGCCTATTGTACAGAAATGTGATGGAAGTAAAACGTTCCCATCAGGCAATTAGAATAACAGTAGTGCAAAAGTGAACACCTTAAATTACTTCACGGATTTTTGTCCGCGGCAATGAGGCTTTATTACGTAAGTCGACAATATAAAGAAAATTTCGCACGGTAAGGGTGTGTGTGGCATACGTCAAGCAGTTGTCCCTTGGACACTTCGTTCATGCTCCAAGGTCTTTAAGACCAGCCCTAATTTAATTTACTCAGGTACATCAAGTAGAAGAATGCTTCCATAGTGTGGGCAACCAGGAAGTAATAACCACCCTCACTTCTAACAGAATTCATGATCTCACTTTACATAAAAGATTACCAGTTAATTTATATTGTGCAGAGAATACCAAGATGTGATTTGTAGTGGTAATGTACGGCTCAAAAGATAACTTGGCCACTTTTAGGTTTCATTACACATTGAGGAAAAACAGTTGTAAACTAAAAAGTTTTTCAAATGAATTTTAATCTTTTCCGTTTTGTTATTAATAGTATATATCTAAGGAACTGGTGACACTATTACGAAGCGAACCTTCTTAGACCGTCAAAGCCACACTGTTTAGTGAGTTGTTAATCTGGATTAGACTATTATACTGAATGTACTAAAGTATTTAAATTTATTTAAATCTAACTAAATACCCTTCCTCGGTAAATTCCACTCTGATTTTCTATAGGACCAGATGCATATTCAGTCCTCCATTCAGGTATTTCACCTACTGTTGTACAGAACTTTGAAAACCTTTACTTTATGGAAAGCATGCTTGTTGATTCGCTCTTTGGTTTCAAAACTTCTGGTAGTGATATCCGTTTAACACGTTGTGGATATACAGGTGAAGACGGCTATGAAATCAGCATCCCGTCGGAAATATCTATCCCGATTGCTGAGATTCTGGTAAAGCATTCTTGTGTGAAGCCTGTTGGATTAGCTGCTCGTGATACTTTAAGACTAGAGGCTGGTTTATGTCTATATGGCAACGATATATCAGAGGAAACAACTCCAGTAGAAGCTTCACTTTCCTGGCTTATCTGTAAGTTTAAAGTGATTGGTATTCAAAATGTATATTCCTTTATATTGAAAGGCATTTATCATCGAGGTTACTACAAATTAATCATATATCTAGCACCAATAATCCCAAACACTTCATATGATTTATCTATTGAATCGCCTGTAAAACACTTGTGATTCCCAGTAGGCTAACATTTTTAAACACACTAGTTTTATGTATTACGATTTATGACACTGAGTGCGATTCTTTCTGCTGATGGAATAATAAAATATACTAGACTTTATGACCAATGACTGCGTAAGTTGGATTCACTTTAAGCCCCGTCGTCAGTTATTCGATAATTACTAATCAATGTACGAACACGTCCGCTCCTCGACTACCAGTTCCTAAAGTAGGAATAGGGACAACAACGATTAAGGAGTCAACAAACAGAATAGAATCGAATTGTATTTCAACGATGCTTTTATATATACATAAAATCAGACCACACAACGAACCAATTAGGGATTTCGCACTAATACGAAACAGAAAAAAAATGTCGCAGTGAATGGGGGTAACTGTGGTCCATAATAAGAGACAATATAATAACAGTAAATATACTAAACAGGAGGATAGGGTAAGAGGAACGTAACAATAATAGAAATGTATTGTTTACATTACTCACGACCGAAATAAATGAATTAGTCCTCTAAAACACAGTTCTGGAAGTTTTTCACTCTTCCTTAGTGGTCCAACATAACAACTAACAGTTTAAAATAGCGAGATTAGCTATTTTTTTCAAAAAGAACATCCTATATTCTAGAGTGGGTACCTACACTGAGACTCGTACCTGGTACGTTTCGCTCCAATTTCCAGCGGATTATGTACCGAGTTACTAAGTTCAGATAGCTTACTAACTTGTTCAGTACGTGTGAATTTGTTGATTAGGGTTTGTGATTTCCATTTGTCATTATGGACAGCAGTTGACCACTGGAGCATAAATACATCTTGTGTTATAACTCATACTTGATTAACCACAGACAACTTCAGCACTTGAACCCCTTAAACCCTCCTAGTCACAATTCAGAAGTCAAGATAAGTAGACAGGAATCTTTATTCCAATAATATCATGATTACAGTCTATCCAGTCTTTACCAAGAGGTTTCAGCCATTACCTAATCAGAACATACCACGTGGAGATTCTGGAGAGTTCTGTTGATCAGTGATTGGATAGGATTTCCCCAACCCCTTCAAGGGTTCTAGAGGCGTCGTTGAGGTTTCTAGGAGCCGTATTAACACGTTAACTAGTCCTAAATGAAACAAAACAGTTCATCTTGATTTTAACTGTTCATCACATTTCAATATACCAAAACCTGTGAAATAGCTCTATGTCGAGGCGAGTCACTCAGGTTACATACATTAACAGAGACCAACTAACGGCACTTCTGAATTTCAATAGTGGGAAAACTTATTCTTGCTAATTATTGATAACTGTTTACCTTGCCATAATCTTAGTGAAATATGATGAATGTTGAACACATTTTTAGTTTGATAATTTCCATCTACATATTTGTGAATAATTAATTACAAGCGCCGGAACGAGTCTTGTTTGTTATTCATGACAGCACTGAGAGCAACTACTAAACATCTGTTAACTAAGTAGAAAATACTCTATAAAATAGCTTTTTATTGTTTATTCTGATGCGTTTATATAACATGTAACTTGAAAAATTCTATATTTTTTATAAAGTTTATAGTCAAAATGTTACTTCATAATATTTCAGCAAAACAAAGGCGTTTGGGCAAGGATCCGAAATTTCCTGGTTATTCAGTTATAATTAATCAGTTAAAAAATAAAAACGAAGTAAAACACAAAAGGATCGGTTTGATTTGTGAATCAGGTCCACCAGCAAGAAGTAAGTTTAAAAAATTTCACTTTTAGTTTGTGCGTAAGGATCACTAGTATCAAATGATTTACGCTGAACAATTTAAAGGTGATATAATTATTCAAAGACTAGTTTGATTGCAGAAGTCGTGGATCAGTAGTGTAGTTTAGTGGTTAAGATGATCAACTTTCAAACACAAAGTTGAACATCTGAATCCCACTCCATCTACTTCTATTTTGGTTACCTGGTTGTATCACTAGCTCTCGCGCTTCGAATATGACTTACAGTAAAGTATGTGATTCAACATTCAGTAAATAAGTTGCAAGTACTGAATGATAAGTTTACAAAGTGAAGTATTGAATTTTCACTAGCTATTGAAATGGTATTGACCTGTAAGAGATGTCGCCATGTGTTATTAATCATTTCCTTTTCTTTTCATCTTATAGGTGCATATTAAAACATGTTAAAGTACTCAGTGGGTATATTTTAATATGAACCTTATTATGTTTAATAGTTATCTGTAATTAAGCCAAGTTATCTTGTCACATATTTACATTGAACTAGTTTTCATTTAATTATGCTTCATTTTTTCACGAAATCTAATTTCAATCAATCAATCAGAATAACTGTTTATTACCCAATGAGTAGTAAATTGCTTTGAATATCAGCAGTTTCATACAACATCACATTTTTGAATCTTAAAATATTAATTAGTTTGTCAGACCTGAAACTAGAAAATTAAGGCGTTATGGGATATTGCGATTTTATTGGGAACTTAATACTTGTGTTATACATGACCTACTTTCTTAGTTAATGAAATCTCTTAGCCAAGTATGTAGTTTACTTTTAGGCATCCGTACGTCGTCACTGTATTCTACACGTTTAGAAGAGTAATACGACAAGCATATTTAGAAATTGAAGCATCTCTTTATTTCACCTAAATTTTATATCTCTTTAGCATATCACGGAGAGTACACAGAAAAGAAATCATATTTTTCATTGATTTACTGAAGTTGGTACGATTTACATCAACGAATAGGTTCCTTATACTATCTTAAATACTTATCATTATTAAATTTTGACTTCCTTTCCTTTTGACTATCAAAACCATTTTTAAAAATAACTATATCTGTATGGATTGAGTTATTGAAACTGTACTTATAACGTAAATGTTAAATTCCTTTGTCCGAAATTATATATAACATGTATCTGAATCCGTGTTAAATTAGTTTTAGGCATGAAAATATAGTATTTTTTATTGATCAGTTCTGTGATTGATTGTCGAATGATATTGAGCTCCAACTTTAAGAAAGGTTTACTATCATGATGGTGAAGACATATGATAAACGTTAACAGCAGTAAACAGTTTCATTATGCTCACAAAGGATGGGTCTTATGACATTCAAGTTTTGGATAAGAAACTACCGAAAATACTTGTTTATTATGTGTAGATAACTGAAACTAATCAATTCCGTTCAGTAAGACAGGGTATATGGATTATGATACTTGTGCACCAAAATGGCGAGCTAAATGTTTATCATTTTGATTAATGTTCGCATTGTACATATACTTATAGCCGTTTTACAAATCTTTTTATTGGACTTGTGATTTCCGCATGTTCGCACACGATTTAGATTACTGAATGTAGAACAATTACATTAAACACATGTAAAATCAAATTTATGTTTCATCTTTGACCTTGTTAGCATGTAAACGATTGCGGTTTATGTTTATCGATTTATAAGTATACGTGTAGATAGGCGTTCATAAGGTGTAATTGAAATTTACCCTAGAGAGTGGTAAAAAATATACATAAACAGCTTTAGAAAGTGGATTTTAAGTCTGATAAGAACAAAATAAACACCATAGATCTACTAATCAACCGTAACCAATGCCATACTATATAGTCCTTGATACAGAATGGTTTCTACTGATCAGTGAACTAAATAGCCTAATATTGGTTACTATTAAGAAATCTTTTAATGATAACTTCTTATTCCTACAAGTTAGTCATTATGTGAATAACTCAGTGACAACCTCTCTAACAGCTATTTTGGAATTTCTGTGGTATAATCAATTCTGATAATATCTTGTTGATGAGTTTCAACTTATAAAATATGTAAATTCTGGGCTAAATGCATTCACTGTGGTAACCACATATTCTTATCTATTGATAAATATGCTATAGACATTGATCGTGTAATTGACTCGAAAACCATACGAAAACGTAAACATGTCTTCTATATTCAACAAAATTTTAACTTGTATTAAAATCTATCTTATTTACATTAGTTTTAGCTATTATATTATCGGGTAATGTTGATTATATTTTTATTCCTAGTTATCAATATGATTTAGCATGTCATTTGACAAATATATGACTAGGCTGTTCAAGGTGTATTGTGTTGATATATTTTTGGGGATTCAATCAAGGAATGAAGTTGTATTGATTTTTGTAAGCTTGATTTGTAAACTTTCATCACTTTTATTCATTTGAACCATACTTCAGAGTACATTCTACATTTAATTATTTTAATAGAATGTTGATTTCACTCTGATCACTGTAAATTAATTGATATAAAAATCGATGCATTCATATAAATGTGGTTCGCTAGTCTCATGTCAGTTTTTCTCCAGAATACAATCTGCCTTAAAGTCTAGTCTTTTGGAGTGGTTGTGGGTTGGGGAGGAACAAGTTGTGGTATCGGATTGAAGTACATGTGTTAGAGATAACGTTATGCATTAACCGTATCGACTATTGAAGGAATCAGACATATAATCCGACTACTGCAGATCTGCTAGCTGTATTTTATCTCAAACCGTACTGAAGCAATAAGAAGCCACTTGCTTGTTCCATTCGAAAGCATATATATATATATATATATTGTGGGGTAGGTATGTAATATTAGCATTCAACTTCCAGCTGTTTGGCCACTAGTTTAGTGTAGAGTGGACCAGTGATTTCAATACTCACTTTTCATTCACTTGTTCTTAAATTCGAACCCCGACACATTTATTTCACTTCACACTTGTTATTATGTGTAGCCTTTAGGCATGCTGTGTCAGGAAATGTATACAGATTTTCGTAATCATTTATTTGTTCTTTGTTTATCGTATAGGAGGTTCAAAAATCTTTGACCAATCTATGCAACTGGAAATAGGTACTGTTACAAGTGGCTGCTTTTCACCAACATTAAATACGAACATTGGTATGGCTTATGTAAAATCTGAATTTAGTGAAAATGGCAGACAATTGTTTGTACAAATACGTCACAAATTTTATCCATATATAATTACAAAAATGCCATTCGTTACAACTAAATATGTTAGACGATGTTAGACTACAGTGTCTATTTTAAAATTATTGGTTAGTTTATTCATGTTAAATATTTGTTAATTTACTTCCGGTTCCTATTGACCATTGAAGGTTGTGTTTCCTAACGACTTCAAAATAAATGAAAACTAGCAATCCCTTCATTTTTCCTGATCATCAATTAAATATTATATACTGTGTCCAATGTTTTAATGCTTCCAGACAATGTGATGACTGAGAAGCTGGTAAGATCATTTAAACTCCTTTTGGTTCCAAAAACAGCACATAATATTTGTTTAATTGTAATTACGCTATAAGCTGTGATATTGTAATACGTCCAGCGTGTAAGTTTCGTATAAAAATCAGTTTTAACAACTGGATTTGTCACGTTCTCTTCACTACCAGTTTTTCTTTTGTTTGCAAATGGTGTTTATATTTCGTTTAAATTAGTGTAAGATGTAGTGACTAGATTCAGAAATAAAGGGAAATAATCTACTGTTATTAATAAGTAAAAAATAAATTGGAGTCCAAGATGCATGTTTCATCTCGTTTCGGACGCAACAACTGAATGCACTTACATCCTAGTGTTAATGTTTGTCCTAGGACTCGAACTCACCACTCCAAATGAAATCTATTATCCATTAAGTTACTAAATCCAAAGTCACTAGTTGTTTAACAAGCGTAATGGTATTAGTAAGAGTTTATAATTTCCAGTTGTTGTTATTCAGGACTTCAGCTGATCAGTCTGTTGCATCTTGAGCGAATTAGCTAGGTGTCGCCTTTAGTCACAGTAATCGTAAATTACAAAACCTTATTAATGCAGTTTGCTACTGCTTAGTGAGAAGATTGATTTGAACTTATACTTTTTTATACCATTATAAATTAGTAGGGATGTGAAATGAACTAATTATCAAGGAAGTATTTAATTAGGGAAAATACACGCAAAGCAATGAGAATCTATCTTTATTATCCATGTTAATTTTGTTGCTTTATGGTATTTTTATAATAATGTATAGTCACTCATAATTGATTATCAAAATTTTTCATTTCAACAATAAGTAATGTTATTCATTTCACAACGGTGAATACCGCTGATTTCAAGAATTACCACTTAGATGATAATATTTGTAGTCAGATATTGACTTTTGACAAGGTTAAACTTTGTACAAAGTTTGGTTAAAATATTAAGCTTATGGCGGTTGCACAACTTGAAGTCGGTTTTCGTTATTAACCAACAATGTATGTTTACTGAACAGTTATATAATGTAGCACACTTTATTTTTATCAAGGTGACAAGCGTTTTAACATACTATGACATGTTACATCCATCGAATTACGCGCCCCACCTACTTAAATGCTTATGGAGAAATTTAGGGCTTCGGATATCTGGTATGTTGCTAAATAGTTCAAACATAATTAGGATTTACTTGAATAAGAATTTAGACACTTCAACGGCTGAGGAATGTGGCGGATATCCAAATTTAATCATTTTTATTATGCATTAGAAACTATTTCCATGCTAAGAGACGCTAATTTTAAAACGTAGAGAATATTCTTGTTCTTTGTTGACCTTTAATAACATATTCAACTGAAAAATTTTTAATAATGTGACTTAGTGGTGCGTAATCATTAAACTGATCAGCCTCCGCTTAAATAAGTGAACATTTCCTCTTGTTAAATTTACGATATTAGTGAACGGGACCGTAAGTGACAGTCTCCGTTTGAGTATTATGCTTTCATTAGTTAGAGTTTTGACACTAGAAGTCACACACTGTTCTAATCAGAGATCTAGGTAGTACTTTTGACAATTTTAGTCTTAAGTCATGAATACGCATGTTATGTGAAAAAAAAGGTAAAATGACATACATGTATACATACATGAGTAGTTGAAGGACGTATAAATAGCTTATGTATGAACAGTTATTCCGATGTATTCATAACCGGATGTAGAATTAATGTAAAAGAAATTACTTGCTATCCGTATGTTATTGTTCATTTAGTTCGATATATTCTTTCAGGAACTAAACAATCCTTTTTCCTGATTTATGTCATACTACTTACTATCATTAAGTACTGCATTATGCTTATTTGTCATTTTCTCCCGATATTCCGCACCAAGATATGTAATACATTTTTAAATCTACAGTTTACCTCCTTTAATCATATGTATAGCACTAATAAATTGTTGTTGGTGTTGGCTATTTTACCATGTCTCACATTAAAGAGCACATAGTTATAGGCTACCGGGGACATTTTTCTTCAAATAAACCTCTACTTGTTTATTCAAACAGACAGAAAATGGAATTTCACTTGAATTATACATTTAAATATCAATTCGTGATTTTTAAACACTATGCTTTTCACCACCATATTACCACGTTACCAACTGCAGCATTATACTTTGAAATGTATCTTGTATTTGACTATAAGTGCTTCGTGTACAACCCATGAGATGATAACTACAAAAATTACGTTTTTTTCATTTTACTCTAGAAATGTTTACATTTTCCCAAACATATTAAGTGTATGGAATCACATTATAAGGAAATAATAAATATTGTAACTCTCTTCCACGAAGATTGTAATTATATCTCTTCAGAATAGCAAATTACCACCCAATTTTACAACACAACCAGAAGATGAAATCTATTGTAAATTTAGCTTAATAAGAAAAAGATTTAGCTTTTCCTCAAATGTAATCAAAGTATTCTATAATTCAAACCAGCAATATCAATAGACTTTTGTCTCCTATTCGATAGTCTCAGATACTCCAAGGCTGCTGATAACTCTACTGCGATGGATCTGTCGATACTTTCTTTCTATTTGGAGTTCATCTCTTAAAGTTATTCGCAACGACTTCATTGTCCACCAATTAACGTGTCCAACCATTATGCCTATTTTTCAGCGGAAAAATGCTGCATATTGGTTTGCCATTCTTACTAAACATTTCACTTCAGACACTAACATTCGCTACATTAATGCTTATTTGACATGTTGAGTCCAGTGTACCTCAATGTCTATAGAAGACGGTTGTGGATAACTGCAACTGCTCAGAATAACTTCTTTAAAAATACAGCACCGATATACTAGGTGGAAGAGAAAATTAGGGGAAGTGTTGCACACAATGTTAGTAAATTCATTCAACGAATTATTAACTAAGGTTTTTAACTACTATATCTAATAATTCATCTTTTTTCAAGATAAACTCAACAAGTGGTTGTATACACTACTTGTACGTTCTAATTTATATGAAAAATTAATATACATTTAGAAAAAACTGTATATGGTATCCTATTCTAGCTTGTGTTTCAACAAAACTTGTATCTTTCATATGAAAAAGTGAAAAACAATAAAAATCCATCTCTCTTAATATGTTGTTATTCTTCATTTTGAATATAACACAACGGTAGTAATTTACAAACGACATCAAAATAACAGACAAACAACATTAACTAAAAGCATGAAACTAATGAGACTTCTGAATTATATATATGTAATTAAGACTGGATTTGACAACGATATTTTTACCTTGAAAAGCAAAAGACTTCATATAGAGTAGAGAATAAGTAGACAAAACGAGAAAATTTGACAAAATAAAACTGTAGATTACGTTCTAACAAATAAAGGGAAAATTTTTAATAGGATAGAAAAAAATCTACATAGAATTATAACTATGAATTGACTAAAGTGATCTAGTAAACCATAAATACAAGACATCTAAACTATTTTAGAAGTGAAAAAAACTACCAATACGATAAAAGATAATCTCATTTAACTAAAACGAGAGATAGTGATCATGAAAATAATAGGCATAGCCACAGTGGAAGTAGTTAATATCACTATTACGCCATTTTATTCCACCATTATTGCAGTAGTATTCTTAGCACCAGTAGTGGTTTAGCCGGTATGCATTTGTTGGATAACACTAAATGGTAGTATGACTGAACAAAAAACTAATACACTAAAACGTACATATACACGTAAAAGAGATTGAAAGTCTGTGAATCGAATTTAATAAATAAATTTGAAGAGAAACATCTCATCATTTGCTAAAATGAAAACTGTGTCAAAGCAAAGAAGCGGAGATGGAAAAAACCGAAATCACAAACAAAATTGTATGTGCGTGTAAAATTTATAGGCACTCTAAATTGTATTTACCCAAATTTATTTTCATTTTCTTAACATAAATACATTTTGAGTAAGTACACAGTATATCGATTGATATGCGAACCGCCTTCTTGAGTAGTATGCTTTTAATGAATTGTAAGAACATAAAGCAAAGATTATGTGTATGCGTGTGTATATATTAGAGTAAACTAATAGAGAAAATATAAGATTGTGAAAACTGTTCATTATGCTTTAAAAGAAAACAGTAAAAGAAGAAAAGTAGACAAACAAAGGATATTTATATATTGTTTTGTTAATAAATGCTAAATAGTATTGTTTATTTAAATAGCTAATAACTCATCAATTCATTTACACACCATATACTGTAACGGAGGATATAACTGAAAAAAGCGAATCCGACTAATAAAATGCTGTGCTCATATCAATCCACTGAATAAGGAGTTCAACGGTTTCTTTTTAGTCACCGAAGTGAGTGGAAGACAGTTTTTGTTTTTTCTGATCATACTTAATACCAGTAATAGTAAAAAAGAAAGGCTTAAAGAATACAAGCAATTAATGAGTCATGATAAGACTGACAGTTGGCTTTTTTTGTTTATTCCAAAAATGTGACATGATGAACTACACAGTGTTTGGTGAAATTACTGGCAGTATATAACAAATAAAAATATTAGTAATAGTAAAGATAAAAGTTGTACATTCTTACGAACCTGATGAGAAATGAGTGCACACACTTATTTAATTGAGCTGACAGACATAGAAGATACACAATCCCCACCACTATCTGTTAAATCTAAACGTTCCTCTAAATTTCTTATACGTCTTTCGTGACCTTTAATAATAATCTTCATTTTACGAATGTCTTCCATAAGATGTTGAACATCAGAGGGATTTACATGACAAGCACCGGTTGAAACACCATTCTAAGGTTTAAAAAGAATGATAGAATCGTGAATAAAAACAATACAAGAATATTGAATACCAAAATGACAAACGTAACTATATACACATACTTCTATTTGAGAATTTAACTGGACTGTTCGTTACTCGCCTGTGATGAGATTATGTCATTGGCTAGTCAGTGTAACTCTTATTGCGAGAAAATTCGTCCATCGTTTCGACAAGATTTATATATATATATATATATAAGGGGTGTGTTGGTTGAAATTAAGTGTTAGTTTACATCAAAAAGATAAAAACGTGAATCTCAATGTCATAATTTCGATATAAGTATTTAGGTAATATTTATTTTGTCAACGTCTCCTTAGAGCAAATAAATATTATCTATATACATTATACTGACCAGTGAATCAGGAGTAGGAAACTATGAGGAGACCATCAGTTTCCATCACCAAAGTTGTTTTTATTCAACACTTCATAAAAGCACTAATGCCAGTAACATTTTATTTCGCAATAATATGATTTCCCATTCTGCAATCGTTTCATCAAATAACAATAAGTGCTTCATAAAATGTGGACATTTCGATCATGTTGAATGAAAACTTGATGATATTCGATAATTTAGAACTCGAAACACTTGAAGTAATGCTTAATCAATGATCATATAAGGCACGCATCTTAACAATAAAGAATAAAGTAAATGAATGTGCTGAAAAAGTTATGCCATTCATAAACATGTAGAATAGAAAACAATTTTAATATAGGACGCAAGTTTTAATGAGTGTTTACAAGACAACACTACATTTATTATTTGTGTGATTTATATGGATTCCTACATTAATAAAACATATATTTGGAGTAATAATGACCTACTATACAGCTACGAAACAATGACTTCGAAATTAAACGATGAAAGACTCAACATACTTAGCCACAAATATCGACATCGTGTCGTGTGGTAACTAAGGGCTAATCATTTCAGCCAAAAATAGTAGAAAATAGGTCGTTTGTAAGCTGTCAATGACAGTAATAGCTGAATAATGAATTGCAAATATCGACAGATAATGACTAGTGAAGTGAGAATAACATTGACGTGATAAGATGAAACATGATACCACACGACAAAGTCGTGAATACTTTGGTTTGTACATGAATGTGTTGGTCAAAACATTCACCCACCAAGATCTGTATCGGGTTATGAATGCAAAAACCATGGATATTAAAATAAAGAACCTGTGTAGGCTGGAAGTTTTTGATAACAGATACCTCCAAAACACCACTCACATATCGTGGAATGACCTAATAAGCAATGGTGAGGTGAGGTATAGAATACTAGACAAAGATGGCAAATCGAACGAGAAAGTGTTAAATCTCTGTGGTTAGGATAAGTAATACATATGACCAACCACCGCCTGGAACAACGAACAATGTTGGCTGGTGTCGGATTGAGATGGAAATAAACTAGGTGCGGCAAGACTAAAACGTAGCATTAGTGAATGAAATCAATGATTGTTGGTCCGAACTATATTGGTAGATGCAGACTACTTGGTCTACGCGATCGGTGGTTGAGGAGAGAGAGTGACATGATTTATAATCAGCCACAATGGTTCATGTGCACTGATCATTTACTTTCTTCCGGACTTTAAGCTCCGTAATTCTTCCATACATATATTTTCATTCATACTTGATGAACTATATTTTGGTATTATTCTTGTTAATTTGATCTCTTCGTGTTAATTGATATGTAACAACCTGAGCTAATGCAAATATGTGCCAGGTTTTACATTGTTAATAACTAACTGCTAACAATTGATTTAAACCGTGATTAATAATGTAAATATCAAAAGATACAGATCAGTGGCAAAATTTAACACGGTTGAAAAACGACTAAAGTAGCAGATTCATTCACTTTTCATCTCCATTAGATCATGAACACTTTACTACCTTTATTCAACATAATACAGAACCGATCAAAATTGATATTTCAATATGTTTAAGTGTCGTGTAATAAATTAAGACACTGAGTACTGGTATTTAAAAAAAAAACTAAATTGATATGCAATACACGCACTTAACAATTGTTGTTAATTATTTAACAAACTATAATGCAGCAATGGTCTTAGCAATTTAACAGTTTAGTTTGTGAGAAATCAATCTTACGCTGTAATTTTCAATGAAATCCCAAAGAAAACAACATACGTATACAAATAACAATTTATGCCAGTGAAAAACCGAAAACGCCTGATGCATGTGAGGGTACAGTATAACAGGTTTAAGTGAAACAATCGGACATACTACTGGTTCAGGTGGAATATCTTTAGGTGGAGTACTCTTCGTCAATCGTTGTCTCTGTACATCAAGATGATCAGTTTTGGGAGGATTTTCAAGATTTGGTGATCTAGATCCAGGTTGTCGACTTTGATGCGACGTTATTTTGGTTTGAGGAACTGACAAAGATGAATCTTGTTCTTCGTTACCTGCTGTAGAGGATGAGATCAACTTGCCAATACATTTTTTTGGTTTAGACTTGGGAACATAACCTTCCTTGAGAGATATCTACGAAAACAGATGAAGACATTACATACAAAACATGAGGACTGATAAAATTTGAATATTGAAGTGATAGAAAATTATATGAAAAACCTGCTATTCCAACGTCACAAGCAATCACATATTTTCCCAATGCCTCTTTTATAGTGTCATCAGAAAAATAAAGAAAATTCTGGATACGGCTGAAAACCACAGAACTACTGATTACGAGATTAAACATGTGTCGAATAAGTGCAGATTTTCTCGTTGTGACCAAGAACGTATATCAATTGAAGACGTCCGAAACTGGATGAGATAGGGCAATGATATTTAATCAGTATCTTTCTTATTTATAAAATACTTTCCATTCTCTGATCCCACTAATTCATTTTTTCGTAAATTTACACTTCCACTGCTATATTTCCTAAGCGATCCATCTTAGATATCTACAAAAAGAGGTTCAACTTATCACGACTATATGCAGGCAGAAGAAATGAATGGATAAGCTATTGATAATGACATTACAAAATAGCGTACCACAATAAACGCACCAAGCGTCTTTGAAAGTGGGATCACGAGATATAGTTACTACTGGCATATTTGGTGTGACAGACGTCAACCTCGAATTTTTACAACTATAAAACTCATTATTATTTATTTAAACACATAAAATTTGGTACAAATAGGCACCAAAAATATGCCACACAATTACAAAAAAAGTAATGTGTAGAAAAAAAAGCGGAAAGTTATTATTGAAAGAACGAAAGATAAAACTTGATAAAATAACAAGAAAATTACGTAAAGAAGCAGTTCTGGCAGAAATGCAATCAAGAAGAGCATTAATCCATTGAAGAAAGCCATTACATTTTTATAAAGATTTTACTAGGAAACCAAAGAAGGATCCCCATTGATTTCTATTCTGCGCCATCTATACCTGATAAGGTCTCAAGTTACTGAATTGTACTATCTCTGGGACCCCAACCAGAAGGTTTAACACAAGTTTCCTTCATTTTACGGCTTAAAGTTATAAAGTGACCACCTCTTGTTGAGGTGAAAAGGAATATGAATAAATAAATAGTGAATTCTGACAAGACTGATTACCAATCATAAAAATTATCTTTTTAAGCAATCCCACATATCCACAAAGTAAGACAAAAAGTCGCGTAAACGAGCTAACTAACAGAAATGACAATTAATAAATGGACATTTGGACGAAGATGAAGCCACTTTACACAACTATAAAATATTGTTCAGATATCAATAAAACGATACTAATCATAATTAAACAGTATGTTGTTGAACGGACATATGCAGTTGAACTGAATAAATGTACCAACAGCAATAAAAATATTATTAATAGTAGTAATAATAATAGTACGCTAAGGGCCAATCAACAAAAAGGAATTTTCAATATTATCTTCACAAAGTATGTATACACAAATATTGAATTAGAAAATTGGAAATATATATCGTATGTTTGCAAGAATAGAATGAACAAGCGTGGGAGTACATAACACAAATTATTTAACTAATAAGCATTACATTTACACGTATTGATATGATTTACAAAAATGCTTCATAGACCAGCAAAACTAAAGGTAGAAATGTAAAGTTTTGGACAAAGCATACATTTCCAGTCTCCTATCAAAACGGAGCAAGTGACACTGTACATTCATTTATATGTACTACAAAAGTGTATACAAATAACAGCTGATTTCCAGTCTTCGTGATATATATATATATATATATATATATATATATATATATAATAGGTCATTTGTAGTGCAGCACGTGAACAAGTATCCAGTAATTGACGTACAGTTAACTTACATGGGAGCTACTACAATTTTAAAAACAATCACCACAAATTTACAATCGGAATCGACCGTTACAGTATTTAACTATATACGTACACGAAGTGTTTCACCTAGCAACAGAAACATTAACGAATTAAATGTGCGCCTATTCGTGTAAGCAACAGACATATATGCTGTGGCGGAAAATCGCAATATTTCAATCACAGTAATAAATAAATAATGTGATTACAGATAAACTATGTAAATCGTATACGTTCAATAGTGAATAGGGAAAAATATAATATAAAAGGCACAGTGACAAAGGATTACTGAATTCAAGGTTCAGTGATTAACAGATAAATAATCAACAAATTGTTGGGAAGTCAATAAGTCATTGAAAATCGAAAGACAGTAAACGATGGCTGACAACATAAAACTACAAATAAGATATTTGTTAATAATGTCATCAAATCAAGTAATTTACAGCTATGAAAGGATATGAGACATCAATAGCAAATGCACTCATCCGTTGTGCTAGTAAGATGAGGCTGATTGCTGCAAATTAAAGTAGGTCGAAAGGTGTGTTCTAAAATAAATCACTTCATCTATCAATACAATAAACTTTACTATAAGTGAGAAGAAAAATCGGCCTTATGTGTCCATTGCGAGACCTGAAGGTCTTGGGTCCGATACCTAGTTAAGTTGAGTGCATATAGCTGGGGAAATTAATATTTAGACAAAATAGCTGTTCATTATTTGGTTGATTTCAAACCAATATTCTCTGCAGAATTATAGGGAACTAAGGAAAATATATTGTTTATTTAAACTCGTCAACGATGTAGGTATTAATCGATGGATAAAATTGGTGTTGATAATGTCCGGTCTTTAGGACATTACTATATCATTCAGTCACTGAAACTAAATTATTAACACTGTTAAACTTCATTTGATTTTCTATTTAGAACAGCCATCATCCATTTTCACCAGTAAGACACAACTGTTATCATTTCAACATACAGATAGAAAGAGGGTGTCGTCATGTCCATATAAAAAATAAAATGTACAAATCCAACTATATGTATGCCTATAAACGAGGATTAACAACGCATATACGCACTTTGCGTAATGAGAATGTTATGAGCTGCAAGTTTAGTTACATGAATATGACCATAATTTGGTGAAATAGATTTTATTGGTAGTGAGAGTACTGTACGCAATAATCGAGGTATAGTAAATAACTTACTAACACAGGATCAGCGTCTTTACCAGATAACCATTCTTCGGCTGTTAATGAAGGTACATCACCAATTGTATCTGGATAAAGATCATCTTGAAACAGTTCTGATTTCCTAGGTACAATAAACGGAATAACTTCACATAAACCCTTTGCGTATAATTTATAAAATCTAGCAATTTCATTTTGATTCACATCCAATCCTCGTTTTGGCATCCAACCCATACCTCGTTGTGGTTCAGTACTAGTGAGTTTATTGATATAATGTACATATGGTTCTTCGTCAGTAATTTCATAATATCTAATCGTACAATCTCCCTGTTTGTTTTTCAAGAGGGAAGAAAAGGTAAATGGAGAATTTACGACTGAAAGGACTTAATATTTGAGAAAAAGTAAGCAGTATACGAATATCAGCATTAAATAGAAAGGTCATTAGTGTAAAAATTTAAAGCATATTATCACATTTGTGAAATATACCCAGTTTTACTAATCGGAAGAACGCTACATCAATTAAGATTTTTCATAGAGCTACTTCGATTACTAAAAGAAAACTGAGTATATTTTATAAATTTATGTTAAATCGTAGGTAGATACAAACTACTTGGTTGGGTCCCGCGCGACTGTCCAAACCAATAGTTAGAGACTTTGGGTAACATGGCTCAGAAACGGTCTCAGTGGAGCAGATGCATTCACTGTTCGTCTTCTCTTAAATCATGAGCTTAAATTTATTTTTTTCTTTCTACGAACGAATTCTTTTTCTCTGCATAATATTTTACAATTACACACTTTTCTTACTATTACTGATGTAACTCCTAGTTATACTACTTTGATCTTTAATTTACAGTGCTGATGAGGTGTGACAACTTGAACTGGTGCACACACATATTTGCTAGGTTCTACGTCGTACATGATTGGTTTACTGATTAATATGTCAGACAGACAGATACAACGTAGGACCAGGCACATAAGTGCATCGGTCCAAGTTGCCACACCTCAACAGCATAGCAAGATGATCACCGAATTTATAGAATCAGTTACTTTAATGGTAGTAATAATATATAAAAGGAAGATTGCATATAAGGATATAATATGTAGAGAGAGAGAGAGAAAAATTAGTTTGTAGAAAGAAAGGTAGAGTAATTTTAGTCTCAAGGTGTACGTGAAGACAAAGAATGTATACACTTACGCCATTGTGATCGATTCTGAGCCATGTCACCAAGAGTCTCCAACCACTGGGTACGGCAGTCACGCGGACCCCAACCAGGTAGTAGACATCTACCAATGTGGCTCAGACCAGAAGTTAGTGACTTCAACAACTGATGCCACGTTTTGGTTTGGCCGCCCCTAACCCTTTTCCAACCCCACCCCAATACTAGTCATCACTGAGCGACGTGGTAACCGGTGTTCGGACATACGTAACACATGCCCCAACCATCTCAGTCGATGAAGTTTCATAATCTCATCAACAGATTTACCATTATTCCCTAATACCCTTCGTCTAACCTCATTATTAGTTACCCGGAGATCCCAGCAGGTACGAGATATATTTCTAAGACATTTGTGATCAAATGCTAGTAACATACGAGTGTCTTCTACCCTTAATGGCCATGTTTCACAGCCGTAAAGTAGAACAGGACGAACTGCTGTGCAATATACTCGTCCTTTAGTTGATAGACGGATATCACGCCTACGCCATAGATGACGTAAGTTGGCAAAAGCCAAACGAGCCTTTCGAATTCGTGCAGAAATTTCGTCAGACACCAACCCATTAGGGCTGATCAGACTTCCAAGATAAGTGAAGTTGTCAACGCATTCAACTTCTTCACTCCCTATCCTTAGTTCAGGGGTTGACGCAGGCCAGTCCTGAAGTAACAATTTACACTTAGAGGGGGAGAAACGCATCCCAAACATCCTGGAATTGTTGCTCAGTGCGACCAGAAGACTCTGCATCTTATCAGTGTATTCACCAAACAGGACTATGTCGTCTGCGTATTCTAAGTCGATGAGTGGACCTCCTGAAAGGAGATCAATCCCAAAAAAATTCAGCCGAAGAAAGCGTTACTTCTAGTAGCACGTCTATGATAAAATTAAACAAAAACGGAGATAGTGGGCAGCCTTGACGGACACCACTTGAGGTCGCAAATTCAGATGACAGTTCGCCATAAGCTCTGACTCGACTGATAGTGTTCGAGTAAAGAGCCTTCACAAGGTTTATGTACTTCTGAGGTACACCTTTTAATGACAGACACTGCCACAGAACCTCACGGTCAACTGAGTCGAATGCTGCCTTTAAGTCGAGGAAAACCACCATTGTAGGACGCCGGTACGCGTGCCTGTGTTCTAAAACCTGACGAATGGTGAATATGTGGTCGATGCAACCACGACCAGGTCTGAAGCCAGCCTGGTTTTCTCGTGTTTGTAGTTCACGAGTCTTTGTTAAACGTCCGATAATTATTGAGGCTAGTATTTTAGATGCTATATTAGTCAAACTAATCCCTCTATGGTTATCACAAGGTGATTTTGGTCCTTTCTTATATATTGGGACTATTAGTGATTTAGACCAGTCGGATGGAATTTCATCTAGTTCCCAGACTTTAGCTAAAATACTAGTCAACCTAATCGCCAAGACTGGACCACCATCTTTGAAGACTTCTGGGGTTAGCCCATTTGGACCAGCTGATCTTCCTCGTTTCAGGTTAGATATAGCTTTGTGAACTTCAGCTAGTGTCGGGGGGCCTACTTCAATGTTCCATTTAGCTTGAGTGGAAATGCTGGGTAATTGTAGAGTGGCTGAAGGCCAGCTAAACTGTTCCTTGAAGTGTTCGGCCCATCGTTCTAAACGTCTGGGTTGAGAGCAGATTACAGTGTCATCTTTCTCGGAGATAGTTTCACTTATCCTTGACTTCTTAATTCCGGTTTCCCTGATTAGTCTATAAAGCTGCCTAGTGTTGCCTAAAGCCGCTGCCTTTTCCATCTCTTTTACTTTCGTTGCCCACCACTGCTCACGATCGTTTCGTAAACTTCTACTTAATTTAGACTTGATTTGTTTTCGCTCTTCATCGTGTTCAGAGCCTGACAACAAATACAATCAAGGTGTTCGACAACAATAAGTACGAATCATTTGAAAGAACTTCGTATTAGCGAATAAATTAAAATAAAACACAGGATAACAGTGAGATCTATGGAAAGATATGATTAATTGAACAAGTTATGTGTTTAATAATATTCATTTTATGTACACTAATACAAAACAGGGGATCGATTCATTATTTATTGAACAAAAACAATCTCATCAGAAATAATTCAACCTTTTTCGGAAACTTCGCTTTAGATACATGCGTATAAATATAGCTTTAACAATTCATACTTACCAGTTTTGATTTGCAGGAAGGATGATGATCGAACAAATGAGACAAACATTTCTAGTGACCAGTACAATATATCCTTAATCTATAGTATATCAGTTTACCAAGTATAGACTACAACTAGTAAATTCACTCAATAACACAAATTATCTACATTGAACTATGTTATATTTGTCTAGTTCTGCTTAAATTCTATCAATCGAGTTGCAGACAACACGACGTTGGTTGCTACATAATGATTAATCAATGTAAGCATTTCAGTAATACAGGTTAGTTGTAGCTCGTACAGCACAGTGGCAACATCTCAGATTGTGAAACTTGGGAAGTCCGGAGTAGAATCCCTCCCCCCACTGAGTATCAACTGCTTTAACAATACTGATATATTTCAATCACGAATGTAAATTAGCACGATAATTATCGAAAGGATATCCTACCGACTAACTCTGACCACTTAACATCTATGGCATAATAACAAAAATATTGTCGAAAAGATAAATAACAGCATAAAATGAACTTGCTCAGAATAAAAAGGTTCAACAATAGTGGTTATTAAAAACGTATACATCCTATGTATCAGGCTGAAAAGTCATAATTTACACGGCAAATTAGAATAGAATTAATAAAATGAAAATGAAAGCAATTAAAACCAAAACAATAACTAATATTATCGGTAGGGGGAGACAAAATATAGGTTTATTTTCATAATTATCGACAAATACTAAGACATTTTATGTGGTGCGATTGATCACTTGAAGATTGAAAAAAATTACATGACTTTATTGAAGTTAGATATTTATCACTACGATACCGAACATTGAAACTTCAACAAAAATGTAATCAGGAAATGATAAAAAAAATTGGCAGGCCAATGTACCGTCTCAAAACCAGAGTAACAACTAATATAGGTACATGGAATGTTCACACGATGTGAGAGACAGGGTGAAGCATCTAAATAACTGAAGAAATGAAAAGATACAACCTGAAGATACTTGGAATAAGTGAAACCCATTGGTTACAAGCTGTACAGCAAGGATTACCTTCAGGAGAAGTGCTGTGATATTCAGGACACGAAGAAGAAAATGCCTTACACACAAGTAGTACGGATGTCGTCCCAAGAAGCACGAAAAGCACTTATAAGATGGGAACCTCATGGAGTGGGGATCATCAAAGTGTCCTTCAAGACAAAAAAGTAGAGGATTACAATAAATGTCATTCAGTGCTATGCACTCACCGACGACAGTCACGAAGACGATAAAGACCAGTTCTATGCAAAGCATACACGCACACGCATATACAAAGTTACATGGGTTTCATAAGACCACACTACTGAGAACCGAATCGATAACATTTGTATAAATAAGAAGTTCAGAAGGACCATGGAAGAGGTGAGAGCAAATAGAGGAGTTAATATGGCTTCAGACCATCACCTGGTAGTGGCCAAAATGAAAGTGAAACTAAAGAAGTACTGGACAACTGGAGCAACAGTAGTGCGAAAGTTTAATACAACCCTTCTTTGGGATACAAACAAACTCAACAAATTCAAGATAACTCTTAAAAATAAGTCTCAGGTATTTCACGATCTACTAGAAGAGGATGAAACTACTATGAAGGACAACTAGAAAGAGATTAAGGTAGCTATAACTTCAACATGTCAGGGAGTTTTGTGCCTCAAGGGGCACCATCAAAAAGAATGGTTCTTTCTCGACACTCTGGGTAAGATACAAAAATGGAGAAGCAGGAAGAAAGCAGTCAATAACAGCCGAACAAGAACAGAGAGAACAGAAAGATACAGGCCGAGTACACAGAAGCCAGCAAACAAATGAAAAGGAGCGTTGGATCGGATAAACGGAAATATGTGAGAGACCTAGTAATGGCAGCGGAAAAAGCTGTAGGGAAAGGAAGCATGAGACAACTATGTGACACAACTACAAAGCTAGGTGGAAAATACAATAAGCCGGGAAGAACAATCAAAAACAAGAATGGCAAACTAATCACTGAGACTCGAGGACAGCAAAATAGGTGGGTAGAATGCTTTGAAGCACTCTTGAATAAACTAGCTCCAATGAAGCCAACAGTCATCGGAGCAGCGTCTACGGATTTCCTTATAAATACCGACCTTCCTACAATCGAAGAAAGCAAAATGGTCATTTGACAAATCAAAGCAAAGCAGCTGGGTCAGACAACATACCAGATGAGGCACTGAAGACAGATATAGGAGTAACAGCAATGATGCTCTATATCCTCTTCAGGAAGAACAAGTGTCAACAGATTGGAAAGAAGGATACCTCATCAATATATCAAAGTAAAGAGATCTTAGCAAGTACGAGAACTACAGAGGCATCACTCTACTTTCAATACCAGGAAAAGTCTTCAAACAAAGTGTTATTGAACCGAATTAAAGGTCCAGTAGACGTCCAACTTCGAGATCAACAGGCCGGATTCTATAAGGATCGACAGTGTAACAACCGAATTGCGAAACTACGGTTCATTGTTGAACAATCAATTGAACTCACAATTTTGCAACAATTTCCTTGACTATGAGAAGGCATTTGACAGAGTGGATAGGGAAACATTGTGGAGCCTAATTCGATACTCTGGTGTACTCGAGAAGATAGTCAACATCATACTGAATTCCTATGACGGACTGCACTTCAAAATCGTACATGGAGGTCAGCTCACAGATTCACTCGAAGTGAAGACCAGTGTCAGACAAGGCTGCTTGCTCTCGCCCTTCTTCTGATGATTTACTGGATTATGAAAACTGCAATATCTCAAGGCAACCACCTGTTATATCGTCCTACCCCGCTTAGTATTCTACGATTTGACAACGACCGCGACTGGATCCCAAATCAGAACAAGAGTAGAACAGGTAGCAAGATATATTGAGAAAATAACGGCAGGAGGCAAAAGGCAAAGTCAAGCAAAATGATTTACACTAGGGTTTATATAAACAATGGTATCGAGTGTTCTAGAAACTTCCCGATTGGTCGTTGGCTCTAGTTGGCTAAGAATGGACCAATCACAGCACAGCCACGTGAGCATGTTTTGAGCGTGCTTTTATCAGGCTCATTTCGTGCCAACACCACGGAATACAGTGGACAACATGGATGTAACTATATGACTTGGACTTTGCAAATGACCTAGATCTTCGATCCCACACACAGCAACAAATGCAGGTAAAGACGAACAGTGCAGCAGGCTTTGCTGCATTAGACATCAACATACACAACGGGAAAAGTAAGCTTTTTAGATACAAAACAATGGACACCAACCCCATTACATTTAACGGAGAAGCTCTAAAAGGCGTAGAAACTTTAACATACGTGGGTAGCATCATCGATAAACGAGAAGGATCTGGTGCGGATGTTATGTTTCGGATTAGCATGGCAAGGGTGGAATTTCTACAACTGAAAAAATATCTGGAACTCAAACCAACCGTCAGCCAACATCAAAGTCAGAATTTTCAACACAAACGTAAAGATAGTTCTATTGTATGAAACTGAAATTTGGAGAACTACGAAAAGCATCCCACAAAAGATAGAAGTATTTATTAACAACTGTTTGTGCAAAATACTTCGAATCCGCTGGCCAGATACCATCAACAACAGTTTTCTATGGCAGAGAACAAATTAAATTCCAGCATAGGCAAAAATTAGGAAAAGATGCTGGAGGTGGATAGGATACACATTAAGGAAATAATCAAACTGTATCACAAGACAAGCATTAACATGGAATCCTGAAGGTCGAAGGAAAAGGTGAAGACTAAAGGATACATTGTACCGGGAATTGGAGGTAGATATGAAAAAAATGAATAGTACTTGGGATGAACTGGAAAGGAAAGCCCAGGGCAGAGTTGGCTGGAGAATACTGGTCGGTGGCCTATGCTTCACGAGGGGTAACAGGAATTGATTGATTGGTGAAGTTTCATTTTAAATAAAAGTATTTAAATGTTCCAGTCACGGTTACTCCTTCCAAAATACGAATACGTGATCATTCGATATATACAGTGAGTATGACAAGGCTTAGAACCGGTCACAGCAGAGCAAATGTTTTGAATGCTTACCTTTTTCTAGACCAGAAATTTCATCATCCCTCCACACACACATTTATACAATCTTGTTAATTCGATCTCGTCGTACTAATGTGGTACAGTAATTTCAGTTAATGCAAAAATATACCAAGCTCTCTGTTGTTTATGAGTGACTAATTGAAATGTACCTAGGACGTTGTGACTAATGTTACTCAACTTCTACAATCACTGATTACTGTTATCCCGCGGATCTCAGTCAGTGTCTGCAACAACTAATATGGCTCAATAGCCAATGACTTCATGAACTCATATTATGTCTTGGTGTAGCCGTCTCTCGCTCTCTCTCTCTCTCTCTCTCTCTCTCTCTCTCTATATATATATATATATATATATATATATATATATATATATATAATTGTTGTACAGTAGTACAGTACACAAATTGGATTAATATTTACACAATTTACTACTACTAGTTGATGTGTATATAAAACTAAAAGAGGAATAAATTACCAAATATGGGTTTAAAAACTAAATTACGAAAGAAAGTGACAAAAACACCAAGCTTCACAAAAAAGCCAAATAAATGAAACGAAATAACAACGTTGAAATTCATGATTATTTTCGAGCATTAAATGCGATAAATAAACCTGCGCAATTGTTCACAAAGCAAAACAAAAATCGAATTAACTAATCCATGAAGAACAACATTGATATAAACACAGATTCATATTTAAAAAAACAAAAGGAAGGAGCCATCACAGGAGTTATCACATGAGTGAACAATCCAAGGTCAAAGGGTGCTAATCTAAACTGACGTCTTGCACAAATTGGTCATTAAGTAGTACATAATGTGCTTATTTAGTCCTTTTAGTCGTGAACTTAATCTGTCTACCAATCTGCAAGCAGTCACGAATTCAAGTAACTTGCCACTACAAGCACTGTTTTGATTTAAGGTGGCCTGAGGTATTCGGAAAAAAACAGTGCTTCAACAAAGTTGCGAGTAAACTATCATTCGTCAGCAACTAGTATTTGCAATCTTAAAGAACTGATGCTGATGGTGAATTATAAAACAAATCGGATAATTTTAGTTGGAGAAATATAAGCGAAAATAATCGATATTCTTTTATTCTAGATATAGTTTTTACAATATCTGATTAATAACCTGACTAAATGACACACCGTATATATTTAACTAGATTGACTAATCAAGGCAAATTTTATCAATGTGGGAGTAAGACAAAAATAAAACTTGAAAACTAGTTTATTAGACAAAACAATGTATTTACCCAATCCAATCAATTAATTTACTGGGTTGTCGTAAATTTCACCTAATCTTTAAAATAAAGGTATTGTACATATCCTACTGATGGCCACAGAAAACTTTAGTTTTTATACACCTTGGCCAGTAGAAACATTGGAATTTCAAGTGTTTAACACATGGTACTTGGAAAGCTAATGTCAGGAAATCGATGTTAATACGTGTTCCAGTTGACTATCACAGAATGATACTCGAAAATACATTATCACTACTGTTAATAATATTATCGACATCCTATAACAATCAATTTCAAACAAGCAAACTGTAGACTTAACATATAACAGTTAAAAGAATATTAGGTCACTCAACTAATAACGTTAGATATGAAACTGTAAATATTATTTTTAAAAAAAGGGCTAATTTGACAGATTACGCAAGAATCCATATAGCATAATGACGCGTAGGTGTAGATGTAAACTGAGGTACTGTGAATAAATATGTTATCCTTATGTAGGTCTGTATGCATGTACAACATGGAACTTGGCACATTTAGTCATATATCAATCCGGTATTGTAGTTGTTTGACTATTCATAAGTATACACGAGTTTTAAAAACTATTATACGATGAGTACGTACCTACTTTCAGTATCTAGCTCTGTTGGCTTGGCGTCAGACAGGGGGTATCCATCAATCTCCGACTGATTACGTTGCCATAACTGCATTTATAAATCTACATGTCTACCAAAGCAACTAATTGGCAAGACATAGAGAAGGGACTACAGTTCAATAGCATGTCTCATAGAATCTTCGACTAAAGGAATTAAAGACCAGTAGTAGCGTTTCAAGGCATCTCTACGATACAGAACACTACATCGATACTAAAATCTTTCAAAGTGATAAACAAACATTTAAGTTCAACTACTTTAAAAGCTCATACAATCGGATCTCTTGTTTCAAAAATAATAATTGGATAATCTTTGTCTCCCATAGCAACATTAGCGTTGATTAAGACAACCAGGTAGTATTATTAGCCCTTACTTCAAAAGTGCGACTGATAACAAAATGGGGGAGTCTGGACTTTGTAAATGATTTTAATTAGTTACAACAAATTACACATGAGGTGCAATAAATGGAAGGTGAAAGATAAAAATGACATTCCACAATTATCATACCGATGAAATGCCTTAAATAATAACATAAGAACCTGTCAAATGAAGTCACATTAAAGGTCATTTGCAAGGTTTTTATAATCATGTGGACAATTTAACACATATTTTCATCTAGTCAGGAGAAAATAAAACAAATACAGTGGAAATCTCAGCAAACTTGTAATTAAACTATCAACAACTAACTTATTACGTGCCAATGTTATTCACGTGGCTGCCAAAAAACGTGACTACGACAAGACTTTCAAACTTTAGAGAAATGTGCTGTTAAGAAATATATTTCCTACCAATCCGCCCCCACACACACATACACAAATGATACACACGCACAGAGATACAGGCTAATACATCAGAGAGTCAACAATAAACAAATTGAATGTTTTCATTCATGCACAGTTTTTCAAGTAGAATAAAGTCCGGAAAATAATGAAAGATAATCAATATTAAACTTCTGTTGGTTAAATTTCGCCTTTGTCATATGAATGTATCAAAGAAGAGATATTAATAAAATACCATTTTGAGCAAAAAACGCACCGACAAATTACGAAAATGAGCAACGTCCATTGATTTTTGACCATTCTAGACTTTAGAAAAGAATTTATTGACTAACTATTGAGGTGTATATAATGAATATAATTTGGGATTAACCTGACAAAAATTAAACATCTGCAATCGGATAAAATGTTTCTAATACTACGAGAATAGTATGGTCATTACTAATCAAATAAATCTCATATAATGCCAATGAATAACGCTAATTATACATGAAGCAAGCTGTCAGAATATGAAATCGAATCGGACGAGAAACCATTTCTATATTATCGTTTGGTATTCTAAATTACTTTGTAAGTTACAATCAGAACTAAATATTGGAAAGTAACATATAGTGCCGCGGACTGGGAATAGACATACTTATTTCGTAAGAACAGATGATTTCAGGCGTTCGAAAAGGTTAGATAGATAATTTAAAAAAATTCGAGGAGTTAAGAATGATGTAGAACTGGTTAAGTCCTTGAATGCTAAGATCACTGTTACCTAATTACGGTATGTACGATATGAAATAACAGTAAAACTTACTTTTCCGCAAAGATATATCAAATTGGTATCTGAATCATAGAAAGGAAATAGTACACCATTACTTGTATCCAATTCTTGAATGTGTAAAGGTTCGGTAATATCGTCCTAAAATTACAAACACATAGCTTAATGAAATTAATGGAAGTGAATATATTTAGATATCCACATTTTAAATGCAATCCGTGTATTGAATTTCGGCCCTGCTTAGTGTTCTACGACACGATAACTTCACCGACTTGATCCAAAATCAGAAACAAACATAGGGACGTAGAAAAATATATTCCGGTATAAAAACAGCAGAATGAACTACGAATAAATACAACGAAGTACACATAAAATTAATACGAAAACCTAGCGATTTCTCGATTGCTCATCAAAACTCATTGGCTGTAAACAGACCAATCACTGCGCATCTTTCTAACCACGTTTTGAGTATGCCCGCCTCGACCCCAGTATGTTTTAAAAGTTACGTAAAGTTATACCACACTTGTCATGATTTCGTTACCCGTTTACATGAATAGAGTAATCGTAGGAAAAAGTATAAACTAGGTCACAGTAAAGAGCAGAGATGCTAGGAGTATTCCAGAATTAGACCAAACTGAATAAGACTAAGGCTTAATATAAAACAACCCATACTGTTGTTGAGTAAGCTAAGAAATATTAATCAGCTGAATAGAATGACTTTTTTTATTGCTTTGTAGTCAGTTTCTCAGGAATATGAAACAGGGCAAATACAATTAGTATCGACAGAGTATATGAAATGAGAGATTATATCTAACTGGTAGAAATCTGTATTTTAATTGTTATGAACATAAGTACGTTGTTATCATAGCAATCACCAATAAGTTGCTGAACTCCTAGATAGTAAACACTAAAGCTATCTCTCTGACTTTTCTAAATAAGATAAAACCTTGGATTTGCATTTCTCGCGAATAACGACCTAGCTTCTCCTATTGCTTAGTATTCTTAAACACTGAACATTCGACAAGACCCGAAATCAGAACACGTGTGAACAGGAACGAATTCGTATTCTAAAATAGAAAGGATAGATGGAGCAGGAATTCACAGTTGGAGAAACGTTAATATATTGATAGTATTTACATAAGAAGCTTCTAGAGTCTTCTCCTATAATCAGCTAGAGCTGATTGGTTTAGAAATAGACAATCAGCGTGCGCCATCACGATTATGCACGGAACATGTTTTAATGCAGTCTAAATCCCACTAACACTTGGAAAAATATGAACGAAATTGCACAATGTACAAATGTTTTGAACTTGGGGATGTGAAAACTGTTTCCGCAGTGACTAATATTCACAATTATTTCCATGATAAAGAACTGAGCGGCCTACATGTTTATTCACTATACAATTACTATGCAGGGATAACTAACGAAATATATATGAAGATACGAAGATCCTAGCTGGAATTACGAAGTATACTCTTGTGGAGTTAATGAGATATTAATGAGCATAAAGCGTAGTATAAAAATGCACCATATTGTGTTGCATAAGTGGACGAATAATGAAAACGCAAGGCAGGGACTAATAAATCTATCCTTGTTTGACAAGCATCATTGAGTCTTATTATAGGGTGCGTAAAATTACCCCAATATTGTACTACATTGGGAAAGGCATTTGAAGGTAGGTTTTGGGAATGTTGAAATCGAAGTTGGATACTAGTTGATAAGACTATTTTAGACTCCCAAGACGACATAATAACACAATTGAGAAATGGTAACAAAGCAGCAGAAAAAAAGATACATGCTACATTTTCAAGTCCTTGAAAACTTAAAGGATTAATTAGTACAATTTTCGGCTCAGCTACTTTATTTACTCGTTTCTTTCGGGTTGTTATTTAATCTATCTTGCAACTTTGAGCAGCTTTAAATGATACGCTATGGAGTGTTTTATTTTATAAATAACGATAACTAATTACCCAATTCTTCGACAAATAACATTTTAATAGGATTACAACAAATAATGAAATGTAACGAAAATGTTAGAAAAGTAACGCATAACTTACATCCTTCCATAAAGCATATTGGCGTTCGCTCATTGGTGAAAAACCAGTAGTAAAAATTCTGTTGTCTTTAATGTAAACAGCCTCCTGGGGTTTGGTGCCTTGATGACATATACCGTCCTATAAAATAAATTCTGCATACTGTCAAATGAGTGATAAATAATCGGAGTGAAAATATAACTAATAGCTGCAAGATATGCAGTGCATGAAAATTATATGCACTATAACTGCACATAAAACAAATTTAAGTCTAAAATAATAAAATTATTAAACATAAGCATCTTCCTAGTAAACGAAAGGCATTAATGAAGGCTGGCTTACGGAAACAAGTAAAACTTAAATATTATTGTTAACTTCAAATCGTCGTGATTTGTCAACGGCAATATTGCTTAGGCACTAAAATCAAAGCAGGTAAATTCATGGATAGAATGCTCCACCCTACCTTGACCGTTTGACATAAATGTCTAGTCTATAAAGTAATGGTTCAGCAACGATATGACACTCATTATAGCTGGCAATTAATGCAGATTTACATGGTTTACTTCCCTTAGAACGCTCGAGCTGATATGCATCACTGAAATGGAATCAGGGCATATTAACTAGATAAACTATACTATCTGCACCCACCATACTAGTTTAAGTGACAAAAAATCCTTAGCGAGTGTAAACAGTCAGTATAACTATTCTAGAAGAGACTACAAATGCTCATGTAAGTGAAAGAATATAAATTTTCTTCCCCGTCAACCATGCTGTTAGTTGAAGACTTAGACTTTACGAAATAGAGTTTGTCGGCTTGTAATATTTGACTATTGTTGTTTTCAAATAATTGATAGTATTCAGTTAAGACAACTGCTAGCAATGCTGAAGCCTAGCAACGAATTATAAGACAGTAATGAACTTCTAGTAAGTGGTACCACATCGGGAAGGAATTTAGGAGCGTGGATCCATTTAACGCATTTCTCGGGTGGCTTCTATTTTGAGTTGTGCACTGAGAGTAGGAAAAGCAGACAGACTATAAGTTTGTGACACACCCCAGTGAAATAAAACATAATTGCCTAAACATTAGTTGCTCACGCACTACTTCTTCAATCAATTTTAGAATTTCACATAACTCAATCGCTCAAGCCATTGTTTACCGTGGCTCAGAATTAAGAACAATCCCATTAAGGTTGTAGGTTTTTGTACAGTTGTTAATGAGAAATAAGAGGTATGCGTACAGATAAACGATATTTCATTATCAATGTGCTTTTATTTAAATTTCATTTACCATTATTCGTTTGTATGTTCGTACGATCCTCTTTGTTCTTTAGCGATATCATTTTAATATGTGCGTCGAGTTTATTTTTGGTGTCCTCGAGTTCAACACAAATACTTTACTATAAACGGGAAATCAAATCTTATCGTTTACAACCATCTGAATCATTTGAATGAAATAAAAAAACTCACAACAATTACTGCTCCAGTGCGTGGATTAACTACTCTTGTACGCCGATCTTTACAAGTTGTGACCAACCGAGAACCATTAAAATTAAATGAAGCAGATAAAACAATATCTGGAAATTCTATTTCAACCAATAGCTCTTCTGTAGCAACATTCCATATATATACCATATTATCAGCACCTATTCATTCGCGGTGTAAGTATATATAAAAGTATGGATAATAAAAACCATAAAAGGGAGTAAATAAATACTCTATGAGTAAAATGATTATTAAGTTGGTTTTAGTAAGATAAGCTAGCTCATGTATTAAGCGCAATTTCATTCACATAGCTTTGAACTATATACTTTAGTGAGGGTTATTATTACTTGACTGGTGAAACTAAATTAGATGAGTTAAAGTGCAAACCTGTAAAGGTTGAAACGCATCGCTCTTGACAAAAACATTTCATTCACATTAATTACATTCACGTCAAAACACTTGTTTTATTAACATTAGGTGGTTGCAGGCAGTCGGCATGTAACCCCTTATCTAGATATCGTTGGAACTCATTATCAAAGTACACTTGCGGTTTTGAGAGAATTGATATACCCTGGTGGATTCGAATCCACATCACATTGTTTAACAGTTTCAGCTTACTAATAAGCTGCTTAGGTTGCGAATGACCTGGAGAACTGAGATGTTTTAACTTGTTTCAATTAGTAATACAGAATAACCAATAGAACGTATAGCTAATTTGCCATTTACTAAACAGTCAAAAAAAAACAACAAATAAATGACAATCAAATAACGACAACACACTTGACAATAACTAGAATATTGTGTGAAATTAGATACAATGAATATAAGATACAAAATTAAAATCAATGAAGTGAATACGTAAAGTCAAAATAATATATATTCATCTTAAATTGTCATTAACTAACTAATGTGGAACTAGATTATTTAGGATTTCCAGGTAGTTAAGGGAACTTCAAACAACTGGATTTCGAGATCTGGGATCATACAATTACGTTATATTATACATTATGATACAATAAAATACTAAGTATGATGCACATAATGAAGATTTCTGGCAAATTATATTATGTAAACATCTAAATATCCTCAAGGTTAAGCGAAACTATTTATCTTTTAGTAAATCCACAACCACACAAGTAGTTTAGAATGCATAATGTATGGTTGTAGTCGTAGCAGTTAGTAGCAATAGTGGCAAATACTATTTGCTCTGAAGAAAGATGACATGAACCCCTTATAGCAAATGTAATGAATGGACCTAATATCCACTGCTAATATATGAAGAAAGTGAACAGAATTGTAGTCTTTAAGAAGTGGCTTTTACAGTTCGAGAATAAGGAATAATATTACACAAAGGTTTGTGAATCGTCTTGGAACATGCAATTTAATAGTATATTAAATTAGAAACAATTTAACAGTAACTAATGAGGAAAGAAAGCAAATAAATGCAAGAATCAAGTTCCATTAGTTTATGGCATGAAGAAGTGAAAAATCCAGGTAGTAATAAAGTATTCTCAATGAACTTTAAGATACTCACCTAATACCTACTTTAGTGAATTCAATAGGTAGGCCTGCATAATGCATGATAAAGTGATATCAATCTGTTGAGTTCACTCTAAAATGCATATTACAATTATTATTATTACTGAATTTGATTAAAAGACTAAACTTCACTTTAGTGTAGAATCGTCGAAAAAAAAACGACGGCTACATAACTTATTAAATATCAACAAATTTAACTGATATTCTTGGTGATTCATATTAGTCGACCTACAAGTTAGTGGATAAATCTAAATTGTGTTTATCAGTCGAACAATTTTCCTAACTGCAAAACTTTATTTACTGACCTTAAAACTCTGCGAACGACGATGATATAGGCATAAAGTTGTTATAAGTACTATTTGATTGAAACTGTAGTATTTAGAATATTTTAGAAACGAGATTTACAATTCTAGAGCTACATAAAGTATCTCTCAGTGATATAAATTCTCAAAAATAATACTGAAAATGTGATTACCTGCAGATAATAAAACATACTCAGCAGTTGGGTGCCATACAACCAATCCAACACGGCGTTGATGACGTACGAGGTCGGCAGCAGGAGTGGTCAGATTTGTTTTCGGGAGTAGTCCACCTTCTGGAATTTTCCAAACTTTAACGGTACAATCCTCTGAACCACTAGCAATAAGATCATCATTGTGTGGACACCACTGTATATCCAATACACTCCCCTTATGTCCAGCAACGAGAGGAGCATCACGCTCAACTCGACCCACCTGCGCAAGTGAATATTTACTAATATCAACTTGAATAATCCCAAAGCATACATCCAACAGAAGCTAATATTTTAAAAACATGATTATATCATGAATTCTGGTTCTAGAAGTCTCATCACAACCAACAAAAATTACAAGTTCTTTTTCAGAAGTTTGTTAAGGACCAGTGGACAAAGATTGTAATTTTTTGAAACCCATCAATTCGCATACCAAAAAACAATTATCTGTATTAGAATAAACCGTCTATTTTGAGTGACAAAAACAAAGTTAACACATTAACATCTAACAGTCATATAACTGTCTATTGTTAAAACTACTAATTTGTAACTTCACTAATTAAAACCATGCTTCACATGTATTCGAAGTCTACATATCGCGAAAAATAAATCAACCAAGGCTTTATAGACCAAAGCGTTGAAAAACCACAGATGAGCTGTGAATTCCCCGAATATTATCAATATTCTATATCGACGTTGTAGAGAACAAGGCTTAGATCTATGAATCACTTCAGATAGTAATTTAACTGCACTAAACATAAATGAAGCACATTAATGAATAAAACGACATACAAGAACACAGTTACTCGAGTGAATACTATGTATAATTATCTGCGGGTAATATTTTTCTTTAAAGTTTTAGTTTGTCAATCAATCCATATCGCACTATATCCATCGAAATACAAAGATGGGTTTAAGTAATAATGTTAGAAAAAAGTACTCACCTACAATTTAATAGGGTAAGTAGTAATAATGATCCCGTAATGAATATTTTGTTGACTTATTTCTTTGGTTTTTGAGCCTAGTTATATGACCTGATCAAGCGAAGCCCATAATATTAGCGAATACACCGAATAAAAATTAGAATCCCTATGAAAGGCCCAAGGACTATTGTTTCAAAAGGAACAATTCTTTGCTACTTCAGTTCGAATATTCGTTTTAAGCAATCAATATGTTTGATTTAACAAAGGATTTTTGTGAATTATTATTTACTGCCATCACATAATAACCTAGTATAATCATGCCTTTTAAAATGTGAACCGATCTGAAGTTAAGAAGAGAAGTAGGGTGCTACAAATTCCCCAAAAAATACGAATTGTGTAAGATCTGAAAATAAATTACCTGATTCCAGTGACACATGATTAGATACCAATGAGAGGAAATATGTGCCAGACTACGAGGTGCATCTGTTAAGACTCAGAAATTTGAAGGCTCTTTTTAATGTTGGTAAGTAAGAAGATTGAACTAGTAAAATTAATAACTCATCTAGTGAATTGTAGCTTAAAATGTACAATGTTCGTCAATTACCAACATAAAACGAATTGAGAAAAAATGATAAGTATAGTGACAAAGTGCTTAAGAAACCATCAATAGTGAGATATATCATAAACTATTTACATATGATGAACATTGCAAATAAAATCACCTTTTCAATAGGTAAGACAAGAAATGAACCACCTCCTGCAGCCTCAGTGATAATGGCTAGGTATTTGGGATTTACAGCACAGAAACGGGCATCCCAACTACTCTTGGTTATTCGAATGTCCTCATAACAACACTCTTTCTTGCATGGCTTCCCGAACACATGTTTGAATTTACTTCGGCGCATGAACATCTGAAAAATGTAAAACGAAAAACAAGATAAAACCATTGATAGTACAACTTTATACAGACATTTTAGTTGATAACTATCAGAATGACTTTACTATGGAATTACAAAATTTTGAATGGTATGTTGTTTTTCGAGCTTTAACAACAAGGAACCACACAATTCCCATGATCACAAAAATGAAAAATGAGAACTATAAGATATCAAATAAGTATATGCTTGTACACATTGATGATAAAACTAAATATGACGGAATCGCCAAGTTCTAGTTTGAGCTATACCTAACGTAACCAGCTAGTCGGTCACATAATTTATAAGACTTATTTCAAGCGAATGAAAACATGTCGTAAACCAACCCTTTTCTATTTTCACAAATCAGTTGGATCCCGAAAAGTATTCAATGTAGGATTTAGAACGTGCAAAACGTGTCCAAGACGTTGCAGCTGGAGCTCCGAGATAGTGAAGGATATTGAATGTCTACTATGATGAACTTGTAACATCTTCAACAAAACAGTGCGACTGAACAGTAATAACTCAAACATTATACAACTGATTATGTCGAGTTTATTTACATTTCCGCAATGTACTCGCAAAACCACATTTCATACCGTCGTAGAGAGGAATTTATAACAAAACACAAAAATTATTAAAAGTGGTTTAGGTTTGTATAAGCCCCTTCTGACACTCGGAGCAACAATTAATATAGGTAACCGGCCTCAAACAATTGTCCACTGGGCACTGGGGTCACACTCTCGAGTCATCAAGACCTCACCTAATCCACTTATTTCTCAGGTACCTCAAGAAGAACCCTTCCACGGAGTGGGTGACCGGAAAGTGATAACCGCCCTCATACCTCTAACAGCACTTGAGATCACTTTGTCCACGATCAAGCACGTTTTTTTCTCTTGTTTCTACTATTTGCACTTCTCCCACTACATCTTCTATGCATGCCACTTGTACTGGTTGCTCGAGTTCCCAAAGTGCCATGCAAAGTCTTCTGAAGCCGCGCTCTAAATTTCATGTTGGAGTTTTTAATGTGTGAACGTTGTGTTGAATTGGTCAACAAGCTGCGCTGGCTAAAACACTAGAATCTCTTGCAATTGATGTATGTTGTGTCTCCAAAACACACATACAGGACCTCAGCATGGTCATCCATTTGGCTTAACTTAATCAATGCATCAGAACAGCACAATTCACTTTTCGTTTACCTGGGGACCCTACCGCAGGTTTACGTGGCCTTGTCGGTGTAGGCATAGCACTAAGCTTACGGGTAAAACAGGCATTTCACAAATGGATTCCTGTAGACAGTCGACTATGTGCTATCCATCTAAATGGCACAGTACGAACTCGGAAAGATAGGGACACACACCGAAGCCTTTTTGTTGTCTCTGCCTATGCCCCCCACTAACTGCAGCACATGCGGAGTGAAAGATGAGTTCTATATGAAGTTCTCTAGCCTCCTTTAGAAACCTAAGCACTCAGACATAGCAATTATGCCCAAGTTGGTAGGCTAAATCACGTTGAAAAAAACTCAGGTGGGCCACTCGGTATCCCAGATCAGCGAACAGATAACGGAGATCGTCTGATCCAATTATGTTTAGACTACCATTTGTTTTTAGCTAGTACAAACTTTAAGCATAAAGAGAGACATTGTTTAACCTGGTGACTTTCAGCATCAACACGATGGACGCAAATCGACCACATCGGCATCAGGTATCGTTGGAGAAGCTGAACAGAGGAATGCTGCTCATTCTATGGGCATGCCTTTAGATTCTGATCACACCCTAGTGAGAGCACGTATTTCTATGTGTTTTACTGGTCGCAAAAAGGTTACATCAGGCAAACCCCTTAGGTATCAATTCGAGATTGAAAATGCGAAGAATGCATTTAGAAATTGCTTAGCTAAGCAATTAGTTGCCTACAAACAACAGATTCATTCCGAAACAGCTTGAAATGATTTTAAAGCAGGTGTAAACGCAGCAGCATTATCTGCATCTAACCTCAATCCAAGGGTTACGAAAGACTAATGGATCTTTGAAATTTCTAGTGAACTGATGGAGGCTCGAAAACTCATTCCATCAGGCTCGGAGAATGGTGAAGAGCGATGACAATTGAAAAGTAGACTGATAAAGAGTCTGCATAAGGATTGTGATCAGTGGTGGGCAACAAAAGCAACGGGAATGGAAGCGGCGGCGGCAAGCAATAGTAGACAACTGTTCCGACATATCAAGGACATAGGTATTAAGAAATCGGCGGTTAGTGAAATTAACTCTGAAAAATATAAGTCAAAGATTCATTGTCAGTTTAGAAGATTAGAAAGATAGGCGGAACACTTTCAGGAACAGTTTAACTGGCCTCCAGCTACTCTTAGCTTACCTACTATCATCAAACTACCTGAATGGAAAACTGACACAAATCCCCCTAACTCTCAGTGAAGTTGAAAAGGCTATAAGTAACTTGAAACGAGAGAAAGCAGCAGGACCTGATAGGCTGTCTACCGATATCTTTAAGGATGGTGGTCCAGTCTTAGCTGTTAGGTTGACTGATATATTAGCCAGTCTGGGAACTAAAATAATCTCATCTGAGTAGTTTTGCTCATTGATCGTTCCAATTTACAAAAACGGACAAAAATCCTCTCCTGATAACCACAGAGGAATCAATTTGACTAATATAGTATCTAAAATATTATCCTCTTCAATCGTTCGGCGTCTATCCAACACAAGAGAACAGCAGACTCGGGAAAACCAGGCTGGTTTTAGACCTGGACGTGGCTGCATTGATCAAATATTCACCCTGCGCAAGATTCTCGAATATAGACATATGTACCGACGTCCAACTATAGTTGTATTCCTTGACTCAAAAGCAGCTTTTGACTCAGTAGACCGTGAAGTCTTGTGGCAGTGTTTGTCCTTAAAACGCGGACCTCAAAAGTACATAAAACTTATAAAGGCTCTCTATTCGGTCAGAAAAAGCCGTTTAAATCCTTTGAATCCCGCAATAGGAAGGTATATTAAGGGAGTGAAGTAATTGAATGCGTTGACCACTTCACTTATCTCGTAAGTCTCATCACCCCTGGTGGGTTGGTGTCGGGTGAAATCTCAGCATGGATTCAGAAAGCCCGATTGACATTTGTCAATTTATGCCATAATTATTTACATAATAGGGAGGAACTAAAGTTAGTTGAATAAATTGCCTGGCTTTCATTAATATGCCGGGGATTTGAATAGTCACCTTTGGTTTGTAATGCCAGGCAGTATTAACAGTAAATATATTTACAGTGAAGTTTAAAGTCGGATACATGAACCCGAACATCACGAATGAGTTGTTATTACTATATGATGAGAAAACGGTGTCTAGGTACTGATATAAGCTACTTCTGTTGTGCAAAAGCTAAGAATACTACTCAGCTGTTTTGATTGATGAGGCAAGACTAAATACGTGGCTCACTGTTTAGATCGAATCAACGGAATTAGTGTACACCACCCAATAATCTGACAACAGGGCGGAATAATAATAATAATAGCTTTATTCAATAGTATGTTTAGTACAATATTTCTGTATATCCTTACTTCTAACACAGCTTTAGAGTACCGTACTAACGAAAGTAGCTATACTGGTCCTATAAATAATTAAGCCACTAACACTTTAGTAACAACTCCACAAAGACTGGATTGCACATATGCAAACTCATTTGCACCAGAAAATATGGAAAGATCAAATGATACAGCAAGTCATACACTGTTGTGATTTATTCTAAATACCTAGTCAATGCGTAGCTTATTACACTAAAAAACCAAAATATATTGACCAACGGATTTACCTAGTAAGAAAATTAGGAATTTGATGAGTAGAAATAAATTATAGTGCCAGACCAATGGGGTATCAGAACCGATTCTCTCGGTCGCAGTGCATAGTTGGAATAATTGTATTAGGTCTGGAAAATATACTACTTAATTTGGGTAAATCTGTGTTAATAATGTATCTTTAAAACAAGAGAATATTTCATAGAATAATTTTTCACAGCCCTAGACTTGAGATAGTTGAAACTAGATGTACTACGATGTCAGTAATATTGCCTCACATGATCAATAATAACGAAAGATGTGTAAAGATAGAATACGTAAATTGATCTAGATGCTTCGCCTGGAACAAGATGTACAGATGACTAGAAATATTATGAATGCCTTCGCTATCACGGATGAGAACAAAATGTAATTACTCATCAATGTCATTTCGTAGACTATGACTGAAATCTATATGAACAATATTGAACAGATGAGTAAGATAAAGAATAATCCCAGATCCCATCAAGGATCACGTCGAGAAATGTAATACAGTCATGTAGATGAATTCTTATATAATACATTACTCAAGTTTAAAGACAACAATTCATTAACCTTGTAAAGCTTATTAATCAATTAAATTTAGTGCATAGACTTCCGTTTTTTCTATTTATAAATGATTCTAACGCTGAAGGCTGATAGCAAAAATATTTTGCTTTTTTACTGGTTAAAGTCGGCTCAAGGTAATTGTAGGAATCGGTCAGGAAAGGCACTATAGTTTAGCTTTCCCGTAGATGAGTAAGCATCAGTCACGTAGTATATGCAAGGGGCAAGAGTGGAATATTCAATTACTCAAAGGTATAAGCAGAGCCTAAATAACTCCTAATCTACCTCTTAAACACAGAAAATTGATTATTTAATCAGACAGGTTTGAATTCTCGTGTTAACCATGGAAAAGTTATAAAGACTACAGGTGAAGCATATTTAGCAATTAGTAAGAATACTTGACTTAAACAAATAGACCCTTAGGAATTACGGCTTTATTATTTTATATTGTCAGAATACGGCTGAAACTTGCGCGAAGTTAATCTTTAAGAATCACAGAATGATCAATCACAATGAGTGCACCATTAATCACGTCTCACAAAGACAAAAACCGTGACTTTGTAGCGAGAGAACTGTGATATTCCAAGGTTTTCTAATCACTAGTCAATTTTAGAGACTGGTTGCCATGAATTACAAGTTATAGTTATATATAAGCATACATGGGACTCCTTTAAATTAGGGTAAATCAATAAATACAATTCACCACTATAAAAGCTGGTATCAAAATCTTTACAAGTAATACATTCAGCAAGAATGTAATAGACCTGAAACTTACAGTCTGACAACTCCCGTCTTATATAACCAGGACAACAAAGAAAGTAGTATCACGGAAAGCAAATCTGAATTGCGAACTATCTTTTCGACTGACAAGTAGCTCAGAAAAACAAAACAAATTCGCAATCAAGCATTTGTTTATTCATTCAATTAGAAACAGGTATAAATTGTTTTCCTACAAGCTTTTTGTATTTTAATCAAGGTTGGAAATATTTAAAGGCACATTCACATTGACTATCTGTACTTTACATGTATGCCAAGCCGAATTAACAATTTGCTAGAAAAATTTAAATTATTAGATTTTATACTCAAATAATTAGCAAGTGTTTCTGCATACAGGCGCTGGTTAGTCAGAATGTATGTTAACAGGTAATTAGTAATAATAAAAACTCTTTAAGGATGTTTTGCTTTGAAGGTGCCCTGTTTACGACCAAGTTAGATTCACAACATATATATGAGTGAATTCCATTTTTTTGTATGGCAATCCATCCATTATTCGCTGTATTAGACAATTTCTTTAAACTTTCATTTTTTCACTTTGTTGTGCTCTGACTCTTTAACAGGTCTTGTTTCTATTCGGTTGCTCCTGTATTATAACGGTTATTGGATTTTTGTTCACGATCAGGTCATTATGTGTTCTGTTGGTATACGTTACTTACCAATAATTTCTTTAGTTTTGTTTAGCTTATTTTTAAGGTCTTGTTTTAAGTTATATTGGGTTGATATTTTGCCTGTCGATACCTGAGTAATTTGACTCAGTTGGTTGGTTGAAGACATAATTTGGTTCCTTTATTTTTTAAGATATTTCTTCTTGGACAAGTAATAAATATGATGTCTCGTTACTTCCTATAAGTTATATTATAGACTAGTTGTATAATTTTCTTAAGTCCCTTTAGCTGTATGGAGAAAGGAGACTGCTGAGTTTTGTTGTACTAAATTTGTGTTAATTGTTAAATATAGTACCACGTTTTGCACCAATTAATTGGGTTACTGGTTATCCTATTGTGGATTCGTGCAGGACTCAAGAACCCGTTGGCCCTATACAGAAACAATGTTTAATTTTAAACGTTATCGAAAGTTTTAGTTTCTACACTTAGCAGCGATTAAATGGATTAACCCGCATTCACTGATGAGGCGGAAAGAGTGAGACATTTATGAATGAAGAGGAAGACATATTTTACAGTAAATAGAACTTAAACAAAACTGAAAAGTTTATGCTGAGGACATTTATGAAGAGTTGCTGTCCCTGTTGTGTTGCGTCTAAATTCAATGTTGATGTTTGATAAAACCAGTAACTCCGCTTAAGTCCACTTAATCAAGTTCACAATCATGATCAGCATCAGTGACAAAAGCCTACAAAACTATTTTTTTTGAGGGATAGGGGGGATTATTTGCCCTTACAATCTAATTGCTTTTCTAATATAGTCACTTTTAAAACGTTTACAGATCCGTAAATCTCACGTTCTATACAAGCAGTCTATACCTTTACTTTAAATTAAGTCTAATTATACATGCTAAAGGTACACAATTTACATTTTCCTGCCAGTTAGATTATTTTTACTTGGGAGCCTTTTCAGATCGTTTTGCTTACGAAAGCTGTAATTCGTAATACAAGTTACGATGATGCATTCACAGAAAGCTAAAATTTGCTGGAAACCAAGAATCCAAGACAACGCTCAATCTTAGTGATAATTATAATTAAAAAGTAAGTTCTTTTCTCTTACTGGGACCTTGGCCTAATACTTAATTTGCAACTACTCAATGGGTGGTGCTTATGATTATCTTTGATTGCTTGTACATTTTAAATGAAATCAAGTGTACAAGAACCTTCAAAATACGCTTGCTGCCTATTGTGAATGTCCCTACCATACAATATCATTCTGAAATTATTTATTATTGCATACATTTCAAACCATGTAAGCTTTTAAATACAATGGTAGTCTACATTTGTTGTTTGTTTTCTAGAATTCTTAAAAACAACTAATTTCTTCTTTAATGTATTCGCATTGTAGGTAGAAGGTATCGTAGCACTTTGTACGCCTGTATGTTTAATTTCAAAAACAGTAACAATTATCAGGTTGATTGATTTAGATGTATAAAAACTTAATTGTTGTCGAACATAAGGCACTACTTATTCCTTGCAATATATATATTGAAAACTGATATTCGTGCAACGGTTAGATCTTCATACTCGCAATCGTTAGGTATTGCGTTAATACACATTCTGTTTCTTCTTCGCTCCTAATTTTGATATGTAGTGGTTATTATCTTTGCTTTGTTAATGTTAGTCAACTGTGTAGCAAAGCGCATAGTTATTTTAACATATCATCCTATTCACGCAGTTTTACCATAGTTGTATCACTCCAAGTGTGCTCACGCTCAGTGCACTAAAATTTAAAGCGTGATGTACATTGAGATTATTTGTATTCTATGCATTTTGCGTAACATAAGAAGCAGAATGAAAGTGTATACATTACATTTTCAGAGATGTGTAGCAACATAACGTTCACTTTTTCATCTTATCGATCTGCTGATTTTTCTCGACTAATCCAGTTTCTTATAAAAAAATAATTTCGTTTTATAGTAATTGTTTATTTATACTGTCTTACCTAGTGGTTATACAAAGGTACACTTTTGTAACTAGTAATTTACATTGATATAATTCACTTGATAGTACGAACTGCAGTCAATCTTTTGAGCTATAAAGTTAGGACCAAACTTTTTTCTGTTAAATTTGCCGAAATTAGGTTGGTTGCTTACTAAAGGGTTAATTATGTTTTTACTTCATGATAATTATTGATATATGTTACAGATTCCCCTTACTTTCCTTGGGGTTATGAAAAGAGACAAAAGGCCACATATACAACATAACTTATTGCATTCTTTGTTACTTAGTAAAGCCTCATCATTTTATTGGTTTTTGAAGAACCATAGGTAATACTTTGACTTTTGACTGCTCTAAATAAAACTCAGTACTGTCCTTAGTAGGCTTTCCGTGAATTCCCCCAGTTCTTTAGTCATATAAAGCTATCTGAATACGAAACCAAACCAGTCCCGTAAATACATTTGTAAACAAAATATCGAGAAAACGAAGTGCGTTCATTTAAACAGTTATGTAAATAAAAGCTGCATTGGAGAATGCCAAAATAAAACAACATCAATAGAATAAACTTATAATACTCAAGTACATAGAAGCTTGATGTAATGTAATAAGTAAAATATCCTAAAACAAAGTAATAAAGATAAATTGAACTAATTGCTTTCTAACTGAAAGCAGTATGAATTTAATTGTAAAAATACCAAACAAATACGCTATATGTAACACGTAAATGTGCGAGCAGTGTATTGCTGCTTATTATCATGTTCACGGTGGCTATCTGTACTGAATTAACGTATGCGGCAGATTATAGTGAAAAAGCGAAATGAAGACAGGGGAGTTAACGAAGCGAAACTTATTAGTATAACGTTTCCGTACAACAAATGCAGACAATAAATTGTGAATCAATGTTATGGAAACACTACAAGCTGCTGCTGAATTGTGAAAGTTGCATGTTGTCGTTAAGAATGTTTAAGCAGAAATTACTAAGTAAGATATGTGAAAGTATTATTACAGAATTACTGACAGTTACGTTTGATCCTCATGCGATTATGGTAATTGCTATCTGGTGACCAGAAAAGGCAATTTGGTTTGATGCACTTAAAAGTTAGGCGATGACATCAGGTAACCGTAATTTTTTGTCGACGTTGGTTAAAAGCATGCAGTTTATTATCAGGATTGAATTTATTATTGTGTACTGGTTACAATAAATCCAATTAACGGAATTCAGATAGGGCCATTTGTAAGTTATATAAAATATGCCTTAATGCATGTTAATAAACCACGAAGTGAAACATTCTGTGTAACTTATGCGAACGTAAACCAGATGCATTTTTATTATAGTTCCAAGAGGCAAAAATACACTAGTTTAAGCGTTACCTTAAAAATGTTGATTTGCCTTAATTGCAATCTTCGCTGGCGTAATAAAATATAATTATTACTTTTAGATTGATTATTTATGAACGATCTAAAATTAGCTTATACGAGGGTTACACAGAAGTAAAAACAATAACGCCTAATAACTTGATGAGATAAAACCCCTAGCCTAATAAAATATTCACCGTGAAGCAAAACTAAGGTTTTACATAACGTACACTGTATTAACAACTAAAATACAGAAACATTTCACCTATATAAATCGACATTCGGGCAACATATTGAAAGTTTATCGAAGTTCAGTTGGAACTAAACTTTGGTGGCATATCCTTATCAATCAGGAGGTGTAGTTATATAAAGTTCCAGAAGTTAGAGACGGATAGTTGTACTGATTAGCAGTGAAAACAGTCTTGTTACTTTGTTTCACTTAAAGCTTATCAAAAATGTATGAATCCTTCCACATGCTAAAGAATATTTATTTGCACATATTGTATACGGCTTTTTCATTTTGGCTTGTTACAGCGAATACAAAGAGGAGAAGTTAATGCTAATCGTCCAGTGAACGCATGCTAATGTTGAAGTTAGCTACGTACCGATGTAGCCCTCCTTTTTGGTAACCGTTTATAATAGCATACAACATGAGAAAGATTACGTTTTGGGATCTTATCCAAATTCGTTATTTGTTAGGCTATTAACTAAGAAGAATCACTCTTTTCAAATACATTTTTGCCTTTATAATAGGTTCTTTTAGTATCAGCTCTCCTTACACGTAATAATCTACGCATCCGTGTAATGAACGATCTGTATTCTTCGCTGGGCTAACTAGTTTGACAACTCAAGTGACTTGTTAAATAAGTGTTGACACACATCACAGTATTAACATTGTAACGGTGAATAATGATGACGGTGATTATAAACAATCTGTATAACTTGTACCTAAGATGACACCATTCACCTATCAGTTCAATAAGAATCAGGCTCAAGGATCAAGGCAAGTAAGCTGTCAGCGTAGGCCATTAAGCCTATTACTAGAAATACACTAATATGCGCAAACTACAGTAGGCGAGTATCTTATGGTTTCCAGTACTGTTTACAGCACAGAAACACGTTTTCACGCGCATTGTTACATAAGTGCTAGCCATTTATTTAGAAATTAAACTGCGAACGATTGTTAACTAACAATGAAGACATTTCACAGCACCGTATGTATGCCTTATATCACAGGAGCTTACGTGCGACTATTTGATACGACATGACTGCTTTCACTGCTAATCAGTACAACTATCCGTCTCTAACTTCTGGAACTTTATATAACTACACCTCCTGATTGATAAGGATATGCCACCAAAGTTTAGTTCCAACTGAACTTCGATAAACTTTCAATATGTTGCCCGAATGTCGATTTATATAGGTGAAATGTTTCTGTATTTTAGTTGTTAATACAGTGTACGTTATGTAAAACTTTAGTTTTGCATTGCAGAACTTCCTTTGCACATTTTCATTACTCTTTGGTATTTCGTCAGGCACCATATTAATCATTCCAAGACTGATTCGATATTTTCTGTGATAAATTGACCATCCATGAGCATTCTTACTGCAATTTCAATCACTCTATCCTTATAAGTTGAGGCTCCTTATTCGTCAGCTTAAGTAATTACGCGACGTCGTAATCAGTTATCGTGTCATTATTAAAATCATCTCTAATCAGTTATTGTTGAAACTCACACTATTTATCATAGATATTTTAACTATACATGCATAATAAACTATTCTACATGATTGTTGATTGCACTAAATTGCGTAGCTACCACAGAATCATAGGGCGTATGTTTTTGGAAATATGATTTGTATATGGTTCTCTTGCTGTGAAATATGTCACTTTGAGTTTTATAAGAAATTATGATTACATATTACTATTGTTAAAAACGAACTGCAGTGTATTTACGTCGTCTAAGTCATTTAGATAATCTAGGTTAGGTTTACGTAATTACTAATTTTCCTGGGTGGTTTATATTGTTTTTTGTTTGTAGTGAACAAACTATAAACCACTGATGTAGTATGTTGATATTTTGCATGCAATAGTTGTATAACTCTAATTTAAGTTGTTAATTTACATTCGCAGATGGTGCTGTAGTTTCCTGATTTTACTTCAATTGACTTGTTAAAACTTAGGAATTTCATGCTAAGCACACAACTGGTGGTGATGCGTGACTGCGCACCTCCAACTAGTCGTATCCGCTAAAACAAACATGGTTAGCATCAATGTCAAGAGCATAGCAACTACTTATTTTCGGGATAATTTACGGCTACACTTGAATTTAGAAAACTGTCAATTTCCTCTCCACATTCACAATTTAATACTTTCCTAAGCATTTTAATTGTTTGCAAACGAATTACGAGCTTATTATCAATTATTAGATTTATAAGACTCTCTAGCGTCAACATTACTTTTTTAAGGTGTTTTCAGTAACCTTGAAACGCTTTGCTCGTTCCTTATTGGTTCAGCCTCGAATGTCATGTTTGCCTTATGACAAAACCTCGGACTGGTGCAGCGAACGACAGACTAACGTCACTGCTTTCTTCCTTCAAAATAACCAAGAACTGATGTTAAAACAACAAGGCTCGAGCTCAAAGAAGTCAAGTGGTTTATACTAGCTCGTCATAAAGCTATTGGATATTGGATCTACTGTAACGCATTCGATACGTGAATCCACCTATTTCTTGTTTCGATTGTCAGATTTTTTTGTTTCAAGCTTGTATCGTTCCGTGCCTTGATAGGTCGCATCCAGTGTTATTTGTAAGTGTTTCTACTATGCTTACCGAGTAGTTAGCTTACCTTTATTTCTTATTCTTTCAGACTCTCATACGTGTGAGTCCACTCCAGCTAGAACGCTATGTATCTTTATGCTAGACTCTAACAAGCAGAGACAAACGCCTCACTGCCTAAGCGTTCAAATTTCTTAGGGTTTTTAGCTTCGATTATCACACTGTCTGTGTTTCACATTTATGTTACTCCTTATTTTAGCTAATTAATCGGTCCTCATTATTATATTCTAGATGTGCTTATTAAGTCATCGTTCTACCCTTTTGTTTTATTTGTTTATAATAGATTCTATTACATACATGACTTTGGACCCTAGATATAAAGTCCCTCCTGGCTAGACGTGGACTGTCGAACTTCCTTTAATTATTCCATTAAGTACTTTGTACATTGGGTCATTGCGAATCATGGAGTTGAGTTCCCAAAGATCCCCAATAGCTAGTCACATTGTGGATCAAATCAAAAGTCAAGGATTGTTTGATAAAATTAGGAAACAGTGTCTCGAAGATGTTGACGTAAACATGAACTACCAAATGCTCCAGAAGAAGGTGAACTCTTTTGTTTTATTGTTCCTCCAAAATCAGTCATGGAATCCCGGAATAGAAAAGTTAAAGCTAAGGGAACAGCTACGAACAAAACTTTTACATACCAAGATGTTATCATATGGCGTCGATAAATTAGTTCGACATGCTCTAAATGCCAAGATGCCTAGGAGTTTCAAGAATCAAGTTCAAAATATTGTATGCGATTACTTTGACTTAAATCCTGAGTTACTTTTAGTCAACAACCTGGATAGTCAAAATTGCGGCGAACTAAGGCCAACTAGCTTCCCTGAAAATCCCGCAGCTCTATGCTCCACTGACGCATTTGATAGAGGTTATAGCTGTACTGTAATAAATAATCCAGTGGCTATACCAGCACCACAATGTATTCAACCACCGTTCCCATATTCGTACCCCCCAGTCCCTGTCCAGCACCCAGTTATTCAACCGAGCGTTCCATGTCCTATGACTACCTATGTGGGACCAAACGGAAATTATATGGTCCCTCCTCCCCCTCCTCCAGGTGTGTTCTGTCAACCACTTGTTCATTTCGGCAACCAGCTATCGGTTCCACCACAAAATTTCCAGACATCAATAACTCACAATGTTTCCCCTACAGTTAATCAGTCTGATATAGAACACGTGAGTTAACTTGTTATATGTCTGTCCTCTAATTTATTCAACTACTTTACTTAATCTGTTCCCGCCAAAATAATTTCATTGTAGTAAGCTTTCTTATCTCTTAATGTTATTGTCATAAACATTATAGTCGACAACTTTCATATTCACCATCGATAAATTAAATGATTAATGTCTCATGTGTGAAATATTAGTTCCACTTTTTAAGGCTAACAGCAAGTTTAAGTTTCTAAACCTTGAGCTTTGTATTGGCGGCATAGCGTGGTTTTTACTGTGGTTGCTATTTAGTAGCGCTTTATTACTGTGGTTTATTTTATAGTAGTTGTTACTTATGTTCAAAGATATAAATTGTTCGAGCTAGTTTTGTCTCGGTTCCCAGAGTTTTGTATAAGGTTAGCATTCACAGTCATCTGCTTAATCTTCCCCACTGGGCGTATCACTACATTCTTTCTTGTTTCATGATTTTGCCAAGAAGCATATAAGTTTCACATTCTTGTTAACCTTTTGTCATTTTCGGATTTGCCCTTCGGTGCTTTTTTTTTCACTGACAAAGTGATTGGATGAATGACTTTGTTAGCTCGAAGTTTTATTTTAATTCCATTCTTTGTTTTACTTATTATAAATCATCGCCTTTGTGTTCCGTCTTTATTGCCTCTGAAGAGTTGGTGACATCCGGTGGGAGCTCCATGTTGATAGTTCTCGAGTTCGACAATGTGTATTCAGGCATTGATAACACCTCGGTTGGTGTCACAATCTTGAAACACTGAATTCGGCGATTTTGTCATGTTTTGTGAATGCTACCCTAGCGGCTTCCATATTTTCCATTATTTACGAACTTTAAGACTGCTTGAAAAATGCCGACAGGTGATCAGCTTATGACCTGGTGGCCGTGGAATGAATTATAACAGTGTAGGACTAGTCTCTGTCCGACCTTCTTTTTGGCGTCTTAGATATTGTGCATCTCAGTGGCTTGAGGCCTTATCAGATTAGAATGGTATAGGGTAAAAGCTAATGATAATCTTACTTCAATTCCTTGTTAAAATTTTCATAAGTGTGATGACTTTTCTCGATGGAAAGATGCCCTTGATTGCATTTTCACCAGAACTGCATCACTATAAGCAAACAAATATTCTTATTTTATTCACTTTTGAACTTTCCATCTTTGACTCCATATTCCTCCGTTTTCCCTTACCTTTTGTAAGATTGTACTGCTGCTAGTAAATTATATTCACATTTTTGATTTAAGTCTAGTCAGTTTATTCTCTACAGTGATGTGAGCTAAAGCAACTTATACGAATATATATTCTTGCCGAGTCATTTGTAGCTCATTTAATATCAAAATAATAGTTCTATTTTTATATCACGATTTAATTTTTTTCGATAGCTTGTCATACAATGATCTATTATACCTAGTAAATATTATCATTTATTAAAGCGGACACTAAGGAAATAGAAAGCACCAATACGAATACACTTCTTCATTGTCTACTCTTTAGTCTTATATGTTTGTCATAAGCTTGAGTGAGGATTAAAATAGTGTTAGGCGATAGAATTTACGTATTTGGTGGTTATAACGATTATGCAGCAAATGCGTCGTTACTGCTAACTGTTTATCTCAAAAGTCGTTTGCTGATTTCATGTAATTTATGAGAATGAGATAATAGCCAGTTAATCTCATTTTAACGTAATAATGATAATTCTTATGAAAATTTAAAACTGTATATTTAGATACTGCTTGCCTGTGATCACTCTGCTTATATCAAAATATGGTATATTTCTTGAATGTTTTTCAGGTTCGAACACAACCTCTAGAAGTTACCGTGGAAGAATCGGTACCATGTGATGATCCTATGGATATAGGTAACGGAATCATTTAAATATATACTTACGAATGTTGTAAGCTACATAAAACGTTGTCTTTATGGTTCACAAGTACTCTACGGTAAAATTCCCCGCTTGTGAACTAACTTAGGACATAGCATGAATGTTTGCCACGCAGATTCATCACATTACATCCAAAAGAAATAAAGATGAAAGGAGATATGAAATATTAGTTTCATTGGCATTAAGAAAGCAAGTATCAAAAATAAAGTCCAGAAAACAAATGATATTGATAATGGTAAAAATTAAGATAAAGGTAAATTTTCTTGCGTTGTCAGCGATTTTGAACTATTTTATGTGAAATCTACAATCAAAACATTTGAATCTGGTGATACAACTAGTCATCCAGTAATGACTATTATGACGTCAAAAAACTTGTTATGATTGGTGTGTATAACCAACTAATCGATATAGTCTTGTGCGCACGAAGTTACAGTGACAAACGCCAATGAAAGTTCTTAGTCTGTCCTCACATGTTTGCCCGATGCCCATTCAGTCCCAAACTGAAATAAGAACACAAGATTGATGAACAACTAGACAGAACCAAATGATGATTTAAACAATCCTTTATACATACACGAAAACTAACCACTCAGTCAACTAATTAAAAAGTTGACATTAATATAAAGTGAGAGTAACGGTGATTGTGAACTGGATTAATTTGTGCACAATTAACTAACCATAGTTCATCAATGGAAGGCGATATACTAACAGTTATCGTGTTAAGCAGAAGGATAGGGCAGAGGGGGACGCAATAATAACAGGAATAAAATAACCACTTTGTATACAACCAAAACAAATGAAATAGACTACCGAAGAACAGTTCTAGAAGATAATCAATCTTTAGGTGCCCGACATATTAGTGACTTCACATACACTGATATCATATACTCGCGTAACCCCCCGTTGTTTACTTTTTTCCTGGTCTAGGGAATAGTATATGTCAGTGTTACGAGATTCTAGAGTTTTAACTAAAGAAGTCTGTTGTTGGATTTGACATAAGGTTCCAAATTGTAAGATCTCGGATGAAATTGGAAGCATATTATTAAATCAGGAATATCTCTCAAACCCTGATCATCATCATCAAGTTGCCACATCACATTGGCACTGGGTGATAACGGAGGTAACAATAGCAGAATACAAGAGGGGAGTGTAGAGTAAAGGTGTGCAGGAAATAATCATAGAATTCAAGATTTAGATGAAGTTAAAGTGAATTCCCTGATGATTAATATTGATAACACATGTACAGGAAATTGGATGTAGGAAAGGAAGATCTATGTTGATTAGAGTTTTACACGAATTTTCTCTTATAATTTCGGTTTTCGGACTTTTGTCGACTTTCATTAAATATTTGACTTCAGCTATTCATTCTATAACTTTAAATTCCATTTGATTAACCTTACGAATTAGATTTCTCTAAAAAATATGATTCTTTTGTTCGGATTTCTTGTTTTTTGCAGAATCCTTAAATTCGAATAGTCCTGTTGATGAATGCACTATATCTTCACGCGAAAATTCAGAGCCTTCTGAAGTCACTAAAGACGCCGGGGAAAAAAATATATCCCAGCAATCTAACCACACTGCTTGGCATGATGTGCCGAATGATGTTTGTAAAGATGAAGGAAGAAATATTGATACAAAGTCACAAGCTTCATTTAGTAACTCTGGTCAATACTCAAAGTACTCTCCAGTTCCGAGGTCACCATATGCGATTCCCAAACTATGTGGTAGAACCTTGTCAGTTATGGGTACTATTTCCCGTGATATTCAAGGTGCAGAAGACCGTATATTTCCTACTTCACCTGTCGTATACAATGAAAATAAATACACAAACAAATGTACGAAGTCCACTTTAGAATATAATACAGAAAACCATGCTTTAAGCCTTAAAACGGAAAGTTCAAAATTCCATTCTGAACAAAAGCTAGATTTTAGTGATTCCAGCCTAACAACCGCCCCCACAAAGCATATGAATCATAACCACACTAAGTATCTAAGGCCGTTTGCTTCACCATTCCCTACTACTCAATCCTGTGATATGGATGATGGGCGTACAACATCTACTATGGCGAGTTCGCGAATTGAAGTGAATCATAGTGGTCAGTCGATAAACAGATCAAGATCTATTTCTATTAAAAGTAGGGGATTTTATAATACTCTCGTATTGTTTTATTTGATTTTTATCTTTGAAATTTAGAATTTTCATTTCAATATAAAATATCTATTCAAGAGAATTTGGCGTGATGATCGTAACAAATGGTTAGAGGCTTTGAGTGACATGGCTCAAAATCGCTTGCATTGGCGCAGGTGCATCCATTCTTTGTCTACCTCCAAATCTTAAATTTCTGAATTCATCAAAATTTCTTTTTACTTGATTATATTTTCTTAAATTTTATCCTTTCTATTAATACTAACTCTATCTCTACCTCCACTATTCTGGGATCCGACAATTTAATATCTATCTACTAATTGAGGCATGACAACTTAAACTGATGTACGCATGTACCAAATTCTACGGTGTACTGACTGACTGATTCAAGAGGAATATACTGTGTACACATTTATCTGCACTATTTCAATACCCCTTCTAGTTATTTGAAATAAAAACATTAAGTTATGTTTTGTCAGGAGGGAATGTATATGAGGAATTCATTCGCATGGTAGAGTTGTTTAGACGCATGATATTTTACCTATAGATTTTCTAAAATGAAGGCTTACTAATCACATTATACTTCTGTGTATAACTTGTCACAGACGAGATATATGGTACAATTGTTTAGTTATATGCAGGCTGGGATTGCAGTTGCGCACAATATTAATCCCATTCTTCGACTAATCTTATCAGCATATTCATGCTTAAAATAATTTGGATGTTTTACCTTTCCGTTCATCACGATATATATATATATATATATATATATATATATATATATATATATATATTCGCAAATATCACTTGTAAATGCTTACAGTTAGTACGATATGTCGACCATTATACATGATAATAAATCGACATCACTTTCGTAACCTGGTAAGGCCTATGGGACATCAACGTTTGCAAATTAAATACCTCGGAATTTTAAAAATTTCATTGTTATAAACAAAGCATATATATTGAGTCACTAATTATTCCAGTAAAACATATCAGTTAATCCAAAACCACCTACAGATCGTGATTATTTTCCGATTGTACATTTTTTTTTCATATATTGTTTTTGAAACAGAACATCCATCGTTTAACCCAGCAAGTCAATTTACACATTTTTCAGACGAGCGTAGCCACTCATATTACACCAAAAGTCCTAATGGTTCTGTGGATCGTCGTTCAAAATCAAATTATTCATCGTGCAGTTCCGTGTTTAATCGGTTTCGTTCATCACCAGATTCTGTGGTAGGTATTGATAAGTTGAGAGGTTATGAATATTGCCATGTTTACATTATATCAATCTTAAATGTATTCTAGAAGTATACAGAGATCTCATGTCACATAAAATATTGTAGATATGTTTGTTGTTGCTGAATCAGCTGGAGGCTTGGGCTCGCACAGAAATTTTTGACGTGTGGATGCTTGTAGCAGTAGATGGGTTACATAAACATCTAGAACTTTGGGTTAATATCACGTATCACCATACCTCAGTTAAATTATGGAACCTTCATTCTTACCAAATAGTATTTATTTAAAAGTGTTCCATAGTGACCAGTGGTTAGTTTTATCAGTCTGCTTAACTCAGCATCCTGTAATTGTCTAACAGAATTACGAAGCGGCCTAAATTCTTGGTCCAACGATCAGACCAAAAGAATTGTTTCAAGACAACTTTTCGACGTTGAATGTGCATTTTGTACATAGCAGTACTTCGTAACTTTGGCAGTCTTCCTCAGAACAATGTTTTCTTTATTTCGCATATCAGATCACTAACCATGACCTACAATTTTATGTTCATTCAGTTAATATAACAACTAATTTATTGAGTGTATGATAGTGACCAGTTCCCCCAGTCCACTGTAATGATACTTCCCGGCTCGCCATTCTAAATATCAATGAGTTTTTATTCCGAAGTGATTTTGAATGAAATAGTCTAATTTAATTTAAATAGTTTAATGATTATACAAACTTGGATGTCCAGTCTATTCTTATTAGATTTATCCAACTCCACCAGATTACATAAATACAGCCTCTCGTACTGTTGCTTACAAAAATTTATGATGTCAACCTATTCTTTTTTGTTTGTTTCCTGGGTTCAGGCGAAGATGCGAACTAACAAAAGTTATCCCACCATCACACCATCTTGTGAATGGGCAAGGAATGAATCGCGTTCTCCTGAAGAACATTCTAGCAGGTCATCCTCAATGTTTTCACAAAGTAACTATTCGTTATCATCAGCTTCAGAACGTTTGACACCAGATCCAACAGTAACTTTGCAACTTCCAAATTCATCATCAAATAAAATTCACGAAGCAGGTAGTGTGAGATTCCGTATATAAAGCCTAACTTTTTCCTGCAACTAATTAACATGCTCTTTATTGGTATTTTAGATGGAGTAAATTCATGTTCTCCTGACTTCGCTTTCGATCGCTTAATTAGAAAGCGTGAAATCGAAGCCAGATTGAAAGAAATCGAGTCGACTGAGCGAAAGCTGCTAAGCCGAAAGAAAACACAGAGCTTAGGAAAAGAATCGCGGCAGTCAACAAATTGTGATGTGGAACTAAGACCTGACTACAAGTAAGCACATTTTAGGGGTTGAACTTTATATACATTAATTATAGGTATTGTTTCTAATACATATAGTCCATTGTACCACAAGTACTAGTAATCTGTGAATAGTAAATTACTGCATAAAGTTCTGTTTACTGAAGTACGCGGTCACTGAAACTTGCACTTTTTCTAAAGTTCTGTCATTCATCGAGTACAGCATTCTTTGTACTGTCTCTTCTCTAAAAAAGAATCTGGCGAACATTAAGAATAGCAGTCTGTGGATGATTTTTATTAGTGAGTAGTTTGTAGTTTGCGTCTGTTGCAACCTAAGAGTTCTAGGCCGAATGCTAATTGCCGAATTTCCCGCTAATCTATGGGTACAAGCTTTGGTGACCGAAGTACGTACAACTGATAGTGCATCCAGGTATTCTCAGTCTATGGTCGGTCTAGTAAGATCCTTAGCCCCAAGCCGGTGAAAGGAAGAACATTCGGATGACGAACTAGACAATCCAACAATATTTGGAGGAAAATCATCAATAAAAATCAACACAAGTGATTGTTTTACAGAATTACAATTGAAATATTTAATACAATTAAATTTCATAGCATGTACATTTGAGAATAACTCAGATTGGGTTAATTTAGCGTCAAGGTTTACAAATCAAGCATACAAATATCAATACAAGTCTTTGGTAGTGGTACATCCTAAAAGTTACGAGAAACATCATGGGCTAAGAATTATTATCAATCTATACTTCGGTTGTAGATCTCAATCTATTATTTTGCAATAGGCCTATCAATATAGTTTAATGAAATACCTAAGGTGAAAGTAGTCGTCTAAAATTTTCTAAGTATGTATACTACGTTTATTAATGTTGAATGTAATTATGACCTACTAACGACTTCTAAGAGTAAAGAGACATTTCGTAACTTTTAATTTATTTGTGCAGACTATCAAGGAAGTATATGAAGTGACGTCCACAGAAAGAAGGAAAATCAATAGATGAGTTAGCCCATCTTCGTAGCTCATACGAATTTACTATTCCAACTGTTTGAAATCACAAAAAATATGTGAACATTGATCCAAAGTCATCTTGCGTAGTTTTGTAATCGCTAACTGCACATCGATTTAATGTACAGAATATAAATGTTACTGATAATTATTTATTCTACATTAAATATTTACAACAACAATTATATGACCAAGTACGAAGTTGAGTAGGAGTTTAACGATCAGTCGACTTATGTATCACAGTTAGTAGTCCCAGCTGTGCTTCGTTCAGCTCTGCTTACTTTGGCAATTCAAATTCTTTTTTATGTTCTAAAAAATAAATAGTAATTTACGTTAGTGTAAGTGTATTGTTTCAGTGGTAGTCAAATCGGTATAAGGAAATTACTGGCGACATAGCAGTCAATACAATAAGTTTTTCTTAGCAAAATTTATGACAATGTTAACAGGAATTATAAGGGCGTTATCACGAACATTTTTGCCAATCTAAGGGAATCGTTAATTCTTGGCACAATGGATTATATTAATAAGTACTTCCTTAAATGCAAGTATTGGGAAAAATGTCGACCAGCAGTAAAGAAACAACTGTCTGAAGTCAAGAATGGGGTATATGCATAAGCAACTACTTGTTAATAATTTTAAATGTAGGCAAACTAACTGTTATCATCATATTAGCTTGTACTTTCAGCTTCCACCAGAAATTTACTAGTCTATTTAACATAAATACCACGGAATGGTGTAAACTGAAATATCAAGTTGAAGCATGTGTTCCTACGAGAATATTGAAATCTACTTAACTATAATAGCAAATAAGCACTGGTCTTATAATAAATACTCACTTTTAATAACTGAGCAATATTTCTTATGTGTAAACCAGTGTAGACGTTGGCAAGAAACCGAACAGTAGCAAGCAATTTTGCATTGTTGACATGCTTTTAACTTTTCTGATTTTCCTAGTTCAGGACCATCTCCACATGTTGCGCATAGTTCGAAAGGACGAGAATTATGCATAATAGTACCATTAATTGCTTTAGTAAGGATAGATAACGCTGTTGGGATACCACATAAATCTATCGAGGATATTTGTTGGACAATATGTCTCCATAAGGTTGATTGATGGTGGGGGAAAGAAGTCACAGATTGTCGCAAAAATTGCTCTTGACCTTTTTTAGCGTATAATGAATGTGATATTTCATGTCACTTACCTAGAGGTAAACCGTATGGCTCCGTGCCTAATAAAAATTTCTTGATTAGTTGCTTCAACGATGGAAAAGTATTATCTTGAGGATCTGCAATTTTTGACTGTTTGTCGTGGTATTCCCCAGCTTTTCGTATACAACAGGCCAATAAATGAAGTTTCAGAGATAATGGTTCGTGTGTTAAATGAGGTGTAAAATATTTATTGCATAAGTCTTCAAGAATGCTGTGAATAGAACGCCAGTGCATCAACATGCACTTATCACAATTTCCTCCTGTTTGACTATGGGTTTCGACTTCATTCTTAAGCAACAGGAAGACCTAAATATATACATAATGTTGAGGTAAATACATTACTACTTAACATTACAAAATAACTAACTGATAAATGAGTACAAACTATATACTCTACATTAAACAAAGAACAACCTAAAGCTTGGAACCATAAGTAGGTTTGATGTATGAATGTCATTTTGCCAGTGTGCAAAACGTAACCTAATGGGCGAAGTGATTTTGAAATCCCACCATTTTCCTGTAAGGTAGTATGACGAAAATCTGTAGTGGAATACATATTGATCTGTGTACCTAGATAGAAATGAAGAGTGCAATCAATATTAAATCAGAAATGAATCGACTTCGTTAAATGGTCAAATAAACGGGTGTTAATGTTCATTAACTAGATAGTATGTGTATATATCGTGACGTACCTTAACAGGTGAAATATTTAGCATCAAAACTAGTCGATGAAGCGAAGACACTTGTTCAGGTACTAACTTTAACTTTGGTCCGTAAATACTTATTTCTTCTCTTTCCAGATAGTTATTAATAAAAGTAACGATGTTATGGTTTCCTTACTTGTTAGTACATGTAAATCTGAATACCTACCAACAAATGCAGCCATTTGAGACGCTGTTCTCCCGATACTATTTACATCATTTACTCGAGCCCCGTAATGCAGGAGAAGCTCAACAATCTCAATGTTTCCTACAAAAATCTGAAGAAAAGCAAGCTAACCTGAAAGACCGGCGAACATCAGGGCAGTATAGCCCTGTTTATGAGAGGTGGAATTTACGCTTGCGCCACATTTAAGAAGAAACTCAACAATTGGCAAGTTTCCTCGAAAACAAGCCAATTGAAGTGGAGATAGGCCTTCCTATATGAATAACTTGCCTGAAAATCTAATTGGTTACTTTATCATAAGAGTTGATCAACGACTTGTCCACTGAAAGAAGAGATTTTACCTTCTCAATGTCCGCTGTTATAAAATGAAAATAGTGCAAGACAACTTACATATAGAAAGCGCATTTCGAAAAGAGTCAACTACTTCTGAGTTCTTAAAAATATATATAGCTGGAGAAATACTCACCATGACTGCAGTTTTAGAAATTAAACAGTAACTGCGGCTTTTCTATCATTTGTTTGGTCAAACCTGTAAGGACAGAACGAAAAGGATATAGACGTTCATAATAAGTTCGCCTTATTTAGACAAATTAAGTTCTGAAAAATTAAAAATTAATTCAGTCTATTTAGAGGTTTCTTATCAACCGCAAACAGTGTAGTTATAAATAGTAATACAGCGGGAAACAAAGTTTTGATATCAATTAGTTAGTGAGACTGATGTTAGCATTTGAAATGAAACCGGGAATTACAGTATTTAGGAGACACATTGCATAGTATCATCGTTGTGATTAGTGCGTCGTTGAAAAACAACTGGTGATGTAGTAATAGTCACTAACGATTATAATCAAAATGTGCTACGTAATAATAAGAGTAATAAATGATTGGATTGTATATCAACACAATTTATCAAACTACTGAACGTATCCAATTATGATCCTACCTATCATGGTTTCGAGAAGGCACTTTCGAAGCGTTGTTTTATGATTCCCCCTTTAAGAGTTATTTATGACAAACACGATGTTGGCACATGAAACATAATACCAAATTTCATAAGCAATATATATTCATTATTCAGTTCTTTTAATTAAAAACAGGAACAATGTAACTTCAGAGAGGCTTAAAAGTTTAGTTAAATCACACTTGAGACAAATGGCTGACTGGAACCTCTGTACTGAATTCGGGTCAAACAAATCTGTAAACTAGAAGAGTATTCGAAAAGTAGTCCAATGAACTATGTATTTTCAGTTATTTCTCATAAAACTTCATAATTACTGTCCGAATCGGTGCAGTTGATGGAGCAAGAGTACACGAACGTAAATTAGAGAATGGCAATAGTAATAATAATCATAAAAAGCAAGAAACTGTCTATACAATTAGCATAGTTTGTTAAAAAATTTGTGCATGATAGGAGTCTAGTATAGATAAGCCACTTTACTATATCTAACACAGGAATACATAACTGCTCCATGGATAGCCACGACTTTATGGATATTTACGGCAGATGTACTTTGCTAATGCATCTCTATACCTTCAGACAAATGTTTCATTATTGTGCCTTTATTAGATACTTCTGTTTATAGAATACGGATATTTGTATTTTTGACACTCAAGTAAGTTTTTTCAACCTTATTACAATATAATATGACCGAATGATTGAAGCGTTGTTTCGCTCAATGTATGAAATTGGTGTTAAGTTGGAGATTGGGTAATTAGTGTACGTACAGCAAAGCACGACATGTACATAAGAGCTCCCATAACGATAAAACATTCGGGAATAACTGGAATATTTCACATATAAGTTGCATAATCGTTAATTACATTGTCTATTTCTTTAGACTTCGAAGAAGTTCGCACTATTTAAGTAATAAAGTTGAGTCGATTTATAGAAGTCAGCACGAAATGGCTTTTGAAGAACAGTTTCTACTCAATAGAAAAAACAGGTATTGCGAAGTTGGGCGTCGACCAAAAAAATATCCGGAGAATGGATGTTTAGTGATAAACTGCAAGAAAATTATATATTGCAATAATCTCTAAATGATATTTTGATTTAGATGATTACAATGAAGGCAATACTTGCAGAAAACATGCACATCATTACTTCAATGATTAATATCGTTGATATTGACGATATAGTTGCTCTGAATAACCAGTGGAGGACGGTAAAATATTTATATGGTCATTACTTAATACGAATGCGATGCGTCATTAAGCAGATTATATTTAAGACAGCCTAGAAATAGATATTACTTATAACAAAGCTGGCTGCAAAAAAGTAGATTATCCAAACGTAAACATGATAGGTTAATCTTTCTCACCTACTGTTAAGTAGGTCTTGCACTTTTCCTATTTTTCATAACATCTCTTCGAAAGCATTTTTCAAACGACCGCTACTAACGTTTAACATCGCTAGCAGTAAAAGTAATAACCAACAATGCAATTCTAACTCGTACATAATTGTAGTTCCGACTTTTACTTTGAAAAGACTCTTCGTTGACCGAGTAGCCTTGCAGTTGAAACCCCAGAACTATTATTTATTGTTCAGAAAAGAAATCAGAAGTGTTTGATATGTCTGAAAATTTGCAGCCCAGTTTCTTAATGCCAAATCTTGAGAGATCGCATAAAGATAATACTTGCCAAAACATTTTTGTAAGTCAATAATATTCAAAGTGACCTTCTAAATGGCCATAATCATGCGCTTACTGGATGACACTACTAAGAGGTCGACGGGATACGTCTGATGAAGCCTCAGATTAGTGTCGGTCTCAGACCTGAGAGCGTGACCGCAGAGCCCAAGGGACAACTGCTTGAGGCCTGTCACGCACGGCCTTTCATGAAAAGTTTTTTGAGACACACATTTAGGCGTCCTACAATAATTGTCTTCCTGGATCTAAAGGCGGCATTCGACTCTGTTGATCGTGAGGTTCTGTGGCAGTGTCTGTCATTGAAAGGTGTACCAAAGAATTACATTAACCTTATACAAGCTCTCTACTCTAAAACTACAGGTCGAGTGAGAGCTTATGGCGAACTGTCATCGGAATTTCTCACTTCAAGTGGTGTCCGTCAGGGATGTCCACTGTCCCCATTCTTGTTTAATTTTGTCATAGACATGCTCCTAGATATAACCATGTCTTCGTCTGACTTTTCAGGAATTGACTTTCTACCAGGAGCCTCGCTTACTGACTTAGAGTATGCTGATGACATAGTCCTATTTGGTGAAGACGCTGACAAAATGCAGAGTCTTCTGACTACCCTGAGCAACAATGCAAGCATGTTCGGGATGCGGTTTTCCCCCTCGAAATGCAAAATGTTGCTTCAGGATCGGGTTGCATCGGCACCTGAACTAGTGATAGGGAGTGAAGTAGTCGAGCGTGTAGACTGCTTCACGTATCTGGGGAGTCTCATCAGTGCTGATGGCCTGGTGACTGACGAAATCTCAGCACGGATACAGAAAGCTCGATTGGCTTTTGCCAAGTTGCGTCACTTATGGCGCAGGCGAGATATCCGCTTGCTAACCAAAGGGCGAGTGTACCGTGCAGCAGTTCGCTCTGTCCTACTATACGGTAGCGAAACATGGCCGTTAAGAGTAGAAGACATTCGTAGGTTACTGGTCTTCGATCATAGGTGTCTCCGAAGCATTGCTCGAGTATCGTGGGACAACCGAGTGAGCAACGCTGTCGTTAGGAAACAGGTTCTAGGAAAGGAGGGCAAATCAATAGATGAGGTATTGAAACTTCATCAGTTGAGGTGGTTGGGACATGTGTTACGTATGTCTAACTACCGTCTGCCTCAACGAGCTATGTTTTGCGGCGTAGGAATAGGTTGGAAGAAAGCTAGGGGCGGCCAAACCAAAACATGGCAGAAATCGATGAAGTCACTGACAAGTGGACTGAGTCATGTTGGTAGATGTAGGCTGCGTGGCTGGGGTCCGCGAGACGAAAGTCACCAATGGTTAGAGACCTTGAACGACATGGCTCAGAATCGTTTGCAATGGCGCAAGTGCATCCACTCTTTGTGTTCTCTCAGAATCTAACCTTCTGAATTCTCTATCTTTTTCCTTTCAAATTTATCTCACTGAATTATACTTTTCGAATCATATCTTCGCCCCCTAATTTTCTGCATTACTGCTAATACTTCTACTATCGCTATCACTCTTGGATTTAAACTGACAGTTGTGTCTCTGTGCTGATGTGGTGTGGCAACCTGAACTGATGTACGTATGTACGAAGTTCTGCGTTGTATCTATCTGTCTGTCTGGTGAAGCCTCAACCGGCCACTAAATTCACTTTGCATGGAACTACAAATAAATTAATCACTAAGACGCTCCGACTTTACGAAATGACTAAAGGTTATTCGTAACTGTAGAAACTACATTAATTTGGATTAACTCCCCATTTTGTGTTTAAGGTGACGGATTCGTAAAATAGTAGGCGTTGCATCGTAAGGTTACTTTTACAACACTAGAGACAGGATAAATAAATGAGGCCACAGACATAAAACGAAGACAAGCATCGTCTAATGTTTACATTGGCATGAATACTTTGTTGTGAATTGCGCACATTCACAAAGTGTGTTTATTAATACAAATTTTATTATTAACATTTCAGAAGCCAACGAAACGCCGTTAGACAGCATCTGTGAGTCTGTATGCAATCGTTACATTTACAACTACAATGATGAGTCATCAATATCATGCCACAACCCATCAATATTATTTCATGATAATATTCATTTACTCGTGTAGTTAACAGATACAGGTAGCAAGGAACTCTCCAGAGTCGAATGCGAAAACGTTACCTTCACATATAAAAAGGAATAACCCAATTGATTTTTACATATTCATTATAACAAAAGGTTTTATTAAAACTTTGTAAAATTTGTTGAGGTAGTGTGAATTCAAGTAAGACATCTCAAATGTATGTAACAGAAGTTGTTTGGGGAGGCCTTGGAAAAAATTAGGTTTTGTTGTCAAGATTCGAATTACATTCGAGATGCGTAGACACTTACTCAGTGACGCTGCAGAGTGGAACAAACGTCTTTGTGTAAGCACACTTCCTTTGAGAAAATGTTCATGGTAGAAAACTTCAAATTACGGGGAAACTTAAGAGACCCTCAACTGAGTGAAACCGTCGTGGTTGGGGGTTGAATCCCAGAAAAAATCTAAGTAGACGTTCACGACTTTCTAAAGCTTAGGGAAAAAACGACTACATGTATCATTTTATTTTTGTTTCCCTTAACAAATTTTATTAGTCTTCTCCAAATTTGGTTGTTTCGTTTTGAATTTAAAATTTAACATTTTAAACAATAAGGAACATTAAAACCATTGGCACTTTGCTTAACTTATTTAAGTTCATGAAAAACCGTAACATGACCGTATGGAACGTACGTGCTGTCACTCTCTAACCTTGACCCTGGGGAATGAACTATCCGCCTTTAACATCCAATATCCTTTTAATGATGTCGTTTCAGTTTCTAATGTATCAAGTATCATTGTGACGATAAGAAATATATCACAGGTTGATGGTCTTGTTGTTATGTAGACACTGGTCGCTACATTTATTAAATTGTATGCATTCAGTGGTTATGTAGGAAATTTTTAGAAATTATTTCCAATGAAGTTTTCAATTTCGTCTTCGAACCCTATGATATTTGTGATCTTATGTCACACGGTGGACTGCACCAAGTTCCTTGTGTGGTTATAGGCACTGTAGTGTTTTATATAAGTCGTTTTCTATAGGGTTTGGATAGATATAGAGGGACAGTTCAGTCTATTAACCGTGCCTAATATGGATCACAAGCCGTATTTACTAACGAACAGAGACATTTTAAATGGCTTTTGACTAATACTTTAGTACCTAAGCGTGGACTCTAGCACAATCTTTTAGGAAATAACAATGAACCGAAATTACTAACAAAAGGTACAAAAATACATGGTTTTGGATACTGAGGCTCATTACTTGTCTAATGCATTCACTTCTGCAACGCTAAAGATAATATACATCTCACATTATGTACGTACAGTTTATGTCTTTGTTGAAGGGTGAAGCCGGTGTTACATAGTGAAAGTGGGATGCGGCTACCTTATATCAATCATATAATTACTAAATAAGAAGCGGATTCACTTACTTATGGAAGCTGAGAATATATTACAGGTTATAATAATACAAACGTAGTCTCAGAATATACTTTAAATCACTTATTAAGACAACCCTGCACAGTTCTAGCCTAATATGTTTAAGATGAATTCACAAGAAATGATAATGCTACTCCACTTCTGTCAACTCATATTGGAATATTAGGTAACTAATTCTAAATCTTTCTGAAGTGCACTAGGTATATGATGAAGAAACGTTTGTTTTACAATCACAGCAAATTCAAACGAATAAAGCCACACGTACGAATAAGAACAAATAAGGAAGCAATGATGGGTGGTGGAGTAGTTATATTTGATTGTAAGAGGAGCGTTAATAGGATAGCAGCGTCTAGGCTGTATAACTAAAGACAGAGTTGCTTCTCACATAGTGTTGTGTCGTTATCTAGTAGTGATGCTTGAACAAACGCATTTAACTAGTCGTGTCTGCGGAAACAAATATAGTCAGCACCAATGGCGAAAGCCTATTCAACTATTTAGGAAATTATTTACCGCTACATACTAATCAAGACCTGCTTATCCAGCTAACAGCCTAATTGTCTGTGTATAAATGTCAACATACAATAATACGCATAAAGATAAGTAAACAATAAGGCATGTGCCATCGACAGAGACCTAGGCATGACACTTAATTTAGAATGCAGCATATGGATATCTTTTGTGTCCGATACACTAACTGGTATTGAATTTCAGATAAAATTCATACTGAATTTTGTCTTTTTAATACTGAGTAACGTCGATTTCTCCTAATCGTAATGTACTATTCATAGTTTATGAATTGTAGTGTTTTAACTTAGCTAACTGCTGAAAAAAGACATGTTTTTGTGGCTTTACATCGTTGCAACTAAAGGATATAGGATACATTGTTTACCCTAAATGAATGATACTGGATTGGGGCCAGAAATATTTTGTAACACTGCAATGAAATAACTAAAGTTGGCTAAATTTATTGATGTTCGGATGGCTGTATGATTACTGGTTAATTTCATTTTGATTCTAATAATTAATGACAGTTAATTCCTGTGCACTACTCTTCCTCATACGCTACATAAACTGTCATTTTCCAGGTTGCAGATTCAAGGTAATATGTACACAGCAAAAATTGAGGCTTTATTAATAAAAATAAGTTATATTACAAAATTAATACTCTAATTTTCTTCATAATGTTTAGAATACTTAGTGCATTAACCTAAGCCTAGCAGCAAACGGGGTAATACAGAAACTGATTAGCATCAGTGTCTCTTAGGGATATTGCAACCAAACAAATAAATTCCTGACCTAGATCTCTGAAGATTTATAAGCGTAAAATATGAAGTACTCGGATTGACTAAATGGTTTGAAGTGCAAAAGACACCAAACAGCTTCGAAAACAACATGCGCAATATATAGATAGCTAGGTGATGTAACAGTAATAAAAAATATGCAAATATCGTAAAATAATGATATACAAATTTATTCAGTTTACAAATTCACGAAATGGGACAATCCAGCATACAAAGATGTAAATCACATATCATTATCACTAGTTGTGTATGAGTATGACAATTCTTTTTTAGAAAATTTTGCAGTAAAATGCAGAAAAATAGCAGAATTCAAATAGTAGGTGTTAACACCGCAAGAAATTGTTAAACACAACATTCTGGTACGACAAACGATCACAGTGAGGTGTGGTAACTGAAGAAACCAAGATTAGGTGACAGAATACGCGGTTTGTAAACCACAGTCAATAGTAAACCAATGACAAAACAGTGATTTGGTTACTGACTTCACTAAAACTACAAAGATGCATCAGTTGTAATCAGCTCGAATTCTTCTAATACCCAGGACTAATCATTTCGTTTTCCGAAACTGAACCATGCGGAGATTACTGGATGTCTGAATGCACAAGTATCACTTATAAGTGATTGAAACAACATATGACTGAATACATAACTTTGGTTAAACGGCTTGGCTTTCTCTAGTTTGTTGGTAGAATCGGTTCCTACTGTTTTCCAGAGTCTTCAGTGCGTTTTTACTCATTTCACTGGACTGAGGAACTTCGAAATGTTTAGTTCGTCCCATCAAAATATTTATAATCATTTCTAGCAATATACAGCTTTTTAATACTTGGTCTAAAGTTTAAATGCCTACTAATCGATTAAGAATACACAAACGGCAGATCACAGTCTTTCCTCAGGGATTTCAATCCCTATTTATTATGACAGCCTGTCTTATTTGAAACCTATTACTGTTTGATATGCATCTGTTTATCTTGCCAGTAAAATTGCCTTGCTCCTGATATCAGGAAACAAATTATTATTATATGCCTTGGCAATATAAAACCGTAGCTGTAATATCTAAATCTAATGAGTGGCATGCAATCAATAAACTTCGTTCTGCAAGGATTCGATAATAATAATTTTCCCCGTACCCTAATTGCCTTACGTTCTTAAATAACGTGAAGTATAGACGTTAGCTACGGTTATTATAAAAATATTATAACTGGCCACTGTAGAAGTCTTGAAGCTTATTTTGCTTTACTCATGTGGTTACCTATAAAGCTTTCATGATGCTTTTGCGTGAAACACTAATATCATGTGATATCAATTTAGAGAAACTCAACATTTTAGATATCGCATAGGATTTAGGGATGGCATTTCTGGGAGTGTTCAGTTACATACACTCTTTTACGGAACATGATCACTTGTAGGCACCACGAAAACTCTCACTGATAGCATCGGTAATTCACATTCACAATATTCAACCACCAACAAAACCAGCATCCCAACTCATTAGGGTCAGGATTTCAAGAAATTTTTCTAACGGGAATACCAATCTAAATAGCTAAATTAGGTTTTAGTAAACTGAAACTCAAATTACTAACTATTCTGAAACAAGCTTCAACGTAAGTCACAGCTTGATTAGGACATATGGTTGGGTTGCCCATAGTGATAAAATTTTTTCAGTGGATTCAAAATTTTTAATGTATCTACTGATGAGGCTGCAACGACGTTTGGTGGTGAAGGATTCTTCTCGTTGACTATTATTTGAGAGAATCTCTAATCAACCAAAAGATATTTAGTTATGGCCTGGTGGATTTTCCTGGGCGTTTTAATGAGTTTTCCACCCTTGAAGACCAGAAGCTGTAAATTATGTAAAGATCAAGCGTTTTGAATTCGTTATTGACCTTTTAACAAAAATACGTGCTGACATCAAAATAAGTGGGAAAAAAGTAGTTATTTTGACCGACAGAACACCTAAAACAGCGTTGAAAACTTTACTATGAACCAAGTATATGACAGGATGAAAAACGGGTACGACAATAACTAAGACGATTGTGGAAGATCAAGATCACTTGTGAGTCATCAAACTTTTCGACTAAACGATGTGATTTTCGCTTTTGCGCAAACTGTGTTATTCAGTCGTTTCCGAACTTGTTAATTGCTAGTTTTGAGGAGAATTCTAAATTCCATTTTTGTTATTTTTACTGTTAATCTTTTATAAAAATGTTTAAATTTTCATACGGTGGAATAGGTAAAGGGAAGAATATTTTAACGTAAATCTTGCGATGTAAGACAATATATACGAGGTCAGGTTGAAATAAAGTGCTAATCAACTTTTATTTTTGGTTCCGTTCTTTTCTTTATCACTTTGCATGCCTTAAGCTTTAAATGAAACTTTATTATACAATATCATGCGACTGAATATAAAGTAATAAAAATATGCAGTTGTGTGGTGATACACTAAGGTTTATCGTGTAAATTTTGGCTACCGCATTGTTTCATGCAGTTTTAATAACCTGACGATGGCTGAAATTGTCTGTACTAGGAGACACTTCAAATGACAATAACTACGTACGTTTTATCAGAATAATATGGATTGAACAGTTGATTTTCGTCTGTCGAATTGTAATTTAGTAAGTTCAGTCTTGTTGACATAAGGTTATCAATTAAATCAGCAGCTGGAGAACTGATATCTAAGTCAAAGGTAAACAGTCCAAATTGTGGGAAATTAAAGATAACTATCATAAGTATGACCACAATGTTATGAACGAAGATCACCGGAATGTGGGAAGTAATTCGGCTTTCAGCTTTGTCGTATAAGCCTCGCAAACAGAAGAAAAATTTAATTATGTTTTACAAAGTGGTAAATTTTCACGGCATAGGATTATTACGGAATCTGTAGACTGATGAGATCAGTTATGGCTCTTAGCTAGCTAATTGTCGATTACCCGAAAGAGTCATTACGAGCCGTACTTTTCAAAATGTTGTCCCTGGATCCAGTATAGACGTTTACTAAAGAATTTTCACGATTATCCTGCTTAAGTAAACATAATTAAGTAAGGCACACCGTCCCTCAAGCCTAATTTTGAATTTTGTTTAATATGTTTTCGTGACATTTAACCTAGGTTTCAAGTAGATCGTTAAATTTCGTTAATTATAATTAAACACTTTGTGCCTGAAAAGGAGATTTAGTTAATAAAAAATTTCTGAAAAAAAAGAGGTTAGTGTCATTCGGTATCTGATTAGTTAGGGGAAGGGTGACTTGAATGGAATGGCAGGTTACAGGTGTACGTCATATATTTTACTGCCGGTAAAACAAACGAATACAAAGAAGTTGTTTCAGATTTTAGTAGATTTCGAGCACTCGAAAGGGTAAACCCATCAACAAAGTATGCTTTGACAGGAAGATCGCTGAATTTCCCAGTCCCTTAACTGTTTACCGGAGGTAGGGAACAAGAAACCATCACACATATAAAAACCCTGACTACAAAATAGGTAAATAAATTATGCTGGGCAAACAATTACTTTTTTCTACAGTTCTGAATTAGTAAAAATTCCCTTTCTGTCTACATTGACGCACGCATTTATTAATAATATATTTACTAGTTTGCTTCAACCCAACAAACACTAGGTGAAAATGAAATAAACCTTAGGGACGAATTCAAATATAGATTCGGTGGTTTATGAGGATAGTCATTAAGTAATTACGCTGTCAGTGATGATTGAAATAGAATTATCACTGTTGATTGAACAAAAAATATTTCAATATAACTACTGTGCCAAGTATGACTTAAAATGACAGATATTTGCTTCTTGGGATTTTAAAAATATGCTTCCCCTTCAAGTAGTGCCAGCTAAAAACAATCCACTGAAAGAAAGGATAAAAATCGACATTATGTAAAATATGCTTTATTTAAAGGGCATCAAAAGTTAAAAATGAAATATTGTGCTCATCAGTGCCTGTTCGATTCTTAACAAAATGTCAGACCTCAGAACAACAGTTCTCATTACTAGACTATCAGCCATATTAGTAACAGAAACATGGTGCTCGACTTCAGTACTGAATTCTGACATAAACATAGATGGATATTTCCTGCATCGCACCAGCCGAGATAATCAAAGAGGGTGAGAATGTATGATATACATTCATTGTCACGCCATTGTGACAAAAGTAGAATAGCTAACACTTAGTACAATCCCTGACTCGCTATGCGTCATTGTATGTGGCACTAATTATAAGATGCTTGTAGGTTGTTTGTACAGAGCATTCTGCTCACGACCTGAAATAGACGCAGCACTTTGTAGCTTATTTTCATGGGCCTCAACTTTAACTGCTGATTATATAGTAATTGCGGGTGATTTCAATCTGCCACAAATTAACTGGAAAACAAACAGTGGCCCACAACGTCATGACAACATAATTACTACCATAGATTTATGTGGATGGAAACAGTATGTCACACAAACTACACGTGGTGACAATATCCTAGATCTTATATTTTGCCACATTATCATACCCATCGCGACGCAAGTCGGTAAAGAATGGTCTATTAGCGACTACAGAATGGTTTCTTGTTCTTTGCCTATTCCCTCAGCAAAAAAAGCACATGAACAGTATTGAAGCGGCACAGACACTGGGAGCTTCAGGAATACAGACTGAGAGCTTTCGACGACACTCATGAAAAGCTCTGATTGGAATAGGTTCTTTACTACTAACCCACTCCAGGAATCTTTAACAATTTTTTACACGACAATTTTATCATGCTTAGATACCACAGCCCCCACAACAATATGCATGCCCTCTAAGAATAAGTCATGATTCCTCCCACGTAAACACCGAGCTAAGCTCAGAGAACTTTCAAATCTTTATTTCACTACTTATAATTTCTCATATCTATACACAATCTGGGAAACCTTAGAATCTGCTAGAATGTCACTTGATCGAAATAAAAGGAATGAAAAGCCTAATGCGCTTAGAAGTAGTACTAAAACGAATAGTCTGACAGCACTCCTGAGAAAACGTACACGCATTCCAATAGACATCCCGTTTCTGATTCAAGACGGCAAGATATACAACGACCCCAAAGCAATATGCGAAAGTTTTAATAGGTTATTTAGCAACTTTGAGATCAAACTACCTACGAACTATGTGTGCATGGTACTTGTAGACAGTACATTGTCCGAAATAATTTTCAGCCTTTAAAGCCTAGATGAGGCTATCAAAGACCTTAGATCTACAAAAGTTTCAGAAAACGACAGTCTCTTATCAATCTTCCTCAAAGGATGTGGCGGGGACATGCCACTTCTACTCCTTAAACTGTTTACCTTGTTGCTTGACACAGGAGAATACCCAAATATTTGGAAAACGAGCTACATCACTCCCAAATACAAGGCCGGGGATAGAGCTTGTGCAAGTAACTATGGGCCTATAAATATTATTCCAGTTTTTTCACGAGTCATGGAGATAATAATAAAAAATGGCATCTCAGAATACTTATTGCCGCAAGGCCGAATATCTAAATCACAACATGTTTTTATCAAGAGTTGATCGTGCTTGACATGTCACTTTGACTTCTTTAATTACATTACATCTTGTCGCGACTTACGCGAAATAGTGCTACTTCTGTACTTTGATATATCTAAGGCCTTTGACAAAGTATCACACAGCATGCTCTATGAGAAATTATACTTGATAGGGATTCGAAACCCTTTGCTGGGCTGGCTTAAATCATTCTTAACTAATCGATATCTGATAATCAAAGTGAACTCAGCACAATCACCTCCTAAGTGAGTAACCAGTGGGTTATACAGGGCATCTCTTGTTTACAATATATATCAACAGTATCGTTAGCTGTTTCAACACCGGCGAAACATTCCTATACGCAGATGACTCAAAAGTCCTCCACTTATGCAACAGAAATGAGCTACACAACACTGTTAATATCGTACAGCAAGAGTTAGATGAAGTTACTGCATGATGTAAAGAATACCAACTCCACTTCGACACTAAGAAATGAGGCTGGATCAGCGTTGAATGTCGGAGCCCCAAACTTTACTTTGAAGTAGATGGGGGGCAAATCTCCGAATGTAAAACGATTCTGGACCTACGCTTAAGATACACTTCTGATTTTACATTCACGGAACGAATAACATCCGTCACCTCAAAAGCCCGTAGACTTGTGGGTTGTATAATCCACAACTTCTACCAACACAAGTCTAGATTGATACTTTATAAGGCTTGTAAACGCCAGCTACTTGACTACTGTCCATTCATACTCAGCAGCCTTCGAATAAGCGATAAGCTAAAGATTGAAGGAATACAGCGGTACTTCACAAAAAGATATTGCGGATAGATTGTGGACTAAACTATACTGCATGGTGCGATACATTAGGTTTGGAACCTCTTCGGAAAAGACGTGCTAAGCTCAACCTGATATTTTATTTCAAAGTTGTACACCGTTTAGCATACTCCCCCCGAATCTGTATTAAGATTTATCGATGCACCTAATTACAGCCTCATAAACCATGCAAGTACAGCGGGGGTTGAACATTGTAAGACCAGAATACGATTTAATTTTTTCATGCACAAATTCACTATCATTTGGAATAGTTTACCGGCAGAAATTCGTACGTTAGATAGCATTGCTTACTTTATACTTTATGTGATGTCCTATGCCAGCTCAGTGTGTAACACAAGTATACAAACAGTAAACTATATACTACCAAACAGTACTTGGAACAATATATCTAACGATTTGTACCAAATACGCCACGACAAACCACTTAACTTCGATTAAATCAGTAATGGCTAATTAGGATTCTAGACCTTCTAAAACTGCAAGCATGGACGTTTTAGTAGGAAAAACAACAGGAAAAAACAAAAAAAGAAGATTCTGGTTTAGAACACTTTGTTTTACAACTACTAGCTAACTTTATATATATACATATATCTTCATGAGTAACCCAACAGGAAGGTACTTTATGGGCGGCCGATATCAGTCTCTAAATATGCTACATCATAACCCCTGAAGCCGACCTTACTATTACTTTGGAATAGTAACCTACATATCTGCAACCAGCAGGACATACGCATCCTTGGAACAAACAAATTTTCCTCATTATAACAGCATGAGGAAGATATGAGATACCGAACATGTATTAGTATAGCCTAATACATTAAGGCAACTGCTTAAAGTGACAATATAGCAAGTAATTGGCTTCTGAAATATGAACTATGTAGCCGTATGAAAACTTACATTCATGAACTTATGTAATACCTGTTGTAACTGTATTCACTTCTAAAATGTTCCAAGCAGCAAAATTTGTTAAGAAACTTTGAAAACGTTGAAAGATTTATTAACAATACCTATCCTTAGCAGGAGACATCTGATCGATCTACGACAAAACTTGATAATACAATTTATTATCGTTTAACTAACTTCATATCTTGTTTAGACTAAGAATGATCAGGCTTTCTAAGTGCTAGTTAGCTTTCCAGATGTCCTTTAACTATATCACCCTATTGTCATCATACAGACACTGGATCTCATTCGTGGTAACGTTTATTATACAAAATGATTCACTGCTAGTTCACAAAGTATGAGAACGTTTCAAATAATCTGGATGTATCTAGATTTCAAAGTACATATTTAAATATGTACTACTACTAATAGGGGTGCAGAGAAAAATTTGGCGCAGTTTTAAACGGTTACTATGCAAAATTACTCAGACGTCGGGTACTGATAGTACACGTTAGGACGGAAAATTATAACATATGCTTAAGAAAAAAAAGAATCACCTGGAACATGAGAGTGCTTAGGCTTATTAATATTAAAGATATAATCTGCGTGTTTCAGATTACTCACTTGAGGAACTGTAGGTATGCAAGTCACAGTGAAGGTTTCAGGAAAAGTATTGGACAATATCTTCAGTTAATTAAGTGTTCGAATGTCGATTAAGTGAATGCGAACCAGGTAATTATTCGAGTGAGCATAGGTTTTGGCTAAACAAAGTATTACTCCTAACGCATGTCTTTGATAATGGTATGGACTTGTTATAATTATTTGTATAAAGCTCTGTAGAAACTACACTATTCAATGATATTTTTGAGTTAATTTATCTATCCTGTTTGTTAATAGTTCTATTAATTTTATCAATCATATTACGTGGTTGCCAAATAATGACAATGCTTTACGATGATATCCCGAAACTATTACGAGTAACTAGTTATAGTGTTGATTTGCGATAAGCTACCGAAAAATGAGTCAAGTATTTTATGATGATCCGGAGATATTAGTTGCTTTAAGTCGTTAACGTATCCAAGCTGTCTAATTATATTAAAAAATTGAGGTCTATAAGTATTCAATAATTTAGGATTATTCTTAATGTTAGGATCCGGAGTTTATTTGAACGCTTGTTTGACTAATTTATACACGATAGCTTAATCGGCAGTAACTTTTTTATCAAGACTATATCAAACGTCTCTTATGAAACTGATATAATCGCCAAATTTATAAGAACAAATATGCCTAACAGTAACTAATAAAATGGATTTAGTGATAAATTTGAGGATGTTAAATTCACATAGCACAGAGACAATACAACTTACTTGTAAGTTAGTTCGTCGTGTAAATTAATATGGAACATAAAAATCTGGAAAATCTAACAACATAACTTAAATTCTTAGACAAATCCCATACCACTACATTTGAAGAGATGCTAGAGATAATATAGACGTTCAATAAGTTACTGTCGTCAGCTTAGTGATATTTATATATTTTGGCAAAAGTAATTAGAACTTAGAAAAGTTGAATCAATCTAGGATTTGATATGTTTCGCCTGAAAACAACACACTTTTTCGTAATAGTATGTTGTCGTATAAAGTTATGAAGAATATATATTTTAAGAGGAAAACGCTTTAAGTATTGGTTTATATGAAATATATATGGCAAGCTTATGTGAAAATATATACATGTTAGGCACTTGTGTGGTGTGTTTAGTAAATCAGCTGGCAAGACAGTAAAAGTCACCCGGGTTCTCTTCGGAATTCATTGTTATTGCTAGGGTTAATTGTGTGATTTATGGTAATACCTATAAGGATTTTTTATTTCCTGATATCAGGAGTAAGCCATTTTCACAGGCAAGATCAACAGAAACATATGAAAATAATAGTGCTTAATTGTTACACAGACTGTTTATACTTTGATATATAGAGATAATGGAATGATAACAACTGTTTTAAGCTGGTTATTGATGTAACGTCCATTACAAACGAGACCTTCGAACGACCTCGTAACCCAGAAAAATTTTAGGGTAGGTTTAAGTCGCCATATTAAACGATTGCATTGTGAGAGGAGTTGTAAATTTTCAACGTTTTACGTAATATGAAGCTACCTCTAAGTGCTGAAAAGAAGAAAAAACAGTAGGATGAAAGAGCAGTATTACAACTGCTATATTTTCCACATTATTTCAGTAGTTGGGAGAGTTTAACCGTTTAAATTGGTGAACATTCTTGTATTTAAGTTTATTTAGAAAGAATTAATTTGTTATATTTGATATGCTGGCTACCACTAAAGGTTACAACAGTAATGCTCACACTGGGTTTCTGGGTAAGGTGGAATTTAATAGGGAGTTGATTGGGAGGTTGCAGTAGCTATGGAGGGAAATTGATGGCGATTAAACTTAAAATGACTTAATTAAACACGAAAGTTGAACATGGGCCTACCTACGATTTAATGAACATGTCTTAAAAAAACTACGACTCACAGGAACAAAGACATTTAACAATGCAATCGCTAAACATCTGATTGACACAGGACACTAGATTGGTATTAATGAATCATTCAAAGTGTTTAATAGACAAAAACTTCAAATCATCTAAAATATGCCAAAGTAATTGCCATTAAACGATTGAAACCTAACTTATGTGTCTAACAAGAAACTGTTATAAGCCTTTCTTTACCCTAGTAACCTAACTTTTGTTATCATTTTCATCGTTATGATTCTCTCGCCAAGGTCATTGAGAAACTTGAATCTGGTAACTTCTTCAGATATTCTGCATCGTATGGTCACCAAGCTATTCAGCGACTTAACGTATTTAGTTACATCATCGTTTTTAGATGGTAAAGCTCAACTTTCATGTTTAATTAGGTCATTTAAAGTTTGCTAACTGAGTTTTATTCACTTTATTCTCAAATATTTTCAACCACCTCTTATGGTGTAATCATTTGATCTCTGATCTTTATTTTGCCTTCTTGTACCTTCTCTTGTATTGTTTATATACTTAAAGCATTTTCTCCGTCATTTTAGTCATGTTCACATATTTATATAATTTCGAGTTAAACCAAGTTCATGCATTCTAATGAGTATGTTAAACTTTGTTTGGATTTTCAGACAGTACATGGTAGGGTTGATTGGTGCTAGTGGCATCGAGGAAGGAGTTTATCGTGAATTGAAATTTTAGTAAATTATCTTAGGAGCGGATAGAAAGTGGTAACCTATTCCATAGTAGACTGTAGAGTGTTATAAAAAGCTATTTCATGATGAGTGTTTGAATATTTAGTATACACTGTTCGGGCCAGATTCTTTAGTTTGTACTGGGTTGAGGTCTTCCAGAAGGAAGAAGAGGTTGAAAAAGTTAGACCGTTAATAATTTTATGTTAAAAATTAAGGTTGGCTTTGAAACGGCGTCTGTAGAGGGGTTCGAGAGAAAGCAACTTACATCTTTAAGTTCTGTTACAGTGATACTACAGTAATTGTCGAGCGAAAGTTCTGTGGATATTTTCAATTCGTGTTGTATCGGTGTAATTCATACTAAAAAATGCAAGCAAGCAGTATTCTAGGTTGGAACGTACATACATCCTGTATATTTCAAGCTTGGCTTCCCTGATGTAAAAATTTTGAAGAATAAAGCACAATAATCGTCTCGGCTTAAAATTGATTGACGACACATGCTCAGTATGCTCAAGGCACTTGCTGCAGAATATGCCCAAATCACATATGGAGCTTAGTGCTTGGATTGTGTATTCGTTCAAGTAGAGTTTTTGTCGAAAGTCATGTTTCCCGAATCGCATAACAATACTTACTGTGTTTGAATGGTAGTTACCATTTCTGGCTCTGAGTTGATAGGTCATCTAGGTCTTTATGGATGTCGGATATGCTTTCATTAGATACACTAGGCTTAAAGCATTAAACTGTTTTCAGGTCATCTACATATAAGTATGGTCTGCCAAAATGTATGACTTTAAACATTATTTACATACATGAGTAAGAAGAGAGGACTTAGGACACTGCTCTGAACAACCCCACTGATTGAAAAATCTAAGTACGTTAGATTTACAAAACCCAATCTACAAAACGGTGTAACTAATCAACCTGGTTAACTGACGTACTTCGCTTGGTCTTGGTAGCTACAACTGGACACAACTTAAACATTGCGATAACTTATCTAATTCTAACTAGAAGCCTAGTTTCGTCGACTTCTAGTGCGACCAAATAAATTGTAAGCTGACAAGATATTGTATTTTCTATCACATACTAATTAAAGAATATTATTTTTTTATTATTTTTCCTCATTGTCATGATAGGCTCACACTCCATAGACTTCCATGAACCACAGTGTTCTTCAAGAAACAGAATGTGGTGGAGAGAACTCATAACCCTAGTGACACTAGCAGTAAGTCACGGATTCCTATCATCCTGGGAGGTCATACTTTAAGCCCACTCACGGGATTCTTGGGTAGGATCTACACGAACAGACCGAATGAACTAGTTCACTCACAGATCTTGCAAGCCTCCGCTAGTTTGCTCTTTAACTCGAGCAAACATGAGGTAACATAACCTCTAACCAAACCCAGAGGACAGTAGACAAAAGAACCCAACGTTACACCAACACAATCCAGAAGTAAGTGCCACATGAGCAACCCAACAGAAAAATTCAATGGGGAGTAACTGCAGTCACCTTACGACAAAGGTGAGGTTTGCATAAAACTAGTCCGTAAGATGCACACAGCATATCAGCGTAACTCCTGTCACAAAGGAATACACTGTAACTGGAACACAACAATTCATAGGGGATACTACACTTTCATACTGGACAACCCTTATTAGTGTTTCTAATATATATATGCCCTGCACGCAGGCTTGACTTTAACAGACTCCTTAGTGTTTGGTAACTCTAGCTTGTCAACTGAGGTCATAAACACCTAAATTTTGTGAGTAAGACCTTGCGAGAGGTTGATGACTCTCACGATTACAGCAAGAAAATTCTTTTTGAAGTCGAAGAACCACGACAAGGCATAAAGAAACTCGCACTCTTAACTGCACGCCATAAAGCGCCAAAAGGGAAAAATCCCCTCACTAGTGCCTTATGGAATCCGGACGGATACAGTGACTTTTGCTAGAAAACGCTTATGTAACAGAAAGTCTTTACTCCAAGCAGCTCTTTAACGGGGACTTCAGCACTTGGCTGACCACTGGCATCTGACCGAAGCCCTTTCGAAATGGGACTTCGCATCAGAATACTAACTAGTCTCAGAGATAACGAAGTCTGCCAGATGCACTTCACTGATCCTTTTCAATGTCACAGCACCTATCAGTAGCAAGAGCAGGCTTAGACATGTGTCAGAAGCAAACAGGTGAAGTGATTGTAGCGCCGTTACCTGCTATTCTCATACAACGTCCGACTACCGGTTGTCTAGAAGGCCTGGGCTGTAGAAATACATAGACTGTCACACGAGTTGGAAATACTTGATAGTATTCCTATGGAACTGGCCACTATGTCTTTCAACCATTCCTACTCATCGGCCGGACGTACCTGCATACCAGTGTTGATGTTCACAGTGGGATTGGAGCAATAAATATGACTAAACGCGCGTACTAGATTCCATTCGCCATAGACAATCCTAATTCCATAATACTTGTGAACACTCGCTATATCGAGGTAATTCGTTCAGGTTGACATTCAGCAAGAGGGGTTAACCAGAACCATTTATATTTCACCCTGACCAACAAACTCAATGCATGAGAGTTGCTAGGAGGTTGCTGCCTGAGAATTACCCACACTCTACTCCGTCCAAGTACACTTAGAAACGCTTCATGTATCATTTATATCCCTGTGTATAACCTTTCATTTCCTTATCTTTGTTTTCTTCTCATGATTGTTTAATTCGTTTTAATTACTTTATTATCTAAACGACAATCTGGCAGAGTAATAGCTAATGGTCTTTGAAAATTCACCGTTTTTAGACGCACAATCATGCGCTTCGAAATGATATCAGTCCTCAAAACAACTCCCACAATTGGAGGGTATTGCGCAGTCGAGTAGCTAGAACTCCCACAGTGGACACTACTAAAGACCTGGAACTCTGCCTCGAAATCAAGGATAGGAGCGAAGTAATCAACTAGTCCAAACTATCCCTCCAAGAAGATATTGGGTATTGGAAAAGCAAGCCTAGGTGAAACTGTTAGGATCAGAGAGGTAGTTTGACCAGCCGATTATCGGAAAAAACGAACGACCTAGAACCGAAACTTAGACACTCAAGGTAAGAGTGCAAAGAAATCAATCGGTTTAGAATAGCTCATTATGCATATATTGGATTGTTTGACGCCGCCATTTCCAAAAACGGTTATTTATTATCACACAATAGTATTTGCGCATCGCTTAGTTGTATTTATAAGAATTAGTTATTTAAATAATTATCCGATGACAGTATATTTAAACATTGTGTAGTCGGTAGTTATTACATACTATTCATAGCGACATTACCTGTTGTTTTGAAATGTACGCTGTTTATAAAATTTTAGAGGTGTTTTAGAAACACAAAACATTAAGGAGCTTCGGTAGGAGACGTAGTTTTTTGAAAAAGCTCTGGCAATGAGACATTCTTTTTGTTCAACTCCAAATAGTCTGAACAGTGTAAACATGGGAGCTATATTTATAGAGTAACATTTAATCGTGGAAAGTTGCTAAATGCAAATTAAATGGCCATTTCACAAATATGTTTTACTCAATAAATGTTTCTACAAATTTATTTTTGTCCATTGAATTAACAATGTTTGCTAAAATAACACGGAAGGGCCTTCAATCTACGTGCATTTACATTATACAGTCCTATTTCCAGCTAAATGTGATACGAATTTTCAATGCTTTATGTTTTTTAAACTGCTCTATTCATTTTTATTAACAAACTATATTAAAATTTCTCGACGCACTTATTGAAAATCTAAGTGTATAAGATTTAAAAGAAAAATTCTATCTACAGTGAGTCCCACTTTAGTGTAAGTGAATGAAGGAAATAATCCGGTACCAACAACATCTTTATTGGAGACCACAATTATTAGTACCCACCTCGACATTCCAAAGTGAAAACGAAAAATTCTCACACTTGTCTTTATGAAACTACCAAGAGCATCGAGTTATGGCAAATAAATGTTACTTTACACAGGCTTTAGCAATCAGAGACTCGTATTTTACTAACCAGGATGCATGTGTCAAAATGTGTATTTTTATGACTAAAGTACTTCGACGAGAATTTATAATACATAATACATGAGAATAACTTCCGTGTCTGCATATTCACCAAAATGTTCTTGTTATTCTGTCGACACCTATGAGTAGAAAATAGCAAAATGTGCATATGCTACATATTTCCCTTTTCTTCAATAACTCTGTTACGACTTTTAGTAGAGATTTTTTAATCGCTCTGCATTTCAACGTTATTTTACCAATGATTAGCCTTAAGGCTGATGAAAGCTTACACTTTCTGTAAGAATTGTATTTCCTGGAAAGGTTTTCTGGTGTACACTTGATCATATTGCGGTAAAGTAAATATAAAAGAAATTCTTATAAGCTGGATGTATGAGCTAATTGTAGACTTTAGACATCTTATTCAAAGTTTTGGGCAATTTGTGATCATTAAAAATGTGTTTTCGCACCTTAAAATAAAGCAAGGTGTATATTTTTGCAGATTAGTAACCCAGCTTAGTGATTATTAACCAGCATTTTGCATGCGAAATGCACATCTAACTGGACAGTGTTTGTAGCAATATGATTGCGTATTTTAATTAGTCTGTCTCTAATGAGGTACAAAACTACCATAAAGTAATATTTTTTACTGTGATTTCAGCATCACGTCCCATATTTCCCTTCATTGTAGATATTCTTGCTTTTTAGATGCATTTTGTTTCTACACATAATACCTGGCCCTTTATACAAACACGACCATGACTGTAAATGTGTATAATTTATGTGAAGTTTCAGAAAATATCATTGTAACAGTTATCACTGTCATGCTGAAAGTAAAGACTGATTTATATACTGATTTTAAGTTGTGTGATCAATGTCTCTGACTAATTATAACTGAGTAATAACAACTTATACGTCTAATTGATCAACACTTTACCCCTAAAGAAGGTAACTGAAAAACGCTTTAGTGGATGTTAGTCGTTTCTAATGACTAAAGAACACACATACAGATACTTTACTGAGAATACAAATAACGAAAATTCACGTTTCTTCCAATGGCTTATAAGTATTTATCCGTATTCAAGAATTTGCGTTATACGATCGGTAATAGCTTAGTTGTTTTAAAGAGACAAACTGTATTCGTCATATTCTCAAGTTCAATTCTGGTACCGTTTGAATATTAAAATATTTAACTGCAGGCAATCCTATATGGTATAGTTAAAATACTATTATTAGCATTAGGTGTCGTCATGATTATTTAATACTTACAAACATTTTGGAATAAAAGTTATCTTATCATACATTTACAGTCAATGCTGTTCCAACTAAAATACTTCTAGTTGACATCGTAAATTTCGCGAAACAAGTAAATAATTCATATATTTGTCATCCGACAATCTGTTCATTTTCCACGGTTGATGAGGAAAATTTGATGATAGTTAGGATTAGCTCGTTACCCTCATCTGAAACATGTTGCATAAAATTCGCATTTAAACTTAAAGTTTTGCCAATATAGAATGTTATAGCTAAGTAATCTGCATCAAACGCACGTAACAAAATATAAAAAGTGATGACAACATTGATTCCTACACGTTTTTATTCCTTTTAGTCTCATTAATTTAGGCAAATGTATCTGTAAAAATGTTATAAATTAGCATCAAACTAATATTTTTCTTAGCTATATGTGAAAGAGCATGTTTACAACATTTTTTAATAAGAGAATAGTTCACATCATCTGATATTTTTTAAATTATGAGTAGTACTCGTTTACAGAGTGATATTATTTTGCCTAGCATTCCCTAATGCAGATAATGCATTTACAAAACATGGGCAGTTATTACGAATTTTTGGCCAACATTTCACTAATGGTGGCAAAAACGTCGGTGGCGATATACCTTGTCAAGCAGACGCCTCTGATTATGTCAAGCTACGACTTTGTCAAATTTCTTCAAAAGCAGTATAAACTGCGTGAACAAGAAAAAGAAGCTCTTATCAATTATTATTTTTTCAGTGAAAACAAATCAAATGGTCGAAATTCAAATTGCGAAATCAGATGTATAGAAGAAGGAAAAACAACAGGTGGTCACTTTTGTCTTTGTTTTTATACTTTGATAAACTTTTTTTTACAGAACTTGGCAGTTACACAATTTATAATTCGAGTCGGCTAAAAATAGCTAAATATAATTTGCAAAATTTAACAGTGTTCCATAAGAATCAATCAGTTCATCAAATAAAATATAATTTAAATGAAATTTTGTCTTCATCTTACAATATACTCTTTCATGCTTTTAAAAAAGACATTGGAGAAAATCGCATTACTTCAAGGAAGCTGAATGATTATACGAGTATCAAGCATGATGTACAAGTTATATTTCGTCTATGGATTGATAAAACAATGAAGTTACTAAAAGGGGACTGGCAAGACTTGAATGAATGTCTTGACTTTCTGATGAAATTTATTATTTCCGATGATATCTCATCGGATTTAGATGGCAACCTTTGGCATACAACCACACTAGAACTAAATTTGATTCTTTCTAGTTCATTCAAAGCGCATTTGAATACACAAAGCTATTCCGGTATTGCGAAATATATTACTCACTTTTTGAATAATTCGTTGAAAAAAACCTATGAACGTTTTCAAACGCTAATTTCAACTAAAGGAAAAATGCTGTATACACGAGCAAGTAATTGTGCCCAGTTAATATGGCTGTCCGTAAATCTTTTAAAATACTTTGATGACGATGATGAAATTTTTGACAAAACACAAGCTTTTAAATGGGTACAGATATTAGACAAATGCTTTGAATTACAACAGTTGTCTACAAAGGAGACAGGAAGATTTCCTATGGTTCAACTTACTGGACTAATGTTTATTATGTTTGTTTTAAAAAATAAAATCATTAGGCATACAATTAAAGGTTAATAACTAATAGCGCCTTTATAGATAATACGTACTTGATTGTTTCTATTTTGTTTCTTGTTTGACAATGTAATAACACAAATTGTTATACTTAATAAAGATTCTGTTCAAATCACTCCGCGATAATGTATTTTCTTCATGTCATACTACTTTCCGTTAACATTGTGAAATATGGTTTGCAAACAGATAAAACAAACATTATAACAAATGGTTCTCATATGCATTTCGTTGTTGCTCTCTATAAAATCTAACAACAGTAATTTATTCAGAGATAATTCTTGCAACACTGGGCAAACAATTTGTTATAGCATAGTTAAACATTTTAAGAATACAAATAATGTGGTCAGTGTTTTGAAATAGTTTTGTTACAAACCTTAGAACTTTGTTTTATATTTAAACAGTAATAAGTTAATAAGCAGCTAACATGAGCTTATTACAATAAGCTTATTGGTACTTAATCATCATTATACCCAGCGTTTCCTTATTCTGCAGTAGTTTGAATAACTAGCAGTTTGCTACGGTTATTTCTTCATAAATGGTAGATAATATTATTACGTGTGATCATTTAGACCGGTAACTATACTTTATTAATGCATGAATGAATACTGGAAACTGAAGTTATTATCTAGTAAATAATTTCTGTGGCTTAATTTTTCTAGTTTTGTTCATCTTCATGGTGAAATACGTAGACTTGGCTAAAAACAATCTCATTACATTTTCAACCTATTTCACAAAGTCGTCAAGAAAACAAGTAAGAAAACGAATGGTTTTTTAGTAAAGAACTTTGATAAGGCGTCTTTTACTTCAATAGGCTAAAACGTTTATCTAAATTTTAAAAAAATGAATGAACTAAGCTTTCAGTAATCAACAGCAACTGTTGGATCCAACGTACATATCATGCCTTAAGTTTTGGTTTAGTGATAAGGATTTTTAAGTTATCGACTGTACCTACATTATTTCTTTAAAACAATTATTCAACTAAAATCTAGGAAATTGTAGTTCAGAGGACACAAAACAGGGTGTATTTGTTAAATTTAATTATTTCGTCCATAACGATGAAAAACAATATAGTTTTGTTTGTGAATAGTCGACAAAATTTGGTTGGAATAGTAGAGAATTAAAGTAGTGTACGTGAAACTTTCAGTAAAACGTTTAGTAAGAATTGTAAGGAAATATTTCCCAAACGAATAACTGTTTTCTTCAACTCTTTGCGCTGCAAAGATCAGGTTCGGATGATGATTTCCTAATAATCTGGATAAAAGACAAGTATAAGAAGCAAATATAAGTGTAACCAACGATACAGAATTTATTGTCATTTTTTAAAAAGTACTCAATACACTCGATACGTGACCGTGTATAATGCAATTAGATCATTACTCGGAATCTCTGATTAGTAACATTTTCTTTGAACTGCTCGGCGCGATTCACACCAAAACTACATTTTGATAATAGATTATAAATGTATATTATAAGTTTTCATAGTAGGACTCTTAGTTTTGATAAGTTATATGTAATGAAAGCACACGATTTATTGTTCCATCATGAACTTTAACACCTTTATAATAATTTGTCAATTCAGTAATCTATCGATTTACTTATGTTATCATTCAACGGAGAGTCATATAACTTGATTACAAAGATAGGTGGATGAGTCTAAGAGAGAAGCCTATCAAAAGTGGAATTTTTCTTTTTTATCTCTAGAATTATTGACTTTGACAAACTCACATTTTAGTGTGATCAAGGTGAAATAGTCGTCTAAATGCCTATGTGCTTTTTTAAAATGAAGAATATACAGTTTTTCATGTACACAATAATAATATGAATCTGTTCTCGCCGAATCAAGAAATTATAATTTAGACACTCGAAAACTGTTTACCACCCTCGCTTTTATCGAATGACAATTTTAGATTCCTGTTTATGTTTTCCTGATTACAGGTTATATCTAATATAAAACAGATTAAAAAATTAGATTGATTTAACCTCTAAATTTACCTGTGGTAATTGTATAGCATATAATCTGAATTCATATGCCCATGTAATAAAAAATAATATGATAAAAAATCCTGCAACCCATTCAAAGCTTGTACTGCATAAATAAAATGAAAATCCCTGAAAATAAAAACATACAAACGTCAGAAGTTACCATATCGTAATATTCAAATGTGATATTTTCATTTAACTACTTAATCATTTGAACATTCTCAGGTTGACAATTGAACGCTTTGTTGAAAAATAAACAAGTAAATTTAAAACTGAGAGCCATAATAACGATTTTAAGGAAACCAAATAATCGTAAAATTAATATTGCATGATTCAGTCCAATAAAGCAATCAGAAATTAGTCAAACATTTTTGACTTCCATAAATGCCTCTGTGATTATTGAAACCAACACTATATGTAATGAATATGATTATTCGAATAATCGTTTGGGTGTAGTTTCTGAATATTCACATGAATCATTTTCCTTTAGTGAAGACTTTTTCATACCACCGTTAGGCAATTGTTAGCCTTACACAATGATTAGAAGTCTTCAGAAAGTTAAAGGTATTGTAATTGTACTAATGTCTATGAAAACCAAATGGCTAGAAGTTTAGTTTTTATATCGCACTTGGACTATCAACATGTAGTGAGATGAGACTGAACAGATATCAACAATAGGTACCAATAAATAAATTTTGATGTACAATGGTAGGCACAAACATCGGTGCTTAGACACAAATCGCAATCTGTAAGTGTGCATATCGTAACGGTTTAGTCCCTATACTTAAGAATTAACATTTCAATTAAAAATGTAAACGAGAAATTTAGTCAGACGACAGTATTCTTTCCGCTGACGGGCACATTTGTACAAACAGTAATGCATTTTATTAAGTTTAGTCTGATACAAACAGATGAATGAAATATAGACTGATTTCATTCGCGCTCTCAGCATACAATGACACAATTTATTACAGTAACTTCAAAGTGTAAGTCATAATTAGTCCAGGCTTACAATAAAACATTGTGTTACTGTTATATTAGATTTCGCTTGGAGTTCAAGATGTTATCGAGACTGAAAATAAATAATTTCCCATCGATATCAAATTCTTACAGCCAATGAGAGTTATGAACGACAGACATGATAATGTATGACGAATATTTAATATGGGAGTGATTTCATATTATTTTATAATATTATATGTACTTCCAAGGTGATCGATATCATGAGCTGATGTCAATGATAGGATCATTCAACCTTTAATGGAATTCAGCAGCTGAGTACACGTTGCCCAAGAAAATAATAGTTTCCGTCTTTCAATGAACAGTTTAAATTTGATTTTTTGGTGTTCTCAACGAACGCCGTAATATGAGTTTTACAATTTCCAAAGTACAATTAACAAATTATACTTTACACATGCTTATAAACTTACATGTTGGTTAAATATGTTAATTTTAATAATACTGAAGTTATTTTGTTTATATGATAGTTACTTATCAATAACCAAGCAACAATACTTCGAAAATCGGAACATTGCTATAAAATACTGTCCAAAATAAACAGCTACACAGAGTATAACAATGGAATCTACCACAATAAAGTATTATGAGAACTTTATAATTAAAGCATTAATAATTACGCAGGCTAAGGAAACCTGGAATAGGTAGAAAAACTAAATATGTCAATGATTACATTATTTTATTTATTGTTGTGTTTAACTTATGGTTATTCTACACTGTAAATTAAAGACATTTGGGACATATATATGCAAATAGAATATTACGTTAAGTCCTGAAACTAAAAATAATACTTACACCTTGTCCAGGATGTCGGTAGATCAATGATTCTTCTTGTGTGCCGTTAAAATTTATTCTGGAAACTGTATGACAGACTGAAACTAAAACCCAAAATATTATAACGCGCTGGAATATATTAGGGTTATCACAAATGGAATTAAACATAAAATAACTTCTGTTTCCAAATAATAGATAATAGTGGAAGAGGGTCTCACTATATTACGTAATTATATCATAATGCTTTTAATTTGTTCTTTACTTTCGTCATCTATTGATCGTGTTTTGATACTAATAAGATCCATGGAGAACTGGTTAGGACCACCTCAGTTTATCAGCAACCTACTTCAAGATCCAAAAATTCATTCAAAAGCCGTGATATGAAGAGTCCAGACAAGCCGAGGGCAAGACAGTTATAAGCAGTTGCACTAGATGATGACCACGCTATATCATATATTGATTGACATATAAATTCTACAGGCCTATAAGTGGATAATTATAGCAAGACATGAAGGTCATTGGTATGACTCCCAGTGAAGTCGTAGTTGAGTTCTGCTAAGGAGTCTCATACTAAAATAAAATAGTTGATGGGTTCTACCTGATTTTTAGTGAAACTAGACTCAGACCAGTCTATGACGTAAAGAAACAACATATTTCATTAAAAAATTAAGAATACCGTTAAGCAGAAATGAATTTCTTGTGAGATTTCAACTCGAATTCATAACTCACTGTCTCTCTGGAATTAATCAAGGGGATCGATAACTAATATACAGATAGGATGTTGGTCCATAGGCTAAAATTTGTCGACTATCAGGTTATCTACTAAGCATTCATTGATTTTCTGGTATAGCTACAGGACAAGTTTAGTAAAGCACAAATTGACATAACAACAGTAAATAAATGATTAAAAATTAAGTAGATTAGCATTGGTCATTGGTTTCAAATAGTCATTCATGATTGTACATCTAGCCATAAAGTAACAAGTAGCTTTTAATGAAATAAAGGTCACAAACACATATTTGAGTAAAAATAAGTAAATAAACTAAAAATTGCTGTTATATCAAAAATATAGGAGTTTTATAATTATAAGATAAAGTTTGATAGGCACAAACTATGTACTTTCTGTAACTTACACATAATTGTTGCAATTGTTGCTGCGATCCCCAATAAAAGCCTAAAAATCCATATGCACCAATGGGTTCCAAGGTAACGTTGGCTAACTAAAGCACATAAGAGAATATAACAAGTTGTGCCATAAAATGCCATTCCAGCACCAATATCATGTATTAATTCCACGTTAACTTGCTGCAAAGAAGAATGATAAGACAATATAACAAAGTTTAGCAGTATAATGCTAATGTACAAATGAATATTTATATTGAATGCATTTTTTTTATTTGAAAGATTCGGAGACGCAAACTTGAGCACAATGTTTAATACAAGCTAATGGATGTTGATATACTTTGAAAACAAGAGGTACTCCTATTTATACAACAAAACAGAGTATTCACCAAAGAAAGCTTCAGTTTTGATTATTTCATTAGCTGTACGACCGTATATACAGAGAAATTTCACACCTAACAATCTATAATAAAATGCAAGTATTAAGTAAAGAGAAAAAATTACCAAAGTCAGTTGAGGAGCCAAAAACCTTCAAGTTTCAGTCAAAATCTATGTTATAGTCTATAAAGTAAGAAGGCAGAAATAGTCTATGAAATGATCTGTGTAGCTGTTGAAAACTTTTGTAGAAGACGGAATTCTAATTTTATGAATTCGTTGTCCACTTGAGGAATATAAAGACAAGAATCATTGAATGGTGCAAAAATGCTTATTAATACTTAACAGGAAATTTAAAACTAAATATGGAAAAATGAAAAGATCAGGCGTGATGCGAAATAAGCGTTTAAATAGATTTCTTCTAGATATAATATATTGGCTTGAATTAATAAATGCTGAAAGCCTACGCCATAAAAAGATTTCCGAATTTCAGCCATTTTGAGCCAGTTTTTAGACTTTGCGAATAATTGAGAATGATGATTCTGGTAAGGCGATATGACCAGAGGACGCTAGGTTTTCGGAAATGAACTTATTGATTTATTTATATATTCCTTTGAACAGCTAAACAAAATGGTGTGCCGGAATATGTTTCGACACAGTTCGATTGCTGAAAATATAGGCCATGTTCCAAAGGAACAAACTTTTTGCTTTACACCCCAAACTACTTCACTCCCCATGATCAGTCTACATGATGATACAGACCAGTTTTGAGAAAGTGAAATGGATCCCAAATATACCCGCAGTATTACTAAAGGTGTTCAGGAGACTATATTGTCAGCATGTTCACCGAACAGGACTATATCGTCTGTGCATTCTAGGTTGACAAATGAGATTAGTGGAAATAAATCAATTTCTGAAATATTAGGTCGAGAAAATGTGACTTGTAGGAGGACATTTAAGATAAAATTAAATGAAAAGGTTGATAAGAAGCAACCCTGACGAACATCACTTGAAGTTGACAATCCTCGTGGCAGTTCGCTATAAGCTCTAATTCAACCGATAGTGTTTGAGGTACACTTTCTCATTATATATATATATATATATATATATATATATAATTGCTTCTTCACATCTGAAGCAAATATATTCATTGCAGTCAAATCCATTTAAGAAAACCTGCCTGAAAATTCCCAACTAACGTTAGGCCAATTGCAGCAATTAAAGATATAATAACCATAAATTTAAGGAGACACCTCGGCTGATGTGTCCCCATGAATTTGGTTCGTTCCAATGCAATTAAGTACCAAAAAAAGGCGCATATAAAACCTGTAATGTATAGTAGAAAGCAAATAAATACTAGTTATAATAAATGTGAGCACTTGTTCTTTTTACAAATGAACATATGAACTACACTTAATAACTTATTTAAGTTTCTTGTATTGATTGGTCAGAATAAAAGAACTGCTTAAAATTATTGTTAAACTTTCATAACTTACCTAGATTACACATTTTCGTGTATTTACTTATATTATTTGTTATTAGACAGTAGTTTATATTGTGTTGAGCAGTTGATACTTATACTTTTTATGTACATATAAACTTTTTTCATTTAACTCCATGTACTGTTGACGTTTAACTTATTCAACTATTATAATTGTATTGCCTTTGTCTGTATCAGTTTTCCCACTCACGTTTATTCTAGATTAGTTCGAATTCTAGACGCCGACAGTGTCACATACAAAGCTTCTTGCTGTGACAGTTATCTAAGTATTTTTCTGTAAATTTTTTATTGTATGTTTGTAGTAAGTTCTTTTCAGTGATATATGGACGAGTCTAAACAGCCCACATGCCTCACAAATCGATGTATGTATTTATTACATTAACATGGAACTTTCATTTTGACAACAAGCATCCTTTTGTTTTAATTTTAAACGTGAGTGTCTCTGAATAATGTAGTCTAAATTTATTAAACGGATCTAACAAATAATGAAAGTAGAACATGCTTAAAACTTGTTACGCTAAACTGAATGACATATGACGATTTACAAAGCGGATAACACTCGTCTGAGAGGTGCACCGATGTAGACTGACATATTCTAAAAAACAAACGACGGAATTTTGATAAAATAACTACAATTTATGCCAAAGCAATAGATTCGGCGCCAACCTGACTTATTGGTTTTGACTATCCTCATTTACCTAAGCTTGAGCTAAAAATGTCGGAATTCTGGTCCACATGAATGCAAATTATTTACCTGGCAACATGTCGGATAACTATAAGCTTAATAAATTGTTTTATCACAATGATATCACACAGATTGAAAGTGACTTGAAATTTCAGTCGATGACATATCTATTCCCACATATCAAAATTACCTTGTGACTGCTTAAACAATTCGATAGAGTCAAGGACGCAAGACATAATGAGAAGTATAGCACATATTGACTGTTATTTCATTCTTCTATTTGTAAAACAGCTAAAGCTTCATCGTTAAATAATGATGCCACCATGACATAAGTACAATCCATAATTCATTGAAATAAAAGTGTCAAATTAAAGTGTAGTTTGTTGAGGAGAATGGATTTGTCAACATGATTATTGAACTATTACAGTAATCACATATTTCCATGGTACAAAGTATTTAGAATTTAACATTTATTCTTTAAATTACGTAATCATTGTTTTCATTGACCTCATGACTAATTTTATCCACCCCAGACAAGTTGTATTGTTACATAAAGCTTAATTAGCTTGTTTTCTAAGATGTTCCGGTTCAAAAAAGTACTGAAGATGTAATCAACAAAAATTTCCAAATGTTTCATATATGAGTACTTTTTAGTTCATAGTCAACAAGCAATCACGTGAGCCAATGAAAATATCAGCTGGAAAACACACTTCTTAGAATTTAAGTAAGTGCCAATTACTTTGTTTTATATTCTGTCATTTCATTCTGTCATGTGAGATTGTTTCATAAATTCGCTTTAAGTTACGCATCATTTACCATATTATGAAATTTTTCTAAGTTTACACATAAGGAACACTAAATAGAGATCAATATATTAACGTTGGCTACTTCAGACACAAAAGGTTTGTAAATAACCAAACCACAAGACGATTGAGAGTAAACATACATTCCAAATAATCTGTTATGCAAATAATCCTAACAACTACATATTCACACAAACATACATCATTTATTTTACAACACATGTATTAACTTAAAATACGTAGTAATAGATTCCTTTTTGTCTTCATCAATCAAATGAACTAATGATTATGCATTTCAATTGAATAAAGTAACAATAACTAGTGATATAAACAATTTCATTAATGTAAAATTAAATTAAAACAATTAGCTCATTTGTACATTTAAATAATTCAATTATAATTTGAAATTTATCAAAACTAGCATGAAAGCACATTACTTTCTCATCATCTATGAACTAATCCCTGAACTGTCCTACTCAAACTTGATGATGGATATAAAGTAGTTGTTATCACAAAACGTGATTACAAATGTAAGATGTTAAGTGTGCTCATTTATGAGAGGGAACATGTGTTGGATTTTGAAGGAATTATTCGGTTAAAATGTAAAATATATTCACATTTACGTAAAACTTAGTTAGGCATGAATATTATTAATAAAGAGGAATTTAATCTTCTAAAACCTATTAGTTCTGAATACCTGCATTAATATGATTTGCTTAAAATTCATAAAATTAACAGTTCTTAATGTCCATTTTTATCCAGTTATTGATCGCCTACACTGATGGTGAATGGAAACAGTTATAAATTGATAGAAAAGTTATGGTATAATTAGACCCAGAATCTGGAAAACCTGCCTGTATCACCTTACCACTCAGAAGTGATTAACAAAGTTTTATTTCAAAACAGTGTAAATTAGCAGTTAGTCAAAAATAATATTTAGCTGAAGTTATCTCCTTTGAAATGCCAAAGTCCGTCACTGACAATAAAAGTACAAAAAGCATGCAAATGAATGCTTTACATTCCGCTGTGTCTGATAGTTACATGTGAACGGACATACATACAGCAGGAGGTGCATCCCTAATATTAGCGTAAGAGTGGCCGAACACATACTAAAATGATTGTGAAACAAATTCTCCGAAATGACAAAACACAAGCACTGTAACTAAATAAAATAAGCATTTGTGATAAAGTAACTTGAAAAAACATTTGAAGGCTAAACTAAATATCGATACATAAATACATCGATGTAAATTCGCTAATACATTATATATGGCCTAAGAAATAATAATCGGACTTTCCATTTTTAGTTAAGCATACAAATTATTTAAACTTTCTATTGCAATAGGTTTATTCCTAAGTGATGGATATCTTTGTCTATATTATACCACTTATAAACAAGTAGGTAACCACTAAATATTGTAGAATTTTAGACAGAAGTCCATTAGCATTAGTTTAATCTATTCTCTGGTTAACGTGTGTCTACAGAAACTACTTTCAGTAAATAAGTAACCATTACTATACAAGCAGCCATTCTTATCCAATACAACAATTGTTTTATTTAAAAGTTCATTAGTGAAACAATCTTTTATTGAGTGCTGATATTCAAGAATTAAATTTTTCACTCTTTGCGAAATAGCAGGTCATTAAATGGATAGTATGGTAATACTTGAAGTTATAAGCAATTTAAGATAGCATATATCAGTAAAATTCATGAGGATGCACCTGATTCTGTTCGGGACTTATCCACTAAATGCAATTACATTCTACATATGATGTTCGTACTATGATGCAAACTCACTGCTTATTGTTAATAACGTTAGTAGTTTATGACAATCACGAATACATTTAATGGATATGATATTTAGAATTAATTTTAATCGAATTCCAATTATCGGAAAGTATGAATCCTTACGATTATTAATATGTAGGTAGTCTACTATTTGCTTGATAACGATAAAGTGACTAACAAATTAAATGAAATATTTGTAGATAATTTTAATCTTTTGATTTTTAATTAAAATGTAAAGACATCGTCGTCATAATTAACAGCAACGGTATTTTGGAATACGTCATCGAAATCTATTAATTAATGCATAACTAATTACACAGATTATATTAGAAAGATTTCTATTCTTTAGAAACTTCTATTATTATGTATCCAAATGACTAATTTATCATATACGGTATCTCGTAAATTAATAACTTTTAAATAGTATTTTTATTTAGATAACTTAGATAATTAGATGAGGACATGGAGTTAATTAGGGTTATATGACGCACATTTGAGCAATACATTTCGAACAAACTGATCATACATAAACATTTTATGACATTTACGTATGAGAAAGGAAGATCAAATGAGAAACAAATTGTAAAATAAGAAAACAAAAATGATAAGCGAAACAAATGTGGATCGCGTTTTAGTTTGGATATGAATTCAATATAATCAGAATAGTTTCTGTGTTAGTAGGAAGTGTATTTAAACATACATGGGTATAGGGTGTTTAAGTGTTTGAAGTTTTACATGGTTAAGGAGATAAAAATCTTTAATATGTGGCACGACGGAGGTTGATTTGATAGTGATTCTGTGATTTATCTCGACTAAGTGTTTTGATATTGGGAGGTGGCGGGGGATAGGGTGATACTGTTTATTATGTATTTTGTTTTTTCATTTGTATTATTACTCTCATATAGAGATAAGAATTTCACCACGCTTTGTATGTATGTTTACATGCCGCCTTCATACTGCACTTGACCCTAATCACTTAATCTTGTATACTTCCAGCTTTAATAATATTAACGATGGAAATTTCAGTTAGCTTGGAAAAATGCACATCAAAATGACCAATAAATCTAAAAGCTCACTTTGTCATTTAGATAATGTTGGGTAATTATTAACATATTTTTTATAGAGAACTACAAAGATGAGTTTACTAGTTTGCTTTGAAAGTATTTTACGGTAAAGATATATTTGACAATATCCAAATGACTAGTTGTTGAGGTAGAAAGAATTTGTAAATATTTGTTATTACAGTAGGCCATAACTTCGAAGCACATTTTTTTGAAACACAGTAACAGTAATTACGACGAATTTGTCGTTATAAGCTGAACAAACTACGAATTAACAATATTAATCTGCATCGAAAATCTTTTAATCAAAATTATAACGAAAAAGATTTGAAACATAGAGAGTGGAATGTTAGGCTAATAACTACGAATATTCATTGAATGTCTTTTTTTTACCAAATGCTTCTTTTTAATTTAAACTCACTGAGAAATGCAGCCAGGTTTAGTCCTTCACCAAATATACAACTTTCCGGTGGATAAGCACCTGTAGAACTAAAAAAAAACAAAATACTATCTTCTACATTTGGCGAATCAAACGTACAACTTTAGAAGCTCCTCCACAAACAATCGCTAAAGTACAAGTGTTAAAACGTGTTCATGCTGACATTAAATAATAGCATTTTTATCAAATTTGGTAGAAAGGAAACCTATCTTTTAGCTGAAGAGACAAAATGTGGGACAAACTATCGCCACATAACAAGTCAAGCTAATGTTATTATTCTTGAAGTCTAGAATCATGTCGCAGTTTCACCAACTAATTCTTTTATGAGAAAAGACTACATACTTTAAGGAAGGGCTTACAGAGATGTAGTAAGATTAAAAAAGCCTTGTCATTTGATGGACTTGAATCCAATCACAATTTTACGTGCCATTTACTATATGGTTTGTTCAAACTACATTATTAAACCTACCTAATAAAGTGAAGTAGAACAGTTTGTGTTATAACAAAAATCAAACCTGGCATCAGTCATCTCACAATTCAGAGTTTTATACACTAGACTGGTGAATAACTACACATACCATAGTGTTTAATATATTAATACTGATTATATTTATTATTAAATAACAACAATGTTTTTAACCTGTATTAATGGAAAAAAAGACGATTATTATTAGAACAGCGGTCTCGAAGTAGGTCTCCAACGATTTTCATCAAAATGATGCTCATTAAGGAAGCACATTTGTTTATATCTCTGAGAAGAGAATTTAAGATGATATCAAAAATGTTATTTGTAGTAGTTCAACAATACTCTACAGTAGACCTATTTTTATCAAAAATGAAGAAGAAACATTCACGCATTTAGAAACGCCTGTATTTATAAATCGATTCTGTCATTCTTGTAAAGCTAGATATATTTATGTTTCACATTCTATCTAGGTGCCGAGAAGTCTTATCCCAAGTTTTTTTGAAGGTATAACAGAAGTTGCAATAAAAATGTGATTATGCACTACCTAGTCAAAAGCGACCATTAAGTCTAACTAAAATTCCATACCCGCTAGTTTGACGGAATTTTGAGCAAAATGAGGGAACGAGTTGTTTGCGAAACTACATAATCAGGTTTTCAATCGGTCAGTGAAGTGAGAGGAAACCTGTCAAATGATGTATGTTTCCATATTTGTGTAGTAATGATATCTTCTCTATGCATATAACGAAACCAAAACTGCGTGTACAACAGGAAATTGTTTAGCCACTTCTGTTATCACGTTTAATAAGTGGAGACATAAATCAAACGCAAAAAATGTTGAGACAAAATCAAAAATGTAAGAGGGATAAAATATGTAGGTTATTAACGACGATTTCGCAATTCAAAACCTACCGGTTTTTAATCACTGTTTGTAGCAACTTCATTGTTCGCTCTAAGTAATTTTTATGGTTCTAAACAACTCAAAATAACAACTGGTGACTCTAACAATTTACTACCAAACAAATAAAATAGTGTTGATTACTGTCTTGTGGATTATTTTTAACCAGTGTAAAATGTGAAGCAGTAGAGCACTTGAGATAATTGTAAAATAAAAATGGTTTCCTTTACTTCATCCTATTAGTCTAGTCAGGTTTCAAAATTTAAACACTGGTGCACCTAAGTAAAATCAGGTAGCAACTTGGACTTATTGTTTAGTACTTAAAGCTAAAATAATTCTTGACCATCTTATGATAATTAAGAACTTCATCATCTATTACTTTTTAGGCCGACATCTTATCATGAACTCTAAACAATTATACAAGTATCTGTATTGAACATATATATTTGAGGGAAAGCATCCCATTTTAGGTAAGAGAATAAATTACACTTACAATGGTAAAAAAGCTTAAATCAGTAGATCGTTTGTTGAGCTGTGAAATCTTCGTAGTGTTAGGTAGAAAAAAAATTTAAAAAACTCCGAAGATCACTAATTTAACCCATCAAAAGCAACAAAGAGGATATATTGAAAATTGCTCCTTAATAAAAATTCTACTCTTTATTGGATTTCAGGCGAAAATATGAGTTTACTTACGTCACTGTATTTTACCCGTTTTTGATTTTTTTGAAAAATTTTAAAAGCAAGGAAATAGTTCTGTACGATTTTGCGTTTTGTATAAAAACAGTAACTTATGTATAATACAATTAAGCCTCACTGCAAACAATTTGTCTTTACTCACCTGATAAACGGTAATTCTGCATTCACATGTCCTCTATTTACTGAAATAAGATATCTGAAACGAAGCATGGTTTAACCATATAATAAAGATGTTATATTCAATTCTGAGGATGAAATGTTTGCAAAACTACTTTTGTTCAAAGCATAGTTATAATTAACTTATTTCGCTTTTAACCTGTTTTACTGCCCAGGTAGCACTGCATTTACAAAACTATATTCAACGAATGCGTCGTGCGTGATATCTAGAAAGTCTATTGTATGTCTCAAAGTAGTTCAAGTGTCCACACTATCTTTAATGAAACGCTCCAACGATCGTATTGAATGGAAGGCTAAATACACAATTTCTTATCACCAGTAATAGGTGTGGAGTTTTATCTAGTGCAAGTCAACACATAAATCCATCCACTAATAACTTGAAAAATTAAATGAAATTGATTAAAAGGAACTGTATTTTATTAGGTAATTATTTACAATTACAGATATCATTACCAAGAAAAAACCCCATAATTTCAAATAAATTGAGCGTTGGTTAGTTTATAATAAACAATGTATTTGTTCAGTTTTAGTTATTATTTACAGTTTCCATTCATTTAATTCTAGATTGTTTTAGAAATATCCAAAAGGTTGAGTGTTGTTAGGGGTATGAAGGTGGTTATTACTTCCTTGTTATCCAAGCTGCCAATGGGTTTTTCTTTTTGATTTGCTTAAAAGGCGAATTGGGTTAGGGCTGGTTTTAAACACCTTGGAGCTTGACTGTAGTGGCCAAAGAACAGTTGCTGGAGGCCAGTCACACAAGGCCTTTATAAGGAGGTTTTAGATGTGTTCGTACGTACTTGTTAGGGCCTTAATGCTGGAGACGGAAATCCCTGGAGTAAGGTGAGGTGCACACATTTAGGGTTAACTTTGTCTAACCCCACCCTTCCTTTGTGAAAACGCAGTGTCGCTAGCATGCTGGTTGTCAGAGGGAAACACATTACTGCCATCACACCTCAGTACAGCTGGCAATATGGCTTTGCCCATGGACCTTAATTTTGTTTCTTTTAGTTTCACCGCTTTCTATCCGACATGCCTGGCACAACAAAACCTTAAGAAATAATGCATTGAATATGGCTCGGATGTATCACTGCATAAACAACTGATTCTGGTGCCCGCGATGTTGTTATCGAATGAAATAAAAAGATAGTATTACCCACCTATTAACTGGAAAACTCAATATAATTATTTGATAGCTAGTAACAGCCACAAATGTCGCGATGGTGTTTATTCAGGGTTAGAAAGACACTCTGGAATCTAGTCCTAACTCACCTTTGATACTTCTAAAAATTTTCTACAACTTCAATATTTTGGTGTATCGGTAATGAAGATATGAATTATTTCTGTATGCAGTAATTTTTATAGTTACAGGCTGTATATAACAGTAGATTTTAGGGTAGATAAACAGTTTTCTGTTAATCACATAAGTAACAAGTCGTTACTGAACGATTGTGAAGTGTGATCATTATGTTAATCGTAATGAAACTATGGTAAACTGCCAAGACTAAAAATTTCAATGAGTGTCATCGAATAATATCAAGAAGGGAAAAATTCAGCCTCAAGGATTTTTGGCTGGCTCCTCTGATCGCATATATCAACTTATAATATCCCTCATTAAATCACCCGACTTAATAGTCACATTAAGCCATTCGTGAGAACAATTTTATCAAAGTTTAACTGTTTAGGATTACTTAAGTTATAAATAACAATTAACATGCACCTGCCTATTGAAGAAAATGTCTCGCATGGTATTATTACAGCATAAAATTATTATTATTATTTTACCATGTAAAGGCAGCGTGTCATTATAAAGCAAATGGACTTGCTAATTTTCGGTTAAAATCTACGAACCTAAGGGCTCTGAGTTCGATTTTAGCTTAGTATTTCAAATAAAGTACTCGTTCTCCACTAAAAATTACGCATGTCAGTTTGACACATCTAGAAAATTTCTTTTGCTTAAGCAAATGGTTGGTTATCTAGCTTCTAGAGCTGAGTCCCCATCAGTAGAAAGAAAAGGTTTGTTGTATCTCTCTCTACACGAATGTGAAAAATTTGGAGTCCTAACGTAATATAAGAAGAGTTAATCATTTTAAGAAAAATGTTTACTAAGAACGGATACTGACCTAGGTTTATTGACAAGAATATGAAGTCTAAAATTCTAAAAATGTCAGAGGCATTTGCAACGAAGAATACACCTTATATGAATATTACTTTCAACGATGGCAACGAACATCCTAAATATAAGGATTTCTAATTCACCTAGAAAGACCTTAAGATTATTATCATCTAGCAGTCCTATGTTCGACACTTGCTCCGTGAGACTCGTTATATACACCGTCCCATACAGATTTTATTCAAAAGGGTCCAAGAGTATCACGCAACATGGTTCAATAGAGATGATGGTAGATCAATAAGAAGCCCAATTACTGAACACCTTGTAATCACAGGTCACTCGACCAAAACAAGTTCTTCATTCAAAATCATTTATAAGATCAACAAAAGCCTATCAAGGATAGTAGACTTTCATCTGTTTCAAATTACCGAATTCTTGGCTATACACCCAGTGAAGCCAAAATTAGGTATCAGGAAGAAACTTGTTCAACCTCTCTTTTTACCTTGGTTTTAAACTCAAAAGAATCTCCAAACACTATTACCATTCACCAGTCTCTTCTTCGTAACCATTTTATCATTAATCGTCTTATTTTCATTTTTGGACTAATTTTGTCGCAGTTTCGACTTAATATCAAAGTTTTCATCATATTCAGTAATCTTTATCTAACGTCTATTACATTCTGAAGAATACTTAACTGTCTTCTTAGATTTATATGAATAACATTGTATTTTGATTGCTATGTTTATTTGTCTAATTTCATTAACATATATTATTGATTATTTTTTTATGTAAAATGCATGTATTCGCAATTGTATAGCTATGAAAATGATCCAACAAAAGAAAACACTGAAACATTCTTGTTTTTAAGTGTTATATATGACCATAGATATAACAGTGCACAAATCAGAAATCTGTTGTAGTTTAATTATAGATATTATTTTTTGTTAAACAAAAGAAAATAGTCTACGAAAAAGCACTATATGAAGCAAAAGTAGTCACAAATCATTAATGAATCCTTCAAGATTTTAATGTTTATCATTGTAATTTTGTAATGGTCAACCTGTAAATTAACTTACGTCATTAAAACTGTGCTACTCATAATCAAAGCCAGCAAAAGTGCAACCCATTGCAAACCAATATGATAACATGCGACAGACATATCACGTTTTCGTTTACTTTTGATATTTAGAACCTGTAATGTTAAGAAATGCTATTACATTTTATTATGTAGATTTAAATCAAGAAATTATTTATCGGCCTACAAACCTCATTCATCATAAGGACTTATTTTTAACGCATCTATAATTTAAAGCATTTTTAAACAAATTTGAGCACATTTTTAGGGGGTTTAATTTCAAAACAATGTGATCTCAAAATCAGTGAAAAATGGTTGCGTAGTAATAATAGCTGATAATATTTTTTAAACCTAATTTTTGCCCTTATTGACGATGCATGAGGAAAGTTTGGCGCATAAAATTAAAATAATGCAGTCAAAATGGTGTAATTATTTTGAATAGTCAAACGAATTATGCTAAAAATCTAATAAAGTGCCACTTTATGGTTTTATTTATTAAATACTGAAATGACGCTCACTACTCATTTCTAATATATATGTTTTTCTATCTTTGATAAAGTCAGCAATACTATTAAACTTAGTATTATCTTGGAAGCTTCCACACACAATAGTAAAAGATTATAAGTAATTAAATGGTACGAAGCTCTGGAAAATAAGAATGCAACTTATTGTAGGTACCAACTGTCCTCTTAACAGAGGTTGTCAAAATGTTTCAGACTGTTCACAAAACAAAACCTAGTTAAATGAGTATTCATACACGCTGAATCAACCGCTGTTGTGTGTAAAAGTTTCTTAGTTGTTTAGACCGGGGTTTTGCAGTAGCCGTAACGTCAATTATTTATTCAGGAAATAAAGCAAGGTAAGTCTCTATTCACTGTGTATATAAACTGAAGATTAATGCAAACGCAGTATTTTTTCATATGGAAAGATATTCGCCCACTCATAAACGTACACTAAGCATCAAAAAATTGCAAAGTTTAAAGTTCTAAAATCTTTGAGTATTTTTTTAACATATACTATCCTGTCAAGCTAAAATAGAGTTATTATAAGTGTTTTACTTTCAATAATTCGTATTACTTTGTATCATCTTGAATTCTGTACAAGGAAAAATCAAGATTTAGCATACACCTGCAGGAAATATTATGCCGTTAAACCTAAATCTCGTTTTCTTACTAATGCAAGCAAACTAAACGTTTGTATTAAACTTTTAATTCACAACCATGGTTAGGATTCATTACACGGCTATGTATCCTTTAAGATGGCAAGGCAGATTTGTGGTTTGGTAAATGAGATTTGTAGGTTAGTAAACACAATATAACAAAACAGCCTTTTAAAGTACACCTTAGGTTTTTTTTTATTTCATTTATAATTTAATAACATGTCTTGATTATAGTCTATCTTATGATTATTTTGATGCCATTTAATTAACAGTAGTTAGAAGTTCCTTTTACAACAAAATTGTTTTACTTGTATCCTAAGTTAAAAACTGTTGCCGTAATTCACTGATATGATAGTAATCATTCATTGAGCGTTATTTGATTTGTACATGAAATTAGTATTAATGTCATTGAACAATATGAAAACATATTAAACCAATAGTAATATTCAAACTAAAACCACAAAACGTATCAGAATTCCTAAAACTTATCGACAAGCAAGTGAATAAATATTGTCTCCCTTAGTCTATGTGGTGGTTTACCCAAACATACAGAGAGGCTTAACATTTCTTGTGATGGATAGCTTAAGTAAGATTCAAATGCAAACAATACTGCGACAGAAGTCTGTAATCGATGCTTTATTTATTGTGGCCGGAATTGTAATGACTCATTTTAAATTTCTATTAAGAAAACCTATTTCGCGAGGTTTCTCCGATTTTATGTACATCTTTATTTTAGAGAATTTTGGTAGAAGTTTTATGTAACAGCAATTTTCTTCAATATTCGCAAATTACTATATCATTCAATTTCTCATACACAGAAACTAATTTTGGTCTTGGCTAGAATATGTACAGGCTGAGTGGATTGCCAAAATGTAGTCATCTTGCAGTAAGTTTAAGGAGAAAATAATTTTAATCTGAATTATAATCAAGAATCATGTTTTTTTCTGTTTGTAACACATTAGGTGAGTATGCGCAAAACCGGTACTTTCCATTTAAAATAAAATTTAGTTGTCTACTGAGTTAGGGAGTTTAGATAACTCCATATTATTAGTGAATTTTTGTGCTATAATTATCATCAATTTGTTGCGAAGTAAATATTGGCAAGCACCTCAATCGTAGTGTTAACATACCGAAGGAACTAGTAAAAAGTTTGATTTCAGACCTTAATCAAAGAGGCATGACAAAACAATACTAATATTATATGACATTGTGCTTGTCGAACAAATTGGTGAAAATGTGAACTCAGTAATGTTGCCAATAACGGTAAGCCTAAGTTACTTGGTTTGGTTCATAAAGTAAGCACAAACAGAGATACAAGTTAGTTCTGCTAACGCGGTGATAATAAGGCGAATATTACGTCATGAATTCCAACCTAAGTAGCGACGTACATTTTCAAAAAGTCGAATTTTTAATTTTTTAATTGTGTCGTGATGCAGCGATAAGCACTTAACATCTAACATGGTCCTTGTTACTTAGACTAGTAAACATACTCCAAGTGCATCGTTGTAAAATCGTTACAAAACTAGACAAATATAACATTGGTCTATATTTAATGATCAATTTGCATAATTAGGAGGTCACTGGTCGCCCAAATATCACAGAGAAATGATCGGAACCTGTGAAACTCAGTCTTCCATGGAGTGGGCAGCCAGGAAGTGAAAACCGCCCTCATACCTCTAACAGCACACGAGATCATTTTGTTCGAAGCCAAATTCCACCTTCAACTCTTAATAACTCTCTTATCACCATGCCTAATCCTTCTAACATAATTTTATCGCCTTGCGTCTCTAATGCTATCGGTTTGAGTTCACGAAACGTTATCCCTGGTCTCTTAAAACCGCGCACTAAGTTATATATCAGAGCTTTCAACGTTCGAACGTTATGTCAAATAGGACAACAGGCTTCCTTAGCCATGACTCTACAATCCCGCTCCATCGATGTCTGCTGTATCTCTGAAACGCGTATACAGGATCCAAGCACAGTCATTCGCTTGACTTCACCTTGTGAAAATAAGGAACCGGCTCAGTTCACTCTTCGTGTTTCCGGAGACCCCACAGCTACCACTCGAGGCCTTGCATGTGTAGGTTTAGCACTAAGTTCAAAAAATGAACAGACTCTCCTTGACTGTATTACAATAGACAATCGCTTGTGCTCTGTCCGTCTAAATGGAACGTTAAGGACTCGAGAAGATAGGAACACAGGTCGTTGTCTCTTCGTTGTCGTTGCCTATGCTCCCACTGACTGCAGCTCTTAGGAAGTGAAAGATGAATTTTACAGAAAGCTTTCTGACCTTTTATGTAAAGCTAAGCGCACTTATGTAGTAATAGTGGCTGGTGATTTAAATACCCAAGTATGTAGACTAGATGAAACCGAAAGGCAGCTAAGTAGATCCCATGGTGTTGAGGCTCAACTAACAGACAATGGCGACCGATTACTACAACTATGTTCAGATAAGCGTTTATTTCTCGCAAACACCAACTTTAAGCATAAGGAAAGACATCGGTTGACATGGCGGCCTCCGAAATCAACCCAACGCTGGACTCAAATAGACCACATCGCTATCAGCCATCGTTGGAGAGGCTCGATAGAAGACTGCCGCTCGTTTTGGAGCACATGTTTAGACTCAGATCATGCCTTAGTGCGAGCGCGTATTAGTCTGCGACTCACTGGACGTAAAAGATCCACGACAAGGGTCCCCCCAGGGTTCAACTTAATGATGAAAAAGTCAAGAATACATTCCAGGAACAACTAAAAAATCAATTAGTAAACGGCGTAAACTGTTCTCAACCTGAGCTAGCCTGGAATGATATCCAAAAAGCTGTTGAAAGTGCAGTAATATCTACTAATAAACTAGACCTGAAGGTTAGGAAAACTCAGTGGATTTCTGCTGCATCTGATGAACTGATAGATACTCGGCAACACATCCCGTCTGGTTCTGAACATGATGAGCAACGTAGGCAACTTAAACACAAACTAATCAAAAGCTTACGTAATGATCGTGAGCAGTGGTGGGTGGCGAAAGCTAAAGAGATGGAAAAGGCAGCGGCAATAGGTAACAGTAGGCAACTGTTCAGACTTATCAAGGAAACGGGTAACAGGAACCCAACTGTAAGTGAAACTATCTCCAAAAAAGATGGCTCCATTATTCACTGTCAATCCAGAAGATTAGACCGATGGGCAGAACACTTTAGGGAACAGTTCAACTGGCCCACGGCGTCATCCCTGCTGCCCACCATCCCCGAACAATCTGAATGGCAAATTAACATTGGTCCCCCAAGTCTCAGAGAGGTTGTGAAGGCTATTGGAAACTTAAAGCGAGGGAGAGCGGCAGGACCAGATGGATTGACCCCTGAGATATTTAAGGAAGGTGGTCCAGTCTTAGCAGCCAGATTAACTGAGATCTTGGCTAGAATTCGGGAACTAGACGTAATCCCATCTGACTGGTCTCGAACACTAACCATTCCGGTCTTTAAGAAAGGACAGAAGTCCTCGTGTGACAATTACCGAGGAATCAGTTTAACGAACATAGTGTCTAAAATACCAGCTTCAATAATACTTCGACGTCTAACTAAAGCTCGTGAAGAGCAAACTCGAGAAAACCAAGGTGGCTTCAGACCCGGACGTGGTTGTATAGACCAAATATTCACACTTAGGTAGGTTCTGGAACATAGGCACACTTTCAGACGCCCAACAATAGCTGTATTCCTTGACCTTAAGGTGGCGTTTGACTCTATTGATCGTAAGGTTGTGGCAATGTCTGTCATTGAAAGGCGTACCGGAGAAGTACATTAACCTTATACAAGCTCTCTACTCGAACACAACATATCGTGTTAAAGCTTATGGCAGATTGTCTTCGGAATTGATCACTTTTAGTGGTGTTCGTCAAGGTTGTCCGCTATCTCTATTTTTATTTAATTTTATCATGGACATACTTTTAGAGTTAACATTGTCATCGTCTGATTTCTCTGGGGTTGACCTCCTCCCAGGAGATAAACTTACTGACTTAGAATACGCCGAAGATATAGTTCTACTGAGTGAAGATGCTGATAAAATGCAGAATTTTTTGACTACCTTAAACTTGAACGTAAGCATGTTTGGGATGCGATTCTCCCCATCCAAATGTAAAATGTTACTTCAGGACTGGCTTAATTCGGCACCAAAGTTAGTGATAGGGGGTGAAACTATTGAATGCGTTAACCAATTTACTTATCTAGGGACCCTCGTTAGTCCTAACGGTCTGGTGTCCGATGAAATTTCGGCCCGTATACATAAGGCCCGATCGGCTTTTGCCAACCTGCGTCACTTGTGGCGTAGGCGAGACATCCGTTTAATGACAAAAGGACGCGTTTACTGTGCAGCAGTCAGATCCGTCTTACTTTATGGATGTGAAACATGGCCATTAAGGATAGAGGATATCCGTAGGCTCCTAGTATTCGATCATAGATATCTCCGAAACATTGCTCGTGTTTGCTGGGACAACTGAGTAAGCAATGTGTGGGTTAGGAATAGAGTACTAGGTAAATACGGTGAGCCTATTGATGAAGTAGTGAATCTTTACCGGCTGAGGTGGTTAGGACATGTGTTGCGTATGCCTGACCACCGTCTACCCCGACGAGCAATGTTGTCTGGCTGAGCCATGTTAATAGATGTAGACTACCTGGTTGGGGCCCACGCGATGATAGTAACAAATAGTTAGAGACTTCGGGTGATATGGCTCAAAATCGATTGCAATGGCGCAGGTGCATCCACTCCTTGTCTTCCTCCAAATTCTAATTTTTGAGCTTTTATAATTTTCTCTTTACTGAATCACTTTTTATCTCAAATCTCATCTCCGATCTCTATGCCTTTCCATTAGTACTTACTCTGTTACTACCTCCCCTACTCTGGGATTTGATCCGACAATTTAATCTTTATTTGCTAATTGAGGCATGGCAACTTGAACTGATGTACGCATGTACAAAGTTCTACGTTGTAACTGACTGAAACTCAGTGACTCCGGATCGAATATGCGTTCGTTTCGTCAGCTTACCAAACAAGATTAGATGATGAGTAGTTTAGGTTCGAAGGTTTTGGCGACCGCCGCAAGCTACCTTTTTACTCAGCCCTCATTTAAAGTACTAATTACACTCTGTATTTCAATAATGATTTTATATTTGATATAAATATTCGAAATACGTAATAATGAAAAGTTAGGATTAGGTTCCAAGAAATGATAGGACTAGAAGACGTGTAATCAGGCTTAATATGTTACTTGAGATTAATTATTTACTTCAATGTAACAGCTATCAATGTATTTTAGTGATATGATTGTGTCGTAAATCCTTGAAGAATTAGTACAAGGATTTTCGCCAAATTAACACACTAGCAACGAAAGACTCAACATAAAATACTGAATACATAGGGTAACTTTTAAATTACGATGATTGTTGACACACATAAACGTCTCCAATAAATAAGCTAGTGATAGGCCTTCTGAAACGTCACTATAAAGAGAGATTAAAAAGTATGACATTAATATCCTACCGCAATATTTGACCAATTTTTTTAAAAGCATAGCATATGATTACCGAATCGTTATTGATTTGACTACCCCACTAAAATAAATATTTTCTATCTCTATCAAAAAGCTTAGAAAATGGAATCATATCTTCATAGTAGTTCTTAGTGTAGAAATAAGACAGGCCAATCAACCTACATTTTTTCGTTACAATGGGTTAAAAACTTACGAAAAAAGTAATGAATCAACGGCAGTGTCTAAAGCACAGAAAGTTTACAGGCAAAAAATAACTGTAAAAGCTCGCCTAATAAGAGGAAGTGATTCATCTGTAAAATAATTACCAAAAATTGAAAGGAATAATAAAAACGTAAATTCCATGTAGGCGTGAGCTCCATATCATTTATTGCTACATTTTATAAATGGTTTACAAAAGGAATAAGGCGACGAGAAATTTTAGTGACAGGAGAAAGCTAAATATAATTATATGTATGTTTACTTAGTATCACGCGAATTACAAACAAGTGGGACTACAAGTATTTTATTAAACTTTCGACTTCTAAGATGACAAAATAAAAATATGGTAAAAATATTTATTTTTCTTACTTGTAAAGGTCTGACAATTACTAGCAGGGATGTCCAGGGGAAACAATTTTTAAAATAGAGATCACTAACTTATCACGTAAGTTTGAATCAAATTTGGTGCCTTTAAACAACTTACGAAAAAAATTGTTTCTCGGGTTTTGACTAAAGACTCAATAATCTGTCGGTAGATATGACTTTTACGGACGAACTTGAGTGACTACAACATGACCTTGAAAGGCTTAGTCGATATGATCCAATAACAGCTCTCCAAATCAGAGTTAACGATTTTTCTCCAATTTTAGTGATTTATAGAGCATTCCAAATTGAAAACTATTGTATTATGCCTCCACCACGGGAATCTAGTGTAACTTAACTTGAAGCGAATATCATAATAGATGCGCCATATTCTTAAAGGCGTTTATAAAAAGGCGAAAAAGTACCCTTAAATAATTTTGTCTGCATGTGACCAGAAGCGTATATAAATTCATGTCAGGAGTTTTTGGCTTATTTGAAATCATATACATAGTCTAAATTATTAATTGCTTGTTAAAAAGTATTGAAATCCTGTGTATAAATTGATGGCCTGCCAGTATTTTTATCCATATTCGTTCCTTCGAATTTTGAAATTATAGCGGTAATTAATCCCCAAAATAAATAGTTACATTGATGATGACCATGTTTATTTTAGCGGACACAACTAGTTGAAGGTGCGCCGTCACTTATCACCATCAGATCACGACTCGAACCACCGTGGATAGCATCTCTCTCTAGTTTGCCAGTCTAAACGTTGCTATCCCATTGACGTTCTGTCTACGATCAAATATAATTTCTCTTCCATCCTTCAGTGCCTTCTGATTTCTTCTTATTCGTAAGAGTAAGTTCAATCGCTAGAAGTGACTCTGGTTGTACGACAAACGTGACTTGGTCATATACGGAATGCACTTTATTGGTGAGCACGATGGGATCTGGACATGATCATTACTGTGAGTTCGTTCCTTTTTATAGCTTTCAACGGAGTATTATTGGTGTTTTTAATTTTTCCCCGCGTTTTTTTCACAGTATCTTTGTATTTGCACACATTACTACTTTTATGATGTCAGATTAGACTCCTAAGCTTATTTGGATTAAAACCCCTACGCCTCCAAACTTTCAGCCCATTCCTTTTTGGGCAGATAATGTAGAAGCTTGGTTCTGCTACGCAGAAGCGGAATTTGGAGACCACGGAAAGACAGATCCACGCGTTCAATTTCTAGCAGTTGTAAGGTCATTTGCGCGTGAATTGAACAGGTACGTCATATCTTCTCTTTTCAGTCCCGACTACCTAGAACCTTAAGAACAGCTCAGAAGATCAATTCTCAAACGTGGAGACTTGTCCGACAGGCAACGTCTTGACGGGTTGTTTCACACCATTGAGCTTGACAGCGGATCAGCGACGGAAACGTTGTCGCGTATGAAAGAAGTAATTGGTCAACGCACTTTTGGTGAAAGTCTCTTCCATCAACTCTACCTATCAAAACTGCAACAACAAGTGTAAGCAGTATTGGTAACATTTACCAACGACCCAGTAGATGAACTAGCTTCATCCGCTGATCGAATTCCGGAGATCACCAAAACTCGCCACAAATTAGGTTTATTCCATTACGGAAAAACCTCTTGAGACCGAAAACGAAATAACCAAATTGTGCAGTACACTTTCTCGTTTTCTTGACCTACAGGAACAACACCGACCAAGCAATTCTCGACGATGAAGTTCATCACGCAAGAGATTCTGATCTCGAGATTGACAAATGGAAAACTCATATTAATGTTGGTACCATGAAAGCTATGACAAAGACTTGAAGAAGTGGAGGGACCCCTACTGTTTCCTCAGACACAAACCCACTATTGATGAGTCGGGAAACTATCCCGCTGGCACGTGTTAGCGGCAATCGTACCTGGTAGAAACAGCCGCCTGTCATTAATCCTTGATGTGATAACGAAGATTCGCTACTTCGTTAATACTGGTGCAGAAGTCAGAGTCCTTTCTGCAACTTCATCTGGTCGCCAACATGAAGCTGCATTTGATCTACAGGCAGCTGACGGAAAACAAGTAGCAACGTCTGGAAAAATATATGTCTACTTGAACGTGGGCTTGCGCGAACCCATACACTGGATTTTCACCATTGCCGATGTGAAAATACCTATCATAGGCATAGATTTACTAAGCCACCACAACTTGCTTGTGGACACTAGTAAAAAGAGGCTAGTTGACGGCAACACATAGCTATACGTTCGTGGAACCACTGCTACAGGTTGTAGCTTATGTCCTCTTCGCTTTAAACATTTAATTAACCCTTATTTTCAGCCAATACTTGACAAGTATCCGGACCTGAACAAGGTGACGTCGAAGTTATTATATGTAACCAGTAATGTTACACATTACATCACGACTACAGGTCAACCTGTGTTTTCCAAAGCACGCCGACTAGCACTCGATAAATGAGGGATTGCGAAAAAGAAATTCAATTATATGATTGACCTAGGAATACTCCGCTTATCCAGTAGCCCATGGTCGTCTCTATTACATATGGTCCCGAAGAAAGGCAGCAATGATTGGCGTACAATCAAATACTGATGGCCGAAAATGACATACCCAAAACGGCTATTGTAACCTTATTTGGCCTTTACGAATTCCTCAGAATGCCCTTCGGTTTGAGGAATGCAGCACAAACATTTAAAGTGTTTCATCGACGACGTGTTCCGCGAGCTTGGCTATGCCCATGCATATGTCGACGACTGCTTGGTAGCAAGCCCTGACGAGGAAACACATACGAAACATCTAGACACAGCTTTTAGAAGACTGCAGCGATACGGAGTTACCATTAATATACAGAAATGCCGAATCGGAACAACTTCGTTGGACTTCTTGGGGGTATACTATTGATGCTAATGGTATAAACCTCAAAAACACAAGGTGGCGGCTATTCTGGAGTATCCGGAACCAACCACCATTAAGCAGTTACGAGCTTTCAACGGGTCAGTAAGTTTCTACAGACGATTTATCCTCAACTGTGCATCTATTGTGAAACCACTAACAGATTAACTTCGTGATAATAAAAAGATGATCACAGTGGATGCAGAGTCAAAGAAAGCCTTCGATGCAACTAAAGAACCAATAGCTAATACGGCTATGCTGACACGTCACAATACTGAAGCTCCCGTTAGCATTGCAGTCGACGCTTCTGACTCAGCCATTGGCGCAGTTCTGCAACAGTGGATTAGCCAAGCTTGGCGACCTTTAGCATCCTTCTCAAGACGATTAAAGGATACCGATTCGAAATACAGTACTTTTGGATGCGAATTGTTAACCACGTAGTGTGCTGTGCGACATTTTCAACATTCCATTGAACGCCGGGAATTCACAATATTCACCGACCATAAACCACTGACGTTTTCGATGAAGTCATCTTCAGATAAGTACTCTCCACGAGAGTCACGTCATCTAGACTATACCTCCCAATTCTATACTGATATACAACATATATCGGGAGCTAACAATGTAGTTGCCGACGCCAAATCGAGAATAAATTCCTTGAATCGTATTCAAGTAATGGACCTTGTTGAACTAGCTTGACTTCAAAATGAAGACAGTGATCTTCATCACGAGTTAGCAGCAACAACGCTGCAAACTAAAACGCTTGGAAAAGGTAAGAATACTTTAATTTGTGATTCTTCTACAGCTACAGCCCGTCCAGTCGTCCCCAGGAGTTATCGACGAATCATCTTCGACACATTACGCAACCTTTATCATTCTGGAGTTCGTGCTACGACTAAGCTGATTACTCAGAGATTCTGCTGGCCGAAGATGAATAAAGATATCAAAGAATGGGTGCGCACTTGCATGGTCTGCCAAAAGAACAAAGTAATTCAGCATAATAAATGCCTTGATGGCACTTTCCCAACCCTGGTGCTCGATTCGAACACATCCACCTTCATTCAGTAGGACCTTAACCAAAATTAAATGGATTTTCTTATCTTCTGACATGCGTGGACCGATTCACACGCTGACCAGAAGCTATTCCACTCAAAGACAGCACTAGTGAAACGATTGCTCGCGCTTTCGTCGAATGAGGAGTAGCCAACTTTGGTTGTCCATCCACACTAACAACAGACCATGTACGTCAGTTTGAATCTGGATCGTTCCACGCTCTGACCAAACTTCTTGGAACTACGCGTTTCAGGACGACCGCCTACCACCCACAATCTAACGGTTTGGTAGAAAGATTCCATCGACAACTGGAAGCATCACTTTCAGCTACAAACATCCTTCAGTGGATCAACGCTTTTCCACTGGTGTTATTCGCGATTTCCAGCACTGTAAAAGAAGATGTTGGATGCAGTGTCGCTGAATTAGTCTACGGAACAACTCTTCGACTACCAGGTGACTTTGTGGAAATCTCTTCCACCTCGGCAAACCTGGATCTCAATTCTTACGTGAACTGGCTTACAAATGCCATGAGTTCAGTTAAGTCAATCTAAACTTGACAACAATCGATAAAGACTTTCATTCGATCCGCCTTAAAATATAGCACACACGTTTTCGTACGTCGTGATGTTGTACGCCGACCTCTCGACGCAACTTACGAAGGGCCATACAAGGTTCTTAAACGGGAAACAAAGTACTATACGATTGACGAAAATGGCCACGAGGATAATGTCAGCATTGATAGCCTCAAAGCAGCCTACCTAGATGGTAAACCTCTTAGTGTCAAATTTTCCACAACACCCTCAAAACTTGACATGAACAAAGTTACCACGCCTCAAGCAACAACTAACACAAAAGTGGAAATTCCCAAGAGCTCCATAACGCCGAGAGCTACGCGTTCTAGTAAAAAAAGTACGATTTCCAGAACACCTAAACGAACACTATGTCTACCAATTTTCTCCCGCTTCCCACTACCTACGTAGTATAATTTTTTTATGTAAACAAACAAACAAAATTTGAATTAAACTAAAAATTTTCTATTTACGGCATGCTTTCATAAATTTTCGTATGTTTAAAATAACGTTTGGTTGTTTGGTATTGTTGGTATTCTATACGCTTTTGTAGCAGGACTGAGCTACATTTTTTTCGTATACAAAATGCACAGATTTAAATATTTTGACTTCTAAGCCATCTGGAAACAAACAGAAGAACGTGGAAGAAGAAGGATATACTATGTACAAAACGTTTTATGCAACGACACCATAGCGTAGGGACTGACATCCAGAAGCTGCATAACATCGCAAGCTATCAAAGGAACGTTTACCGATGTCTAACGCATTGGGTTTTATCCTTTGGCTGATACGTCTTAGGGTCCTTACGAACCCATTAAAGGAAGTAGTGAGCTGTGGCGGTAAACAATCCCCGAAACAAATAGTTACATTGATGATGACCATGTTTATTTTAGCGGACACAACTAGTTGAAGGTGCGCCGTCACTTATCACCATCAGATCACGACTCGAACCACCGTGGATAGCATCTCTCTCTAGTTTGCCAGTCTAAACGTTGCTATCCCATTGACGTTCTGTCTACGATCAAATATAATTTCTCTTCCATCCTTCAGTGCCTTCTGATTTCTTTTTATTCGTAAGAGTAAGTTCAATCGCTAGAAGTGACTCTGGTTGTATGACAAACGCAATATTGTCATATATCACGGTGCACCTTGAATTCATTAATTACAACTTTATTTGTTCAACGCATATTCTTTTACTTTGTTCCAGCCGTTAGCATTTATACCTATTTGTTGATAATGTATCATTATCGTCATATTTTGTGATCTTAGCGACGTCAACAATTACCTCTTTTGTATGTCCATACTTGTTACTCGGGGAAACTTATTTAGCAAAACCTCTTTGCTACTCACCTAGTAATATCAATCAGATCATTCATTCCTAAATATATATTGCTTCGACTTTGACCATTTTCGGTGGATCATAATGAAAAGTTGCCTGAAAGCATATTTTTTGATCAACTTTTACTTTTGTTCAAGTAAACTAATTTGCTGCGGACTTTATTTACAGTGGTGTATTTACAATAACTGGTAATATGCACTTTACAAATTTGATAACTTTGCCCATAAATTTTCTCAAAAATACAGAGGTATGCATTCTTTATTCAATAATTGATGCATTTGAACTAAGACGAATCTGGAAAAATTGGTAGTGTAATGGTGATTTATTAGTATTTTTTCACAAGCGCAAGTCAAATTTACGTAGGTTTTTGAAGAAAGCTAGTGTCACGACCATAACCCTAAGTTGATTTTTAAAGCACATATGTTTGTTCAATATTGCATGTTCATGCAAGTGAATCGTTGATAAAAACTACTAACGATTACTAATGTCATATTCATACGTAATACAAATAAGGGGCTTACATACCTTCACAGTGAAACTTTGTTACACTATCATGAACTAATTTAATTAATCTATAGACAAAACAGATAATCTAAAATTATAATATGGTTTATTTTTGTAAGCATGGGTGTGTTTTCCTCACGAACTAAAAGGACAGTTCTGATTGCAATCGGTTTAATAGATCCGACCGTTATATAGCGGGTTACAAAGCACTCTAACTTCGATTCAGCCACAACCAAGATTTTAAAGTCAAGTAGATATATAAAAACAAGAACGTCCACATAATAGCAAATATATGGCTGAAAACTAAGAATTACTGACAAATTAGTGATTATGATCTTGTCTCAGGACACCTCTTAATTGTCTCATGCACAATAAAAGGATAATAGTGTGGACCGATAAGGGTCCTTATTAGTGGGAGGGTTTATAAAGTGATTTCTTTGCAAAATTAGTCTAACACTGTTGTGACGCGTGGTTTTGATTCTCTTTATCAGACACAAAATCTCTGTCATCAATTATTATCTCGTATAGGTTAACCGCTTAATACGGCTCCTAAGCCTGATACGACCCATAGGCCAGAACTACACTTCAACGTAAACAAGAGTTAAAGAAGACAGAAAATACGGCAAAATAACGCTTTGCTGTAAGGTTCAATTATTTACAGAAAACTAAGGTATTTATAGTATCATTATTGTCCTTTAGGCTTCTAGAAATTTCTATATCTTACAACAATCACGAATGAGTCCCGTTTGCGGAAATATTGTAGTATTTCTCCCTGAAAACGACAATTTGGCCACCTGGTAAGAAGATAACCCCTGACTTTTCGTAATGTCTTGTCGTTTCCTGTAGCTTTTTTGATGGCTTTTAAAGTAACAGGTAGACCACCAACTGCTTCTTCCAATACAAGGTGTACTTCTGTTTCTGACCCAACTGCTGCCACTAAAGTACCTCTTCACGATTCGCTTGAGAACCAATAAGTCTAGACAAAGCGTAAGTTTTTGCTAAATCAGTAGTAGGTTGGTACTTAATTTTGAAGTCGTAACCCAATAATGTGGTTCCTCATCGCTGCATTCTGTTTGCAGTGTATACTGGAATTACTTTCTTTGACCTGAATATGACTAGCAACAGTTTGTAGTCAGTTTAGAGCGTGAACTGGAGTCCGAATATCATCTTGTGAAACTGCTTTACAGCAAACATAATTAACAATGTTTTCTTCTCAATCTGGCTGTAGATGGGTTCTTCTGTAGTTAAAGATCTAGCTGCATGTAAATTTGCTTTCTTTGATCCATCAGGCATGATGTGAGAAGTAATTGCTCTTATGTCGTTGTTTAAAGTGCCTGATGCTACTACAATAGGTAGGGATGGGTCATAATGAGTCAGCAACAGATCCGAGACCAATAGTTTCTTGATCTTCTCAAAAGCAGTTTGACAACTTTCAGATGAGTCCCACTAAACATTCCTTGCTAAAAGGTTGTTTCCTGGACCACGTAGGCGATGAAGGTCAGGGATCAAAGCTCCATAATGACCAAGTAGTCCTAAAATGGATCGTAGTGTGGGAACATTTGTCAGTCTCGGCATAGCTTCCATTGCTTGGGTGTTCTCTGGTTTTCTCCTGTCTTTATCAATTGTAAACCCCAAGTAGTGCACTGTTTGTATGCAAAAGTTGCATTTTTCAGGACGGATTCGGAATTCATATTTGGCTATTCGCGACAGCACCTGGTCGAGCTTCTTTTCTAAGTTCATTTTATCTACGCCCATACTTATTATGTCATTCAGGTAAGCCTCAGCACCAGAAAGATCCTGTAGTATGGTATCCATCACTTTTTGAAATATGGATGGGCCATCCCGACCCCGACAGGTAGTCGGTTATATTGGAATAGGTCCTTGTAAATGTTTATGGCTAGCAGATCTGTTGACTTGTCAGCAACAGGAATTTGCAAATATGCTTCTGATAAGTCCAGTTTGGTAAATAGGTTGCCTTCATCCAGTTTAGCAAAGAGATCTTAAGGTAGAGGTAATCGATACTGATGAGTTTCTAGGGCTTCATTTAAACCAGTTAAATAATCGGCACATAGACGGACGCTGCCATTAGTGTTTTTAAATAATACTATGGGAACGGCCCATTCTAAAACGTTCACTGGTTCGGTAACACAAGGGTTTTGAAGTCGTTCAAGTTCTTGCTCAACTACTGGAAGGGCAGCATATGGTACAGGTCTTTTAGGACGAAACGGTGGCTTTGATTCCTGCCAAAGGATGACAGTAACTTGAAACTTAGTGCATTCTCCCAATCCATCACTAAATACCATTTTATGTCGTTTTAGTAATTCATCATATTTTAGCACACTTCGAACGTTTGTTACCAAATAGCAAAATAGGAAATAGTATACATGTTTCATTTCGTGTTAAATGTTAATGAGCACACTATTATTCCACTTCTCTGTCAATCATCACCATCTGATGAAATTATAAAATATATGAGGGATATATATCACGAGGTGATATCTAGTGACATACGAATCATGAAGTCAAAAGTTACGGTATAGAAGCGTGTAGTGAAATAACGTTAGCTTTTAGTATGCGTGATCAATTACTTAATCATATCCTTGAGTGATGACAGTGAAATGAGTATTTTGTTGAAGTAAATGTGAGACGATTATTCACAGTATGCTTTTCGGCGCAAGAAAAAATTCGTTTTTATTGTTTGTACCCAGAATTGATAGGTATTGATTCGATGTATAACATTAATTAAGCGAAGTTATATAGCAACTTTGCTCATCTTTAGTTGTAGATTTTCAAATTTCTATTTGGTTATGACTGATAACATGGAACGTGGACGTCCGGTAATGTTTATCTGGACGAAGTCTATGCATGGGAATTAAATGGATCACAATGACCTAACACTGATGATGAAATTGCTACGACTAGACGTTTTACTTACAGCATGCCTATTAGTTTACAATACCTTCTAAGACATCCGACAAAACAACTTGTGCGTTAGTTTGACCATGCAGAACTACGTGTTCATATAGGATGGATTGTTATAGTACGGAGTCGATCCGACTAACTGAAGATCTCTGCTAGTATCATCCAAGATAAACAAATTTTCTATAATGAACGGTTGATACTTAATAAATGCCCTTTGTGTTTTTCATATTAGCAGTAATAAGAAATGGTATCTATTTAAACCACATACAAAATGTAATTTTAAGGTAAATAAGTCTTATGATTACCTGGCAGCTACGCGATTCAGTGCAATCAGTGATCTCGAAGAATAGGATAAAACTGTAAATATTTGTTAATGGACTATCAGAATACTTCACAGCATCCTACCAAATAGACTCAATTAAGCTTATGAGATATAAAACATTCATTGCGCGTATATTATAAAACCGAATAAATACCATTTCCTATTTTGCTATTTGGTAACAAACGTTCGAAGTGTGCTAAAATATGATGAATTACTAAAACGACATAAAATGGTATTTAGTGATGGATTGGGAGAATGCACTAAGTTTCAAGTTACTGTCATCCTTTGGCAGGAATCAAAGCCACCGTTTCGTCCTAAAAGACCTGTACCATATGCTGCCCTTCCAGTAGTTGAGCAAGAACTTGAACGACTTCAAAACCCTTGTGTTACCGAACCAGTGAACGTTTTAGAATGGGCCGTTCCCATAGTATTATTTAAAAACACTAATGGCAGCGTCCGTCTATGTGCCGATTATTTAACTGGTTTAAATGAAGCCCTAGAAACTCATCAGTATCGATTACCTCTACCTTAAGATCTCTTTGCTAAACTGGATGAAGGCAACCTATTTACCAAACTGGACTTATCAGAAGCATATTTGCAAATTCCTGTTGCTGACAAGTCAACAGATCTGCTAGCCATAAACATTTACAAGGACCTATTCCAATATAACCGACTACCTGTCGGGGTCGGGATGGCCCATCCATATTTCAAAAAGTGATGGATACCATACTACAGGATCTTTCTGGTGCTGAGGCTTACCTGAATGACATAATAAGTATGGGCGTAGATAAAATGAACTTAGAAAAGAAGCTCGACCAGGTGCTGTCGCGAATAGCCAAATATGAATTCCGAATCCGTCCTGAAAAATGCAACTTTTGCATACAAACAGTGCACTACTTGGGGTTTACAATTGATAAAGACAGGAGAAAACCAGAGAACACCCAAGCAATGGAAGCTATGCCGAGACTGACAAATGTTCCCACACTACGATCCATTTTAGGACTACTTGGTCATTATGGAGCTTTGATCCCTGACCTTCATCGCCTACGTGGTCCAGGAAACAACCTTTTAGCAAGGAATGTTTAGTGGGACTCATCTGAAAGTTGTCAAACTGCTTTTGAGAAGATCAAGAAACTATTGGTCTCGGATCTGTTGCTGACTCATTATGACCCATCCCTACCTATTGTAGTAGCATCAGGCACTTTAAACAACGACATAAGAGCAATTACTTCTCACATCATGCCTGATGGATCAAAGAAAGCAAATTTACATGCAGCTAGATCTTTAACTACAGAAGAACCCATCTACAGCCAGATTGAGAAGAAAACATTGTTAATTATGTTTGCTGTAAAGCAGTTTCACAAGATGATATTCGGACTCCAGTTCACGCTCTAAACTGACTACAAACTGTTGCTAGTCATATTCAGGTCAAAGAAAGTAATTCCAGTATACACTGCAAACAGAATGCAGCGATGAGGAACCACATTATTGGGTTACGACTTCAAAATTAAGTACCAACCTACTACTGATTTAGCAAAAACTTACGCTTTGTCTAGACTTATTGGTTCTCAAGCGAATCGTGAAGAGGTACTTTAGTGGCAGCAGTTGGGTCAGAAACAGAAGTACACCTTGTATTGGAAGAAGCAGTTGGTGGTCTACCTGTTACTTTAAAAGCCATCAAAAAAGCTACAGGAAACGACAAGACATTACGAAAAGTCAGGGGTTATCTTCTTACCAGGTGGCCAAATTGTCGTTTTCAGGGAGAAATACTACAATATTTCCGCAAACGGGACTCATTCGTGATTGTTGTAAGATATAGAAATTTCTAGAAGCCTAAAGGACAATAATGATACTATAAATACCTTAGTTTTCTGTAAATAATTGAACCTTACAGCAAAGCGTTATTTTGCCGTATTTTCTGTCTTCTTTAACTCTTGTTTACGTTGAAGTGTAGTTCTGGCCTATGGGTCGTATCAGGCTTAGGAGCCGTATTAAGCGGTTAACCTATACGAGATAATAATTGATGACAGAGATTTTGTGTCTGATAAAGAGAATCAAAACCACGCGTCACAACAGTGTTAGACTAATTTTGCAAAGAAATCACTTTATAAACCCTCCCACTAATAAGGACCCTTATCGGTCCACACTATTATCCTTTTATTGTGCATGAGACAATTAAGAGGTGTCCTGAGACAAGATCATAATCACTAATTTGTCAGTAATTCTTAGTTTTCAGCCATATATTTGCTATTATGTGGACGTTCTTGTTTTTATATATCTACTTGACTTTAAAATCTTGGTTGTGGCTGAATCGAAGTTAGAGTGCTTTGTAACCCGCTATATAACGGTCGGATCTATTAAACCGATTGCAATCAGAACTGTCCTTTTAGTTCGTGAGGAAAACACACCCATGCTTACAAAAATAAACCATATTATAATTTTAGATTATCTGTTTTGTCTATAGATTAATTAAATTAGTTCATGATAGTGTAACAAAGTTTCACTGTGAAGGTATGTAAGCCCCTTATTTGTATTACGTATGAATATGACATTAGTAATCGTTAGTAGTTTTTATCAACGATTCACTTGCATGAACATGCAATATTGAACAAACATATGTGCTTTAAAAATCAACTTAGGGTTATGGTCGTGACACTAGCTTTCTTCAAAAACCTACGTAAATTTGACTTGCGCTTGTGAAAAAATACTAATAAATCACCATTACACTACCAATTTTTCCAGATTCGTCTTAGTTCAAATGCATCAATTATTGAATAAAGAATGCATACCTCTGTATTTTTGAGAAAATTTATGGGCAAAGTTATCAAATTTGTAAAGTGCATATTACCAGTTATTGTAAATACACCACTGTAAATAAAGTCCGCAGCAAATTAGTTTACTTGAACAAAAGTAAAAGTTGATCAAAAAATATGCTTTCAGGCAACTTTTCATTATGATCCACCGAAAATGGTCAAAGTCGAAGCAATATATATTTAGGAATGAATGATCTGATTGATATTACTAGGTGAGTAGCAAAGAGGTTTTGCTAAATAAGTTTCCCCGAGTAACAAGTATGGACATACAAAAGAGGTAATTGTTGACGTCGCTAAGATCACAAAATATGACGATAATGATACATTATCAACAAATAGGTATAAATGCTAACGGCTGGAACAAAGTAAAAGAATATGCGTTGAACAAATAAAGTTGTAATTAATGAATTCAAGGTGCACCGTGATATATGACAATATTGCGTTTGTCATACAACCAGAGTCACTTCTAGCGATTGAACTTACTCTTACGAATAAAAAGAAATCAGAAGGCACTGAAGGATGGAAGAGAAATTATATTTGATCGTAGACAGAACGTCAATGGGATAGCAACGTTTAGACTGGCAAACTAGAGAGAGATGCTATCCACGGTGGTTCGAGTCGTGATCTGATGGTGATAAGTGACGGCGCACCTTCAACTAGTTGTGTCCGCTAAAATAAACATGGTCATCATCAATGTAACTATTTGTTTCGGGGATTGTTTACCGCCACAGCTCACTACTTCCTTTAATGGGTTCGTAAGGACCCTAAGACGTATCAGCCAAAGGATAAAACCCAATGCGTTAGACATCGGTAAACGTTCCTTTGATAGCTTGCGATGTTATGCAGCTTCTGGATGTCAGTCCCTACGCTATGGTGTCGTTGCATAAAACGTTTTGTACATAGTATATCCTTCTTCTTCCACGTTCTTCTGTTTGTTTTCAGATGGCTTAGAAGTCAAAATATTTAAATCTGTGCATTTTGTATACGAAAAAAATGTAGCTCAGTCCTGCTACAAAAGCGTATAGAATACCAACAATACCAAACAACCAAACGTTATTTTAAACATACGAAAATTTATGAAAGCATGCCGTAAATAGAAAATTTTTAGTTTAATTCAAATTTTGTTTGTTTGTTTACATAAAAAAATTATACTACGTAGGTAGTGGGAAGCGGGAGAAAATTGGTAGACATAGTGTTCGTTTAGGTGTTCTGGAAATCGTACTTTTTTTACTAGAACGCGTAGCTCTCGGCGTTATGGAGCTCTTGGGAATTTCCACTTTTGTGTTAGTTGTTGCTTGAGGCGTGGTAACTTTGTTCATGTCAAGTTTTGAGGGTGTTGTGGAAAATTTGACACTAAGAGGTTTACCATCTAGGTAGGCTGCTTTGAGGCTATCAATGCTGACATTATCCTCGTGGCCATTTTCGTCAATCGTATAGTACTTTGTTTCCCGTTTAAGAACCTTGTATGGCCCTTCGTAAGTTGCGTCGAGAGGTCGGCGTACAACATCACGACGTACGAAAACGTGTGTGCTATATTTTAAGGCGGATCGAATGAAAGTCTTTATCGATTGTTGTCAAGTTTAGATTGACTTAACTGAACTCATGGCATTTGTAAGCCAGTTCACGTAAGAATTGAGATCCAGGTTTGCCGAGGTGGAAGAGATTTCCACAAAGTCACCTGGTAGTCGAAGAGTTGTTCCGTAGACTAATTCAGCGACACTGCATCCAACATCTTCTTTTACAGTGCTGGAAATCGCGAATAACACCAGTGGAAAAGCGTTGATCCACTGAAGGATGTTTGTAGCTGAAAGTGATGCTTCCAGTTGTCGATGGAATCTTTCTACCAAACCGTTAGATTGTGGGTGGTAGGCGGTCGTCCTGAAACGCGTAGTTCCAAGAAGTTTGGTCAGAGCGTGGAACGATCCAGATTCAAACTGACGTACATGGTCTGTTGTTAGTGTGGATGGACAACCAAAGTTGGCTACTCCTCATTCGACGAAAGCGCGAGCAATCGTTTCACTAGTGCTGTCTTTGAGTGGAATAGCTTCTGGTCAGCGTGTGAATCGGTCCACGCATGTCAGAAGATAAGAAAATCCATTTAATTTTGGTTAAGGTCCTACTGAATGAAGGTGGATGTGTTCGAATCGAGCACCAGGGTTGGGAAAGTGCCATCAAGGCATTTATTATGCTGAATTACTTTGTTCTTTTGGCAGACCATGCAAGTGCGCACCCATTCTTTGATATCTTTATTCATCTTCGGCCAGCAGAATCTCTGAGTAATCAGCTTAGTCGTAGCACGAACTCCAGAATGATAAAGGTTGCGTAATGTGTCGAAGATGATTCGTCGATAACTCCTGGGGACGACTGGACGGGCTGTAGCTGTAGAAGAATCACAAATTAAAGTATTCTTACCTTTTCCAAGCGTTTTAGTTTGCAGCGTTGTTGCTGCTAACTCGTGATGAAGATCACTGTCTTCATTTTGAAGTCAAGCTAGTTCAACAAGGTCCATTACTTGAATACGATTCAAGGAATTTATTCTCGATTTGGCGTCGGCAACTACATTGTTAGCTCCCGATATATGTTGTATATCAGTATAGAATTGGGAGGTATAGTCTAGATGACGTGACTCTCGTGGAGAGTACTTATCTGAAGATGACTTCATCGAAAACGTCAGTGGTTTATGGTCGGTGAATATTGTGAATTCCCGGCGTTCAATGGAATGTTGAAAATGTCGCACAGCACACTACGTGGTTAACAATTCGCATCCAAAAGTACTGTATTTCGAATCGGTATCCTTTAATCGTCTTGAGAAGGATGCTAAAGGTCGCCAAGCTTGGCTAATCCACTGTTGCAGAACTGCGCCAATGGCTGAGTCAGAAGCGTCGACTGCAATGCTAACGGGAGCTTCAGTATTGTGACGTGTCAGCATAGCCGTATTAGCTATTGGTTCTTTAGTTGCATCGAAGGCTTTCTTTGACTCTGCATCCACTGTGATCATCTTTTTATTATCACGAAGTTAATCTGTTAGTGGTTTCACAATAGATGCACAGTTGAGGATAAATCGTCTGTAGAAACTTACTGACCCGTTGAAAGCTCGTAACTGCTTAATGGTGGTTGGTTCCGGATACTCCAGAATAGCCGCCACCTTGTGTTTTTGAGGTTTATACCATTAGCATCAATAGTATACCCCCAAGAAGTCCAACGAAGTTGTTCCGATTCGGCATTTCTGTATATTAATGGTAACTCCGTATCGCTGCAGTCTTCTAAAAGCTGTGTCTAGATGTTTCGTATGTGTTTCCTCGTCAGGGCTTGCTACCAAGCAGTCGTCGACATATGCATGGGCATAGCCAAGCTCGCGGAACACGTCGTCGATGAAACACTTTAAATGTTTGTGCTGCATTCCTCAAACCGAAGGGCATTCTGAGGAATTCGTAAAGGCCAAATAAGGTTACAATAGCCGTTTTGGGTATGTCATTTTCGGCCATCAGTATTTGATTGTACGCCAATCATTGCTGCCTTTCTTCGGGACCATATGTAATAGAGACGACCATGGGCTACTGGATAAGCGGAGTATTCCTAGGTCAATCATATAATTGAATTTCTTTTTCGCAATCCCTCATTTATCGAGTGCTAGTCGGCGTGCTTTGGAAAACACAGGTTGACCTGTAGTCGTGATGTAATGTGTAACATTACTGGTTACATATAATAACTTCGACGTCACCTTGTTCAGGTCCGGATACTTGTCAAGTATTGGCTGAAAATAAGGGTTAATTAAATGTTTAAAGCGAAGAGGACATAAGCTACAACCTGTAGCAGTGGTTCCACGAACGTATAGCTATGTGTTGCCGTCAACTAGCCTCTTTTTACTAGTGTCCACAAGCAAGTTGTGGTGGCTTAGTAAATCTATGCCTATGATAGGTATTTTCACATCGGCAATGGTGAAAATCCAGTGTATGGGTTCGCGCAAGCCCACGTTCAAGTAGACATATATTTTTCCAGACGTTGCTACTTGTTTTCCGTCAGCTGCCTGTAGATCAAATGCAGCTTCATGTTGGCGACCAGATGAAGTTGCAGAAAGGACTCTGACTTCTGCACCAGTATTAACGAAGTAGCGAATCTTCGTTATCACATCAAGGATTAATGACAGGCGGCTGTTTCTACCAGGTACGATTGCCGCTAACACGTGCCAGCGGGATAGTTTCCCGACTCATCAATAGTGGGTTTGTGTCTGAGGAAACAGTAGGGGTCCCTCCACTTCTTCAAGTCTTTGTCATAGCTTTCATGGTACCAACATTAATATGAGTTTTCCATTTGTCAATCTCGAGATCAGAATCTCTTGCGTGATGAACTTCATCGTCGAGAATTGCTTGGTCGGTGTTGTTCCTGTAGGTCAAGAAAACGAGAAAGTGTACTGCACAATTTGGTTATTTCGTTTTCGGTCTCAAGAGGTTTTTCCGTAATGAAATAAACCTAATTTGTGGCGAGTTTTGGTGATCTCCGGAATTCGATCAGCGGATGAAGCTAGTTCATCTACTGGGTCGTTGGTAAATGTTACCAATACTGCTTACACTTGTTGTTGCAGTTTTGATAGGTAGAGTTGATGGAAGAGACTTTCACCAAAAGTGCGTTGACCAATTACTTCTTTCATACGCGACAACGTTTCCGTCGCTGATCCGCTGTCAAGCTCAATGGTGTGAAACAACCCGTCAAGACGTTGCCTGTCGGACAAGTCTCCACGTTTGAGAATTGATCTTCTGAGCTGTTCTTAAGGTTCTAGGTAGTCGGGACTGAAAAGAGAAGATATGACGTACCTGTTCAATTCACGCGCAAATGACCTTACAACTGCTAGAAATTGAACGCGTGGATCTGTCTTTCCGTGGTCTCCAAATTCCGCTTCTGCGTAGCAGAACCAAGCTTCTACATTATCTGCCCAAAAAGGAATGGGCTGAAAGTTTGGAGGCGTAGGGGTTTTAATCCAAATAAGCTTAGGAGTCTAATCTGACATCATAAAAGTAGTAATGTGTGCAAATACAAAGATACTGTGAAAAAAACGCGGGGAAAAATTAAAAACACCAATAATACTCCGTTGAAAGCTATAAAAAGGAACGAACTCACAGTAATGATCATGTCCAGATCCCATCGTGCTCACCAATAAAGTGCATTCCGTATATGACCAAGTCACGTTTGTCGTACAACCAGAGTCACTTCTAGCGATTGAACTTACTCTTACGAATAAGAAGAAATCAGAAGGCACTGAAGGATGGAAGAGAAATTATATTTGATCGTAGACAGAACGTCAATGGGATAGCAACGTTTAGACTGGCAAACTAGAGAGAGATGCTATCCACGGTGGTTCGAGTCGTGATCTGATGGTGATAAGTGACGGCGCACCTTCAACTAGTTGTGTCCGCTAAAATAAACATGGTCATCATCAATGTAACTATTTATTTTGGGAATTATTTACAGCTATACTATAAGTGAATCACATAAAGATGGGGAATATTTAGTTTCATATCCAGCCATCATGAATGAAACAGTTTAAAATAAAATCCAGTTTTGTAAATTTGATTGCAATGAGATTTTCTACGCCTAAAAATTTGGAAATCGTGAAGTGTTTCATTCGTCAGGCATAACCACCAAGACTCTACCAACGACTTAAAAAATATACTAGATTTATCGTTAAAGACTATGAAAAATTTTCCTGTTAGCCTGGTAATATTCACTCTATCTACATATTTTTCATATGCACAAAATTGTTTATAGTGAAATTAGGGATCATTTGTTACTAGTTATGGAGGTCTGTGAAGCAAAATATTTTTCTCTTCTGTGGACAGCTAATTGATACTGTGACTTTACATTTTATTGGGAATTATGAATTAAAATGCATTGGTTTTTAAAGTCAAATCGGGTATTCTGCTTAGTTTTCTGTGTAAATGCTGTCCTAAATCTTAACCCTTTGTTTTAACTAAGTAGTTACAGGTCATTTCTTCGGATTTATTTCTTATCATCAGCCAGCGAACGAGTTCGATACCTAGTGTGTATTATTTCTTGATTACAGGTCATTTTGATGAATACACTTTTATTCTCGTGTAGGTGGACATGATTTTTACGGCCGAACCAATGATGAACGGAGGAAGCGTTTGTAGGTCACGGTGAACACCTAAAGGCATCATTTTAACGATAGAGCGTGTCCTAGATCTTATTAGTGATAAAAATCTCGTTATTCATTTGAAAACTATGGGATTACTAAGAAAAGCGTTAAGTTGTCAATGTGGGAAGGAAAAAACATTTTTCCCAACCAAAGGAACACGAGATGGCCATTGCTTTCGTTGTACTGGGTGCTGGTGTAAAAAGTCCATCTAAACGGATTCTGTTTTCTCTCGTTTCAGATTAAAACTGAAACAAATTCTCGTTTTAATTATCGAATGGGTAATTGGGATTAAAGTGGCGACAGCTGCTTCACTCGCAGATATTTCTGAAAAGGCAGCAATTTAGTGGTATGAATATTGCCGTGAAATATTTGCCGGCATATTAGTCCCCTTACAAATCCATCATGGAGGACAAAAAAAATAGTCGGAATCGACGAAGCATTGATTCTTAAACGAAAGTATAGAGGACGCCAGGTTAAAGAAGATTGGGTAAGCGGTTCCTTTTTCTGATATTTGTAGCTCTTTGGTATATGGGAAAGAGCACTAAACAAAAAACATTGTTAGAGAATTCGTGACAGATCGGCCATTACACTTCTTTGGCTGGTAGAAAAATACATCCTACCTGGGACAATAATATATAGTGACAACTGGAATGCCTGAGTCACTTTCAAACATGGGGTACGTTCACAAAGTCGTAGTGCATAAGAAACAGTTCGTTGATCCGTCTACGGGAGTTTATGCTGTCGTTACTTCAATCCCAATTACCCATTCGATAATTAAAACGAGAATTTGTTTCAGTTTTAATCTGAAACGAGAGAAAACAGAATCCGTTTAGATGGACTTTTTACACCAGCACCCAGTACAACGAAAGCAATGGCCATCTCGTGTTCCTTTGGTTGGGAAAAATGTTTTTTCCTTCCCACATTGACAACTTAACGCTTTTCTTAGTAATCCCATAGTTTTCAAATGAATAACGAGATTTTTATCACTAATAAGATCTAGGACACGCTCTATCGTTAAAATGATGCCTTTAGGTGTTCACCGTGACCTACAAACGCTTCCTCCGTTCATCATTGGTTCGGCTTTAGACGTCATGTCCGCCGTCTTTTTTTTACAAGTTTGCAGCATTATCATTTTCCTGTATGTATCGAACGACTTCTCTTTTATTACAGGTTCATTTCGTTCACTTTGTACATTTTGGACTTTATTTCACAAGTCCAACGGTTTAATTTGTGCAGTTTATATATCATAAATTATGTCCTCGGCTCCTGTTCATTATTTTATTATTGCATTTATTGTAGCTATTGTTGGGACGTTTTGTATAAGGTAAGCGTTTTTTTCCTTTAGCCTGTGAGTTACTAGAATTTAATTATTTCAAATAATTTAACGGCTATACGTTAAAAGGATCAAAAATATTGTGTTTTTACATTACTGTTTAAACACCAATATAATTTGGGAGGGAATGTATGCACTCCTTTTAGGCCAATACAACTACCTCTACTCTCTGAAAGGACTTCCTAGCTCTTTCGGTATGATTTACTTAGTTTTTATGCTTCGTCGTTTTTAGAGAATATGATACTAAATAGTTTTTGCGATGGGATCATTAGCCCTTAGAGATCAATTTATTTCCCTTAAGCAAACCACCAGTTTAATAAATAGCTCACTTATTGTTTTGTGTCAACTAACAGTATGATATTGATAACGAAATCGAGTATATTTTTGGTTTTTTAAGCCTTGATATTTTTATGATCCATGACTTTCGAAGTTTATAATATTAAAACTGAAGAATTCTTTATTTAGACTAGAAATTCGAGGCTCACATATAATCTGACTATGAACCATAATTTTTATATGAAGTTGTTAATTTCACTTGGGACTAAGATCACTGTGACTTCAATCACATAATTTGAAAGTCTGGATTCCCGGTCATACCTTTTCTGTCCATATCAGTGTCTACATCCACATGATCCTCTTATCGAATTTAACATGCTAACAAGTACTTAGACCAAATATAATCATGCATATTCCATTTATTTTTCACCTTTTTCAGCTATTTAATTTCGACGTCAGATAATCATGCATCTATTTTATTTCCTTACATAAGGTGAGTATCGTACTGGGTATGAAAGTTATATATTTTTCTTTTAAGTATACGTTGTTTCGTACAACCACTTATCGTATTTTCTTATTTATTCCCCTTTGCTTCCACTTATTTTCAGTTCGTACCGTTTTAGATTTTCCGTAGCTCAGTTGATTGTGATTAGTCATTTAAATTGTTTGGATATTTGCCTAAAATTTTAACAACTAAGTGACTTTTTAAGCATCCTGACATCTTTACATCAATTTGGTGTTATTTTATGTGTTAATAAATGCTTGGGCCATATTCGTAGCTGTATAACAAGATATGCAGTTTACTGTAGCATAGACTTATAGTAACAGAGTGTCATTATCTCAACATCAGCGATAAATCTCAAATCTTTATAGTTTCATAATTTTTCTTTCCCACTTTATTTACCATATCCTTCATTCACAAAGATGTACTAACCACCTAACTTTCTAACGTGCTTCACCCGAATCGTTTGGACATATTTGTCATATACACACCATGATATATAATGTCTTCTGATAGATAAACTTTTGAAGCTGAGACATGATATCATTCTACAAAAGCCTGATAAAAACTACTAACTTCGACAATAAAGATGATATCTGAATCTCGTAACATAAAATCATCTATCATTTTATAGGTATACTTGCCATCCAAGTTACTTGGTTTTATATCTTTGACATTTTAATTATAATTTCCTTCATTTTTACCAATTTGAAATCAAATCAACATGTTACTGTACCTCACTTTCCAGGTTCTTAGTTTTCACGCTTATTTGCCACAGAATTAGAGAATGTATTATCTGATCTATTCCATAGACAAAATTGTTTGTCACTGCAGTGTATATATTTACCGTCAGTTTGATTAAAGAGTCATGTAATCAAATACTGTACTCTTCGAGGTCTACTAGTTCTCAGATGGTTTATTAAGTTTTAAATGTCTGTTAGATTATTCAGTGCCTATGTCGATAGTTAATATTTCTTTGTAGTCGGCAGGTGTTCAGTTTCTTGATAGGTGGGTATTAAAATAGACTAACAAATTTTCCGTTAACTTGAGTATATAGAGTGAATAGAGTTTCGCCTTCTCGTTATTCAAAACCAACTATAAAATTCTGTCAATTACCCATCATATATATAGACTTTCATATTAGTCACCTATTTCAGCAAGTAGATCATCAAAAAACTAGTGATTTTGGTTTATATCTATATGTTCCCACTACTAACCTGAAGGATCGTACTCTGGGATATACTCTGGGAGTTCACTGAAGTTTCAGTGATTTTGTTATATGGGGGGGGGATTTAGGAAGAGTAACTAACTTGCCGACCTGTATTTTAGAAGACTGTTTCATTTATTTTCAGTTTATGTAAATCGATTATTTTATTTCTATTATTGTCATATTTTCATCGCCCTAACCTCTCACTAGACTTATTAACTGCTATCATATCACTTGTCATTCATGAACTATAAGCAATGAAATATGTATCTGTACTTTCAGTCCCTAGTCATTATTTCAGTTTTTGCATAAGTGTTATTCTCCTTATTGGTGCGTTGCGTGGTCATGTTGTGCATTTATATAAATGGATAAGTGAAATCTTAGCCAACTCTCTGGTGGTTGGCTCAGTTGTCTTGTGTTCTTCATTCCAGCTTTGGGGACTAGTAGTCACAGGGCAGATGTACGCGCGCACTGAATAGTACTTTCGAGATCGTTCTTCCCATATTGTGATTGCCCGATTTTTTGTGATATGACATTACTCATCATTGATATATAGATAATACATCAATTAAATCTGTTCAATCTATTATTTATTGATCAATTCATGGTGAATGCTGAAGATGACAGTCAAGTGTTTTTATATAAGAGATGGTAAAATAAGATATTCTTAAAAGTTGGTATTCTTAATCTTTGAATTTGAACTAAACATTTAGAGTATACCCCGATGAGTTCTACAAAGTGAACAGTAACAATATGTTTATTATTGCAGAGCAACAGACGTGAACTCGCTGAATAGGTATATTTCTTTGTCAGAGTCATCAAATTTTATGGTAGAAGGTTAAGTATAAGATCTTATATACTTGGAGGGTAGTTGTTACAAACGAATTTCACGCTATTTGATTTTTTAAATAGGCACACTTGTAACTATACGAATATAATTTTTAGTGACATTATTGATTAACAAAGCCTCTTGTGATATTAATAACTCTATCGTAGCAGTTTATAGCTGTGTAGATGACTATTGGAGGCAATTAGGTGTCGCCTGTATTTGTTATTTTGTTTGTTACAAACTTTCGGACTAAATGTTCTAAATTGTAACCGTTACATTCACATAACATTCTGACCGATATGTTAGTTCACATTTATTTCCTATTGATTAATTCAATCAAGCAAAACTTCTATGACGTCAAATTATAGGCTGGTAATCTGTTTACCGTATTCATTATTCACATATTAATATTTCATAATTGTTTGTTCATAGATAAACGCATATTAATGTTTTATTTCGGCTTTACACTTTTATAATTTAGAATGTGAAAGTGTGATTTATTTCTTCTTATATAATTCATAAATTGTTTTCACTTTAGAAATTTATGTTATTCATATAAATTCATCCTAATAGCCTTTTTAAATAATTGTTATATAACTCCAATCTTATTTTAAAACTCAGTGACACTGGTGCTTTACCTCCTGAAAGCTGCATATTTGGTCAACTACTCAATATTTGTTCGTTTTTGTGTAAGTTGTTATAATATGCATTCATATATATATATATATATATATATATATATATATATATATATATATATAATTTGCTGTTTTTTAAGCAGGGTCCACAAATAACTGTTCAATCACTAACAGAACCTAGAATTTTAAGGATATTTAGGTTAAAATTTCGACTATAATTATTTGGTTGTCATAGTTTTCATGGTTATGCATGGCATTGTATCCCTCCCGTTTAGCTATTGTCATTTTGTTTAGTTTCCTTTTCTAACTTTCCAATATAATCTTGATTATATATTACACGACTGGTTTCTGTGTTCACTTCATTTCTATCTTTGATTATTATATTTTGTTAGGGCTTTTTTATCGTGTTTATTTTATTAGTATACTAAGCCACTTTCTTGGTTTATAATATTTTTAGTCTTTGAATGTTCGTTCTTGTTTGTTCTTTAGTCTTTTGCTATCATATTATCCACACAAGGAAAACTAAGTCTGTTACCTTGTACTTTCAGTTTTATTTAATCGCCTTCTAAAAAAGTTATTGTAATACTCAGTTCTCATGAAAAGAGGTATATAAGTGGATTCTACCATACTAAGAGTGCGGGTAGTGTTAGCACGAAACGAGCCTGATTAAAGCATGCTCAAAACATGCTCACGAAGCTGTGTTGTGATTGGTCCATTCTTAGTCAACTAGAGCTAACGACCAATCGGGAAGTTTCTAGAATATTCTGTGCCATTGTTTATATAAACCCTAGTGTAATCATTTGCTCGGCTTTTGCCTCCTGCTGTTATTTTCTCAATACATCTTGCTACCTGCTCTTCCCTTGTTCTGATTTGGGATCAAGTCGCTGTCGTTGTCGAACCGTAGAATACTAAGCGGGATTAGCAATAATATTACTGGGACTAATAGAGATAACAGTAGGCCAATTTAACAGGTAGACATTTTACTACAAATCAAAATCATTTTATTATTAACATAGTGGTTTATCGTAACTTGTTATTCCTTATCTGTCTTCAACAGCTTCTGCATCATATATACCTTTGCCTCCAAAATTACTTTGTAAGGTCTAGTATTCTATGATTTTCGCTATTTCCCTCCCAAATCCCTACAAGTTTTCTACCCTGCAGTTTTGATAATGCTAAAGGCCCATATTCAAATGAGTATTATTTTTTGAACTATTTTACTACCTTGGATCCATAAAAGTAAACATTACAAGGAACAGATGTTTGGTCAATCGGTTTAATAAATGTTACAATTAAGATTTCAGCTAAAAATAAGAGGAATAGTTTTCGATCAGTAGGACTATTTATTTTCAGTTATCAGTCAATTTAGCTACATTAACTTATCTCGTTTATTAAGACCAGTTACATGATGATTTTTGGTTTTTTAAGATGGGTTTATGTTTGTCATACTAAACAAAAAGAAAACTGACGGGTTTTTTTTAAAAAATTAAACTCACGTTAAAACAAGTTTTTAGCTGTAAGATGTAAAATCCCGAACGACTGCCTATTATTCATGTACATTACTGTAAATATGCTTCATTTTCATTTACGTTGTGTTTGTATATTTCTAAACTATAGGCTTTGTGTGCGTTTATTGTTGGTATTTACACGAGTGCAGTGTGATACGTGCTCGCCATGGACCTTACTCTCACATTATTTTCTCACGTGTAACCTGCATCGTCGGCTGTCTATGCTCTTTAGGAATGTCAATGGTGGCTAATTTCCAGGTATTAAACCTTTTGTTGTTAATTGTTTTTGTTCTATGTGTGATATGTAAGATTTTCAATTAAACAGAAGTAATACAACTTAGTTCTTAGTGTTTTAAAAATTGTCATAAATATTTGAATCAAGCAAAAAGAAAATTGTTCATAGCACTAGCACAAAATGTAAGTAACAATATAAAATCGGGTTATTAAATTCATAAATAGTTCTAGTTCATTAACCGAAAATGATGTAGTAGCAATTATTGGTTAAATGGCAGTTTAAAATTAGGGGCATATTAAAATTATGGAATAAATACGCAACTCAAATATTTTCCGAAATTTAGTTGTGGTGGTTTAATCATTTCTTAACTTGTCATATCTATAACAGATAATTTTATTATATTTTTCGGTGCTTATCGATTTCTACTTGCTGTACTGTTTTTACTTGTCTCTAGTTAGACATGTACACTTTAGTTTTGTCTAAAAATACGTTCTTATCAAAAACCGATATATTGTGAACTTAGACTATTATGGATAACGGTTGACCACTAGCTAATTCTATCGTGTTTGAACTGATATGGTGACTGAAAACATTAAGACTGATCGTTAGGTGCTTTTGAGTTTTCTTTGATCCAGCTTTTTTGAAACTGAATAGAAAAACATGAGATAACTAAGTCAATAACCAGAGTCAATTTATATTTCACACATTTGCTTATATATATGCAAAGCCTAACCACATGACTGACTAATTAGGAAAATAAAATGAATGCAAAACAAAGACAACAATGATAAGAGTTCATGAATGCAAAATTATGTAGCAACAGTTAATGAGTCTAACGGGAAATAAAGGCAGATGGAACACAATAATAATATAAGTAAAATGTTCAATTTACATTCAACCAAAATAAATGAAATAGTCTTCTTAAAAACAGTTCTAATGGTTAACCATCTTTCTTGCGTCACCCGATCTATCGAAATTCTAATTATGAAGATTTTGCATTCAATGCATCTGAAATCGAATTTAGTATTATTTATTTCGTTTATTACTTTCAACGGTAATTACATTATTCATGAGTTGTTTTCTACATTATTGTTATTGATAGACGTAATAAGTAACACAAGTCACAAGTGCCACCGTGTTTCTGCCAATCTTTAAATATTGATGTTACCTGAATTTAATGATTTTCATTGACTATTAATCGTACATGCATAACCTCTATGAATAAAAGAAATTCTGCATTTTTCATATTAAATGTTATAGTGTTTGAATTAATTGTCAGTTAATATTCTTTTTAATCTCTTCTTGGATTTAAAAGTAGATTGCGAATTCCAGTTTCATCATGTACAGATTTGATAGAACTTTTGACATTTTAAATTCAACTAAATATAACGAAGTAATCTATCGTAAATCTGTTTATTTATCACTCATCATATTATCTGTAGATTTTTTCTAAAAATGTAATTTGAATAAATTCAGACAAAAATAACATCATTGAATTTCTTTCTGCTAGCGATTTCTTTACTTTCGTCTTAGTTAATGGAAACCTATTTTCTTGTATGTTCGCACGATAAATCGAAGCCTTGTTAGCATGATACAGTCCTGATTAAAACATTACTCACGAAGCTGTACGCTTATCGATCCATTTTTAACCAACCACCGCCAACAAACAATCTAGAAAGTGCAAGAGCATTCTTGCATAGATTTTATGTACACTCTAATGTATTTACTTACCTTACATTCTGGTGTTCTTTTGTGTGAGTACATTTTGCCACCTGCTCAAATCTTCTGATTTGGGATCCAGTCAGCGAAGTTGTCGAATCATAGAATGCTAGACAAAAGTATGATCCAATCTTTCAGATTCAATAATAACTTCATAACACTACCTAAACTAAATCTATATCTTCAGCTTTAAAGAAATAAAGCAAAATCTATTGTTTCAGAAACTTCACATGATACCTCCCTTTTATAAATCCTAGTAATTCAAGAGCACATAATAAAACTACATATATTCATTTATTTTGTAGATTTTCCTCTTCAGCTCATATTGATGAGCCTCGTCAAACATTACAGTAAAGATATTAATGTCCTAGAAGTAGTTTAAACTAAACTAGTTCAACAAGAAAAATGAAGACATTATGAAATTGACGATATTTCGCATAAAATATTTTTAAACACCTTTCCTGCTTTTTTTTCACTATAACTTTGGGTTTATTTGACATATGTGATCTATCTATGTGACACTCAATAAACACATCCATATTTACAATACACCAAAGTATTTACTGTTATATATCGCGCACAGTTGTAATTATCTGTTAAAGTCAAACTTTATAGTAAACCTTCTAAAGGCCTATTACCCCCACATTTTACAGTAGTTTTCATGGTGTTTATTTACTCACGCTGTGATTAACCTAATGTATCGAGTTCAAAAATGATGTTGGGACATTTTATACACAGAATATGATGAACATAGATTAGTAGACTGTATGTGTGGTAAATATAGCACTTATCTTGGTCACTGGAAAATTGATTCAATTAGTAAGTTAATTATTTGACTATTTAAAGGTTCGTTTAAAGGAAAACATCTTCACTTCAGCACTTTTTATGTGATCCAATTCAAAAGACATTTTGCGTATGCAATATCATTAGCAAAGTTTTAGAAGTTAAGATTTAAGGGTTCATGAAGATATTATTAACTGGTTATCAGCATTAGTAATCCGAATAGAAGTACGACCGCCATTCATTTTTTTTTGACTGTAAAATTATTATTAAGTACTTTATCTACTTGCAAGTAGCTTAGTTATAACTAGAACATTTCGTTTCCATACTACAGTTCAATTAATTCTCGTCTCTTCGTTTTGATTTAGGAAGCATCTTTAATAGTTGTTCATTTAATCGGTGCAATTATGACTTTTAATTTGGGCGTTATATTTGCTGCGTTAGTCACTTTTTCTACAAGAAAACACTTAGATTACAATTTCAGGATATACATCTTCCGTATAATTCTAACTATTTTCGGTTTTCTGGCCAATGTAGGAGGTATGTAGATTTTTGAAATTATTATTATTAAGTGCTTATTTGTGTACATCGATTTGCATCTTCTAGATTTAATTTCATGTTGGTATTTTTTTCTGTTTATGACCTACCTAGAGTTTGTAAGTTTTTCAAAATTATTTTTCTAGTAGTTTAAATTGTCATAAGCCATTTTCAGTGTCTTTTCTTTAACATATTTCTAGTATGAAGAAATATAAGGATTGACTAAAAGAAGTGATTGCATTTATTTCGATAGTTGCTCGAAGACTAGTTTTCTATAATCTTCTTGATGGTGTATGAAATTGACTTTTTTCTTATTTTCACTTCATGACAAATTCTCATAATAAGTGATCTTTTAAGCAATGTGATACTGAAATAGATTTTTATTTCATGGAATCCTTAATGATGTTCAGCAGTGGTTATTTAAGTTGGCTGCAATTCGTTTTTTAGTAATTGAACATGAAATGAGTGTCGTGAAAGTAAAAGGATGAATAAAGCGATATCAAAAGAAAGTAAATATAGCTTATTGCTGATTAACAAGTTGTATGTGACTCTAATTGTAATAAGTTAATGGAACATACATTAATATTGTGTACAAGCTTACATACAACTGAAAATCAACCTTAGTAACTTTTATGTGCTTGATTTTACAAACAATTGTGTTTTATCTCACCAGCTCCTTGTAACAGCCCAGGAAATCAAATTCGTTAGAACTCTTTATTAGATCATCTGTCGATTAAATAGTGATGTTTTTAAAGGGTTTAGTGTTTTGTCCTGTGTTCCTCCTACTTCTTAGGTGTATTAATGTTTAACAGTTTTACCTTAAAAATATTGACATTATCATGAATGAAGCCTAACTGTTAGATTTTAATTCTTTGGCTAGCGAGTAACTTATGAAGCCGATGTTATCCAATCGTTCTCCCTTTCACATCTGTTGTCTTTTCTGTTAATGATTTTCATATAAGCATATTATTTTAGAAAAATCCTATCCTATTTACTAGTTGTCTCATTACAGGTCATCACTCGGCCACATAGTATCTTTGCGTATTCGTTCACCCATTATCATTCTATTCATCAATATTTACAAGTTCGAATCTATTTCACTTACTGTATTTTACTCATTAAAAGTGTTTATGGTATAGTCTACTAAAGTGAAAGCTGACGTATTTCATTAGAAATTTATGCACTGTTGATAATGAAAATCAACGTTTGTTGTTCTTTAACAAAAACGTTTTCATACATGGAAAGCAAATGTGATGGAGTTAATAACTATGCTCAGTGTTCATCAGACATTAAATTAAAGTCTCTTTAGAATATACATGTTTTACTAAAAATATTAATTCAGAATGAATGAAAGTATCAAGATTAACTTGTAAACATCACAAGTTTTTATTAGCCAATAGTTTTATTTGTCTAACTACATAATCCATTTAGTAATGAAATGCTAAGTCGCAACCACAATTTTTTAAAAATTAATTTTAGTGTTCATTTTTGGTCGTCTATCTGGAGGACTAAGCGGTCCTTTCCCTAGAAAATGGGACCCAAGTGAACCGGTAGATTTGACTAATTTTTAAACCATATGTATTTTATTTGCATACTATATGTTTTTTCCAACTATAAATGCACTGACAACGATTTAATGTTTAAACATGGCAGAATTATATTATTTATCTTCCTTTGCATCTTTTTTCTTCAATCATAATACGACTTTTAGTGTGTTTTGCTGTCAAATGTCAGTCATTGAAAATATCACTGAAAACAGCTTTAATTTATGCTTTTAGACAGACAGATACAACACAGAACTTCGTACGTACGTACATTAGTTCAGGTTGCCACACCACATCAGCACAGAGACGCAACTGTCAGTTCAAATCCAAGAGTGATAGCGATAGTAGAAGTATTAGCAGTAATGCAGAAAATAAGGGAGCGAGGATATGATTCGAAAAGTATAATTCAGTGAGATAGATTTGAAAGGAGAAAGATAGAGAATTCGGAAGGTTAGATTTTGAGAGAACACAAAGAGTGGATGCACCTGCGCCATTGCGAACGATTCTGAGCCATGTCGTTCAAGGTCTCTAACTATTGGTGACTTTCGTCTCGCGGACCCCAACCACGCAGCCTACATCTACCAACATGACTTAGTCCACTTGTCAGTGACTTCATCGATTTCTGCCATGTTTTGGTTTGGCCGCCCCTAGCTTTCTTCCAACCTATTCCTACGCTGCTAAACATAGCTCATCGAGGCAGTCGGTAGTTAGACATGCGTAACACATGTCCCAACCACCTCAACTGATGAAATTTCAATACTTCATCTATTGATTTGCCCTCCTTTCCTAGAACCTGTTTCCTAACGACAGCATTGCTCACTCGGTTGTCCTACGATACTCGAGCAATGTTTCGGAGACACCTATGATCGAAGACCAGTAACCTACGAATGTCCTCTACTCTTAACGGCCATGTTTCGCTACCGTATAGTAGGAGAGAGCGAACTGCTGCACGGTACACTCGTCCTTTGGTTAGCAAGCGGATATCTCGCCTGCGCCATAAGTGACGCAACTTGGCAAAAGCCAATCGAGCTTTCTGTATCCGTGCTGAGATTTCGTCAGTCACCAGGCCATCAGCACTGATGAGACTCCCCAGATACGTGAAGCGGTCTACACGCTCGACTACTTCACTCCCTATCACTGGTTCAGGTGCCGATGCAACCCAATCCTGAAGCAACATTTTGCATTTCGAGGGGGAAAACCGCATCCCGAACATGCTTGCATTGTTGCTCAGGGTAGTCAGAAGACTCTGCATTTTGTCAGCGTCTTCACCAAATAGGACTATGTCATCAGCATACTCTAAGTCAGTAAGAGAGGCTCCTGGTAGTAAGTCAACTCCTGAAAAGTCAGACGAAGACATGGTTATATCTAGGAGCATGTCTATGACAAAATTAAACAAGAATGGGGAAAGTGGACATCCCTGACGGACACCACTTGAAGTGAGAAATTCCGATGACAGTTCGCCATAAGCTCTCACTCGACCTGTAGTTTTAGAGTAGAGAGCTTGTACAAGGTTAATGTACTTCTTTGGTACACCTTTCAATGACAGACACTGCCACAGAACCTCACGATCAACAGAGTCGAATGCCGCCTTTAGGTCCAGGAAGACAATTATTGTAGGACGCTTAAATGTGTGTCTGTGTTCCAGGACCTGTCGCAGTGTGAAGATGTGGTCTATACAGCCACGTCCAGGTCTGAATCCAGCCTGGTTTTCTCTAGTCTGCTCTTCACGAGCTCTAGTTAGGCGTCTAAGTATAATCGAGGCTAACAATTTAGAAACTATATTAGTCAGACTGATTCCCCTGTGATTGTCACAAGAAGACTTTTGTCCTTTCTTATAAATTGGGACAATCAGGGATTGAGACCAGTCAGATGGTATTACGCCCAGTTCCCAGATTCTACCTAAGATTTCAATCAGTCTAGCTGCTAAAACTGGACCACCATCCTTAAAAATTTCAAGGGTAAGCCTATCAGGACCTGCTGCTCTACCACGCTTCAGATTTCCTATAGCCTTCTCAACTTCATAGAGACTAGGAGGAGTTAAGTCGATTTGCCATTCAGGATGACTGGGGATCGTGGGCAACCGAAGTGTGGCTGAAGGCCAGTTGAACTGATCCCTAAAGTGTTCTGCCCATCGGTCCAATCTCCTGGACTGAGAATGAATTATAATCCCATCCTTTTCCGAGATAGTCTCACTGACATTCGGATCCCTAATACCAGTTTCCTTGATGAGTCGAAAAAGTTGCCTACTGTTGCCTATCGCCGCTGCCTTTTCCATCGTTTTTGCTTTCGCCACCCACCACTGTTCACGGTCGTTGCGTAGGCTTTTTATCAGCCTGCGCTTAAGCTCACTTCGCTCTTCATCATGTTCAGAGCCAGGTGGGATGAGTTTACGAGATGGGTTTACTTCTACTAGAATAAGGGTATTTAGTGACTCTCTGAGTCCAACCATCGTTATCTCCAAAAGGTCACTGATGTCTAGTGGCAACATTATTTTAATAGTACTGAGGTTCAATAATGTGTATTCACGTGCGGCAGCGGTGATTTAGTTGGTGCTACTATTTTTAGGCACCAAATCCAATGGTTTGTTCGTATTCACGGATGGCATTCCATAGCATTGTAGTTATTCATCTTTTTTACCTAATCAGCCAAATGAATTGAATTTTGTCCATATTCTAGAATGTCATTTTTATAACCCATGATATTATGCGAAGGAGATTCTCGACCAGTACATCACACTTTTTATTATATTACTTAACTTAATATCAAATTCTCCAACTTTTAAAGATCAGATTGTATACATCATTACCAAGGTTAATTTTGATAATTTCAAATAAATTGAGCATTGAATAGGTTGTTTATAAAATGAGTTATTTATATTTGTAAAATTCCAATGAGTAGAAATTAAAATTTCTCTGAAGAAGCGACTTACACTTAGCCGCGAAATGTCAGAAATTTTAATTTCTACTCATTGGAATTTTACAAATATATATAACTCATTTTTTAAAGATCACTTTTGTAGCAGTATTATTTTTAATGTTTCTACTAACTATCAATAGATTCAAAGCACATATATATTGGTAATGTTTGATAGATTGCATTTACTATCTACACAGCTAATATTTTATCCGATATATAATTGTTTTGTTCTTTTGTAGGGTTATACGTATCACGCAATGAGTAGTTTTTGCGAATGGTTAATGTCTTTCATATTCTTATTATTCTTTTTTTCTATGATATTTGAACTGAAAAATTATGTATTACACTCCGTTAAAGTAAGTTTTTCCGTTAAATAAAACGATTCTTTTATTAGTAGTACTCTGTAGGGCATTGTAGAATATATAGTAAAAATACGTGTACAGAAGTATTAAGACGACACCTTCTAAAGTAATTAATATTCGATGTTTTCTGATAATTAGGCTGGTCATTGTGTACTTGACGTCTTATCTTAGTGCAATAGACAATTATTTTAATTTACATTGATTGAAATCGAAATCTGAATTGTGAGTTAAATAATCATATTACTAAGTCATTGTTTAATTCACGCATCGTTAACCATACATTGCTTATATTATACATTAAAGTGTTGTATATCGCATCACCAGAAGCCTACTTTATGAACAAGTATCTGTAGAAGTGTATCATATTGAATAGTTTTTTACTATGACCTCTTTAATCAGAGAAAACAGTGGTCAACAAAATACTTTTAGATACCTATCAACTTTAACTTTTAAAGATGCTTTTATTTTAAGACTTATTTCAGTTCCCGTGGAATAAAAAGAAGTAAAAAGTGTACCTGAGTTAAACAAAATTAATATTTGACCAGTTAAATTCCACCAACGATTACTTTTAACTTACTAGCCTTACTATAGTCAATCAGTCATATTTGTTGTAGAATTTGGCACATTTGTGCATAGGTTCATGTTACCATACCACATTAACACGAAGAGATCAGATTAACAAGATTAATATCAAAATATAGTTCGACAGAAGAGAATAAGATAAAAGTGTGTAAAAGACTAATTGGATTTAAGATCTAGAAGAGGATAAAGAGTGAATAAACCAGCTCTACTAGTTAATTCTGCATTTTTTTTACCCAGTGTCTCATTCCACTAATCACGAATATCGTCCAGATTCCAATCAGATAGCTTGCATCTATCAGCACGCCTCAGGCCAACTTCATTGACTGGTTCCATGTTTTGGTTTAGCCGCTCCTAGTCTCCTTGCATACTGCTCTTACAACAGCCAACAACGCACATCGAGGTGCGTAGTGGTTGTATGTGTGTAATACATATCCCAACCACCTCAGTGGATCACCTTTTACGTCCTCATCGACTGGTTTTCCGAATTTTCTTAGTACTCTTAGCTTAACATAAGTATTATTTACTCGGTCATTCCATGATATGCTGACGTTAGTCCGAATTAGCCTATGACCAAAGACCTGAAACTCACGCATATCTCCTATTTTCGTAGCTCACGTATCTCATTAAAGGATTAATACACAGCATGTATCGCAGTTTTCTTTTCCTATGTTGCAAGCGATGCAAGTTGGTTAGTTGACTAGTGAGCCCCTTTAGCCAGAGATTTTGTCAGACACCTACCCACCTTAGCTAATCAAACTTCCAAAATAAATAGAGCGATCAACTCACTCAGCTTCTTTGGTTTCCATGATCAACAGACATGTTCTGAAGTAACAATTCGCACTTAAATGAATGCTTGGATTATTACGTTCAAGAGACTGCTTATTGTCAGCCTGTTCACTGAGTAAGATTATAGCATCGACATATTCTAGGTGGGCCTCTTGGTAGGAGACCAATTCCTAAAAAGTTAGATGAAAGTGTAACCTGTAGAAGGGCACCTATTAAGAAATTAATTTAAAGGAGGATAAGAGACAACTTTTCACGGATACCGCTTAAGGTTGACAATCCTGATGACAGTTCGCTATTAACTTTGACTCAACTAGTGTTCGTGCAGAGAGGCTTCATAAAGTTAATATTATTTTGAGATATGTCTTTTAATGATGAATACTGCTACAGACCATATTAATCTACGTAGTTGGGAGCTGCTTTTGGATGTCACTAAGTATGCCTTTGTTCTAAAATCCAACGGAAAGTAAATATCTGGTTAGCGCATCCTGCCACAGGTCTGAAAGCAGCTTTTTTTTATTCCAGTTTAGACACTATGTTAGCCTTAACTAATGCAAATATTGATAGCCAACTGGTTTTAGTGTTGAACACTCAGTTACAAGCCTGAATTCCACCCTAGTTCATTCTGAACAGCTAGACAGAATCCCTAGCTCTCACAATTAGAGTATGAATCGGAGGTAAGTACACGAATGAGAATAAATGTATCCCGCCAGATATAAACGTTTGATTCTCGAATAGTGAGAATATTTCTTGTACTGAGGTCATGTTTCTGTACATGCTATTGAAGTGAATTAGAAAGATAAATGTCTTTATACTGTTAGATAATACCTATAGATTACTAATGTTGTCATAGACCTACTTATTATTACAATTTACAGTTTGTTATTTGATTACTGAGTTATAATAGTTACTTGCGGTTTTTTTTTCTTTAGGTACAACACAGATATATTTCAACTGGGAACAATGAACAAACACCACTTCTTGCTTAACTTCTCGATCTGTTGAGTCTGCAGTGTATGATTTTAAGTAATTTTGGATCACAAGAATCAAAACTAAGATATTGAACTATTTTTTAACTCACTAGGATCAGAATAATTTTCTATGCTCTGTATTTCGTTTAATACAAAATATGATTTCTCTGCCTTATAGATTGATCTAATAATCTTTTTTCTATAATTTTATTAATAAAGTTCCGGAAAATGCTGTAATCTCCATTTATTTCTTTGCTTAAACAACACGCTTGTCAACGTGTAACTGTTTATTAACGATCTTTGTATAATTAATATTTGAACTCATTATACGAAGTACAAGTGTAATTATGTTAAATTGGCCTACTGTTATCTCTATTAGTCCCAGTAATATTATTGCTAATCCCGCTTAGTATTCTACGGTTCGACAACGATAGCTACTTGATCCCAAATCAGAACAAGGGAAGAGCAGGTAGCAAGATGTATTGAGAAAATAACAGCAGTAGGCAAAAGCAAAGCAAATAGTTACAATAGGGTTTATATAAACAATGGTATAGAGTATTCTAGAAACTTCCTGATTGGTCGTTAGCTCTAGTTGGCTAAGAGTGGACCAATCACAGCACAGCTTCGTGAGCATGTTTTGAGCATGCTTTAATCAGGCTTGTTTCGTGCTAACACCTCCCCTTTGAAAAGATCCGTAGGATTTGCTATTAGGATCCACTTGCATCAAACCCACTGGTTTACGCTTTCTGTCTGTCCACCTTCTTGGGAGTAGGGAAGTAATTTTTTCCTTTTTGTCCTCCCGGGCTACTTCAGGTCGTCGAATCTCAAAGGTATCAAGTAGAATATCTAGTGGTATTCTATGATGGGTTTTCTCGAAACAAGCAGAAGTTGATCTCAACTGGTTTGCATGTCTTACCCAAATTGACGAACCGACTGATACCTCATAAATAACATTACCTTTCCTTCGCAGGACTCGACCAGCCACCCATCTAGGATAATTGCCATGGTAGGCCCTTGCGAGCACTTTTTGACCGACAGTGAAATATCGTTTCTGAGCCCCATGATGTCGGTTAAACTGGATCTCCATAGGTATATTTCGTTGAGACTCTTTAACTGTTACTGGATGAATAACGTCGAAAGCTGTACGCACCTTTCTACCGAGTAGTGCTTCTGCTGGAGAGATACCATTTGCTGTTTGTGGGTTTGGAGTAGTCCGATAAATGAATAGAAATCTCTCTAAAATCTCTTCCGTTGTCCCCTCCCCGTTAGATTTCCGCATGGCGTTTTTGAAGGTACTAACGAAGCGTTCGACTTGACCGTTAGATTGGGGATGGAAGGGCGGTGTTCGGACATGATTGATGCCGTTACGTCGACAAAATTCGGTAAACAAAGCAGAAACGAATTGTTTTCCATTATCTGTAACAATTGTTTCAGGGAGCCCAAAACGACTGAATACTTGTCGTAACTTTCGTATTGTAGACACTGCAGTTAGACGCTCCATTCGAAAGATTTCTGGCCACTTCGTATGAGCATCAATTAACAGAAGATACATCTGACCATGAAACGGACCAGCAAAATCCAGATGTACGCGCTGCCACGGCGATCTTGTTATTGGCCATGAGTGAAGCTCTGTCTTGCGCGGTGCAGCATCTGCTTTGGTGGGTAGATTAGCTTTTGTCATCGAGCAGCAACCCAAACTATTATGTAAAACTAGTGCAAACTTATGCTGTAGCTTCTCAACCAGATTTTCACTTGTCTTCTCTGACAACATTTGGTTACCTGCTGAAGAGCATATTTTGTTGAAAATGCTATTGATAGGAATGTCCATTAGTCCGAGCTTCGTCAACATATCTAAACCAAGGAGGTCAAGGTTCGGTCGATTTGTTAGATAGCACGTCCCATTAGAGTTTTTTCCATTGAAGGAAAATTCGCAATCTAACTCGCCGACAAGTTTCAATACACCACCAGATGCATTTGTAGCTGTCTTCGTAGATGGTGTCATTCGTGGTCTGCCAAGCAAGTCATAGGTTTTTCGAGACACTAGAGTGATATCAGATGCTGTGTCAATTTGAAGACGTGCGGGGATGCCGTGGATTAGAATAGTAACATACTTTCTGTGAGTGTTGTAGTCTGAAGACTAAACATTTAAATTGGTCATCTGTCAAGGAGTGTAATCTGAAGCGCTCACACTCTCGGTTGACGACATCAGCTAACATTCCGTAGTCATCGGTTCCACTTTTCACCAGTCTGAGGCACTTATAAAGAATACTAAACAGTGATGTAGATTCACCAAATATCTCTGACAGTTATTTTACTACCTCCTCGAAACTGAGCTCCCGAGGCAACTTCGGCAGTATATGGTCAGAAAAACGTGCATATTCGCTGGGATCTAGTTTGCGCACCAACAGACGTGTTTTCCATGCATCATCCTGATTCGAAAATTTTATTCTGAATGTATCTTCCCATCGTTTGAACCACGTGGTGAAAATAATTCCACATTCAGGGTCATAATTAAATTCTGGAATACTGTTGGCAATTGTATCCACAGACATAGATAATGTGGTGAATGATACAGGAATTTGCATTTGGAGTTGCTGGGTCAGAGTCTCAATTAATCGCATTTGAGAGTCCAGCTGCGTCTGCTGTTGTTGAAGGGTGCGATGAAGTTGATCATCTGATATAGGCATCGTGAATTCGTTTTGTTTTCTCCGTCGCCACTGTTAAATTGGCCTACTGTTATCTCTATTAGTCCCAGTAATATTATTGCTAATCCCGCTTAGTATTCTACGGTTCGACAACGACAGCGACTTGATCCCAAATCAGAACAAGGGAAGAGCAGGTAGCAAGATGTATTGAGAAAATAACAGCAGTAGGCAAAAGCAAAGCAAATAGTTACAATAGGGTTTATATAAATAATGGTATAGAGTATTCTAGAAACTTCCTGATTGGTCGTTAGCTCTAGTTGGCTAAGAGTGGACCAATCACAGCACAGCTTCGTGAGCATGTTTTGAGCATGCTTTAATCAGGCTTGTTTTGTGCTAACAAATTACTGGACTTCGAGGATCACAGTTTGTACGTAATACTGAAAAATTACTTTGATGCTTAAAACAAAGGCAAATGGAGCGAAGCTTAAATTTGAGATCCATTGAATCAAAGTTGAATGTTCGAACTTCATAAACCACTGCTCTTATGTTCAGTACTATTCTATAAGTAGATTGGTGTCGATTTATTCGTTTAATCATTGTACTTCGTCATTGACAAGAACCACCAGTATGTATTGTGATTGTTTGCATATAATATTAGTTTATTTTAAAGCAGTTTCTTATGCTATGGAATAGAGACAGCACTTAACATACATGTTTTACTGTGTATTCAATTCGGGCGTGTGAAGAAATTTGATTTCGTCTATTATTAAAATAGTTATCCACACAAAAAAAAATTCCGTTAAGGAATCGAGCAGTCTTCAGATTAGCGGACATTTAGCTCTCTACATCTTCAAATCGACATCCAGTGGTAGAATACTTACTTCCATCAATGCAGAAAATAGTTTTTTGATAATGCAATAAGAAGACGAAGTTTATCAGAGCTTTGTGATATATTTGCCTATTACATTTCGAACAATCCGATCACATACTTGTTAAGGCATTTACAAATGAAAAATAAAGTCACTAGACAGATAGGAGTATAAGCTAAGTAATCAAGGATAATAAGGAGAACATTGTGAATCATACTCTACTAAGGTAGCTTGAGCGAAAGTACTAATTGTTTTTGAACATACAAGGGGGGGGGGGGGGTCGAAGTTCCGTATAGCTACGTTTTCAACAAACCTTAATATACGTTCTAAAGCACATTTATACAACCACAAAAATGATTTAACATCAATTATGTGGCCTGTCTCAACTAAGTGTTTGCAATTTGACGATGATGGTTGTTTATCCTGTACTTTTATTTTTCCATTCGAGTTCATTTGTTTTTGGAGTCATTTAGGTATGTGTCCAACTACCCTTACATGCAGATCACTATTGCTCCTCCCTATGTATGTGTGTCCACACATACACGTAAACTGATAGACAGGCGGATGTGACGCATTCGTTTACGTACTGTTTAGGTTTGTTGTGAATTGATGACCTATGCTTTTCTATTACAACTACCTTGGCTGTATAAAATCTTCTGTTGACGACCAACTTAAGTCTCTGTTTTAAAACAAGGCTATCTGAGTCACCTCTGAAGGGTAACGTGATATAAACTAATTTTTTAGACACTAGAAATACAGTAGGTTTCACCATACTGCAACATTTCCGACGATTTATGAACGTTTTTGGATATCCGTCCAGCATTAACGTTCCTGTCAGCAGAGTTTTATTTTCCCCAATAGTATTCGTTATATCTTATACTTGATACTTGACTAGCCGCAGACTACCTTAGCATTCGAACATTTGAACCCTACTGGTCGCAAATTTAGAAGACAGAAGACGAGTAAATAGGAACTTTATTCCAGCAAGATGGAGAGTGAGTTATATACAAAGTATTCGTATATTTATAGTTTTCTGAACAACAAAAATCAGTATTATAATCCATCCAATCATCAACTGTTACCCAAACAGAACGTGCCACGTCAGGGTTCTGGAAGGTTATATCGATCAGTGATTGGGTGGAATGTCTTCGGCTCCTTCAAGGGATCTGGAGGCTTCGTTGAGTTTTCTGGCAACCATCCCAAAAGTATCATAAGTGCAAATACGATTGGTCCTATTAAATAAGGCTTTTACCAGACTTTTTTTATACTGCCCTGGACAATAACTATGAGAGTTCATATACTGCCCAGTCCATGTAGATTTTCTGTAGACAGAATGTTTGATTGAGCCATCATCCCTCCGATTGATTAATCTATCTAGGAAAGGAAGTTGGTTGTTATTCTCCTCTTTCCAGGATAAACGTATATGATTTTGAATGGTATTCAGTTTACTAATTAAGCTATTTGCGTCATCGATTTTCGTGCGAATAACTAGGATATCATCAACATACTGCTTATTAAGGTACATCACTTTTATTGAGTCTCTCGCTAGGTTTTCCAAATGTTCCATGTACATATCAGCTAACAATAATACTGTAGGGCTATCCATCACAACTCCGTCAGTTTGTGGAAAATATTCATCCTCGAATGTGAATTGTATTTTGCCTGTTAGAGGAATAGGTGGTGAAAGACGACTTGACAAGAGAGTCACACAAAATATCAATAGTCTTTTTTAGAGTAACATTAGTAAGCAACGAATTTATGTCGGAAGGACACATTGTCTTTTCTTTGATGTTAATGTTACATAAATAATCAACTAGTTTAAACGAATCCTTCAAAGAATACTTACACAAGGCCCCTTCGAATAGGGTTCAATAATTTTGTTAGCCGTTTTGCGAGATTATGTGTAGGGGACCGACACATGGATAAAATAGGACGCAAGGGATTAATAGTTTTATGACATTTAGGTAATCCATATAAATGTAGATATTCACAAGCAATAGGTTTTAAGAAAAGAACTTCCTCTTTGTTAATAATATTCATTTTTAGTAGTTTTACTAAATGTGAATTTACTTTTCCTTCTAATTTATTAATTCCTACGAATTTAACAATAGCCTTGAATTTACTTTCATCACTTAAAATAGCTAACATTTTACTTTTGTAATCACATCTATTCATAACCACTGCAACTCCTTTATCAGGTTTCAATAGAGCTATGTCAGGATTTGTCCGTAACTCTTTCATTACTTTGAAATGAAGAGGAGTTAGTATGCTTTTCTGCTTTGTTCTGAAACTGTTGACTTGATGAGCTATATCCCCTAGCTTAGCTTTACACCGACTTTGATTATCTAACGATGTGGAGACAAGGGTACTCAGTTAGTCATAAAGGTTCTCGAATCGGGCATTGACCGCTAGTTTAGGTATATGCTATGGGTATAGAAAAATTAAATTCAAGTGAGAGTGCCTCCTTTTCATCGGCACATAAAACAATCGTTGATAAATTAGCCACATTTTTATCGGGATTGACTGGAAACTAATCGACATGGTCTTTATCACTACAAGATATATCCAGCCCTTTCCGCGTTCTATCTTTAGTCATCGCGATAACGGTACTGCTTATGCTCTTAATTGTCTAGTGATCTTATATTTCTCATATATAAATGCCTTAACAAGTGTATGTGTGATCAGATCGTTCGAAATGTATTGCGCAAATATATCACAACTTTAATAAACTTCATATGAATAGAATATATTTGTTAATAATTTCATCCGCTGAGATTATTAACAAATATATTCTATTCATATGTCTTACATACACTCGGCGCCCAAGTTTTGTAAATATTTTCGTTCATTTTTGGACGAAGATACCTATAAAATTTAATAAACTTCGTCTTCTTATTGTATTATCGAAATTTATCAAAGGGACAAATTGTTTTTATTAATTTTTATCAGGTTAATGACTAAATTTTTGAATTGAAAACTCGAAATATTTTCAAAAAATATTCTTGTAGTGATGTTTATTTAATCGTTAGCACTTTTAACCAGTATTTATGAAACTGCCTTTTGTATACTAGTTTAGATATTTGTTTCATATATGAAAGGTTTTAGTTAGAATTTTCAGCAGAAGCTATTATAGGATACTAGTCTTCATTATTTCATTTAAATGCATTTTACATGTTAAAATGACTAAGTAGTTAACAAGTCATAGCAGCTGTACGTTATTTGTCTACAAAAGGGCCTTTTTTACAGTTTGGACTTGCTAAGTGCATATACCTGTGTTGACAAATTTTTGCATTTAAAGTTATTCACAAACCCTCCCAACAAAGCCTTTAATGGTTTATCTGCTATACTATTCGTCTGTTTATTGTGTTATGCTTTTTAGTCTGGTATAGGTACATCATAGTTTGTATGTGGCAATTAGTAGTAAACATCGTAGATTCATCCATTGCTGTTAGTTGTGAACCTCAAAAGGCATTTAGAGTTAAATAATTTATCTGAGATATGATTCTAGTTACACACAAATTTACTTCAATCGTATCTGATTATATTATACGTTAACATTAGCAATTTAAATATTACTTGTTAATATAACTGGAAATCCTCATTAATGGCTCGATGTTAATTTGAAAAATGCATATAAGTAGATCTTAATTATTTTCTTCAGACTTCGTGGCTTAGGCGAATGAATTCGAACTACCAATTTACAGGTTTCGATAACATCCCATGTGTTTCTGTTTTAACATGCAGGCAATAGCTTTATCCCAAATTAATTAACCTGTACTCTCCTATCTTAAGATTCTTATACTTATTTATTATTTGTTCAACATCGTCTTTACTAGTATTCACTTGCGTTATTCAGTGACGATCAATATAAGTACATCGAGGTATATTGATGAAATTCTAACATTCCAATTGTTATCTTGTCTATTATTTTACAAAGTTGCTCAATAAATCAACAACAATTTTTCATTTAATCTGGATTGTGACTGGCAAGTGGAATCCAGGACGCGCGTTTCGTCCTATTTGGGACTCGTCGGCTGGATGTACCTTCACCCCAATGTTGATGTTCACAGTGGCTGACCAGATTCAGTGTACAAAAAATCAATGGGAACATACAAATTCATCCTACGAACAATTTTTCAGTTTGATGTTGTTTAGATTACTGAATGTGTATTCGATATCACGAATCGGTCTGAGTTAGACAACTGTTGAGAACCAAAGGGGGGTTGAACGGCTTTTTCATCCCAGTATGGAGTTCCTCGACAGTGTGCATCCACAACCCCACCAGGAGTTCGAATTCATGATCTTTAGATCCCGCGACCAACGGCTAACCGTCAGACTATGTAGCAATCGTCTAACGGTTGATATTTCTAACTTCAATCAAATCACGATATAATTTCGATTAGCGGGTAACTTCCGCATACCTGACATGTTAGAACTCCATAATTATCTCATAAAAAATCACGTAAACTTTACAAATAGTAACGACTTCCAATTTTTACATATATTGAGAGGTACAAAATATTGTAATCTAAGTAATTTATCACATACAGTATTCGTTCAACGATCAATTCTGATTTGTGTCTACTTTTATGCATTATAGTTTTACTACATTAGCATCGATTAAAAAAGCAACAAATTAATGAAATAAATGTTTTCATTTCTTTCAATAGGTAATATCAATGTAAAATAATCATATTTTACAATAAAGTTAGATTGATGAAAATAAATTTTCATTAGCAGAAAAACAACAAGTGCACATAATTTTTTTTACTGATTCTTCAAGAGTAATAATTAGCAAAAAAAAAACAAGATAGTAAAAATCATGTAAATATAATTTTGTAGAAAAGATGACCATATGAATTGTCTTTTCTTTCCTTGATTAAGTAACAAAAAAACTTAAAAAATAATTCTTTAATGTGAATGAAAGTAGTGCATAAATAAGATGTAAATCAACGAATATTTTCTACTTAGTGAAGCTTAAATAATAAGAAAATTGATTTTAGGAAAGTACATTTTGATCATCATCATTGTCATGACTGTTATCAATATGAATCATACTCCATCGACGAACGATCTGCAAAAAATGAGTGGTTGACATACTATTTTATTATGCATAGTTATAAGCATTGAGAGTTAGATCAATTAGGATATGTTTGATGATTCTAGATCTCTGAATTAAGTTGTAAACACACACCTTTTTATATCTTATTTTATGTAAATTGCTACCCGGTGGTGTTAGCAACAAAATCCTCAATGTTACAAGATCTTTTGACGCCGTTACTCTATTAGCTCGCTTATACTTTAATATGCTAATTTGTTAACCTATTACCAAAGATGCTGTGAATATGTATATACTCCAAAGTTCTACACTAAATATACTTTTTCTTCACTGTTTGAATAAATTTTCTGCAAAAGCTTGAAGTTTACTTGCTAATTAGCAGACATGGATAAAAGGATAGGAAATCAACAAATCCAATCTCATTAAAGTTAAACTCGGGAATTATTAACTTTAACCAATAGTCGATTCTATTTTTGTTCAGTTAACAAGTTACTAACTGGTTACTACTACCTGTCAATTTCTAAAGAGCTTATAGGTAAAAGCTCAATTTGTTTGTAACCGTCCAAATACAATTTGCAAACAATACACTAGTGAGTTAAGTACCACGTCAACAGAACATTTACTCTGTTACAACGTGTGCTCCGATGATATTCCCTAAAATAAAACTAAAGCATTATTATAAAACCATTCAGCTCGGAGATTGTAGCATCTTCGGGATTCGCTCGATTAGCTGCAAATCTGCTGATTAATCCAGATTCACAGTTTATTGGATTTTATCACAATATTAAGTGGTCATCTTTATAATCTAAATTTAGTAAGATTTTAAATAGCTAAACATCACAACAATTTATACAGAAACTACAAATCACGGTAACTAAAGTTGGCAAAAATTGGGTTCATAATATAATCGCGAAAACTATGTTGTTATATGCATGTATATTGTTTGGAATATGTATTCTTAAGCGTACTCGTCGAGCAGAGTTAAGTTACACACTGTAGATTTCCGTTAGAGTAATCCTATACAGCCAAAAACAGTTTGGAAAGGTGGAGTAAAAAAGAAGTATCGATGTTGATCACCATTCACACTGTTGACACAAAAACATCAAACTGTTGTGAAAATATACACGTTTGAATTTGCCTGGAGTAAAAACTTTATGTAGTTTTTTCATGCACAGACTACTTTTAAAACACAGTTTGCCACTTTTATCACTGCTTCATTAACCAATAATAATAATTATAACAAAAATTAGCGTACCTTTACATTATGCACTTTGTAGTCTTTCAACTCCCAAACCAGTGTGAAGATAAAACATATAAATGATAAAGCTGTGATCCATTCCATAATACTACTGACTACATGATATGAATAGCCCTGTTATAAATATAACGGATCAAAGTTTAATAAAACGTTATTGATAAACAAAGTACAGTAAACCAAATAGTTCTATTCATAAAAATGTAGTATAAATAAGCATCGTATAGACAAATATATAGTGTTCAAAAGTCAGTAAAATGAGGAATGAAGTGTTATTTTTCAATTTAAAACCACGATGTAAGACTATTATACTGAATAAATGCAACTAAATACCTTAAAACTTCTGGATATCGCACTTAAAGCAGTTGTGCGTTCCCCTCTGTGGTCGTCAACTACACTGATAACACCATATATATCAAATAAAAGTATCCCTCTAACGTGTGGGTAACGTGGAAGTAATCATTTACTCATACCTTTCTTTATACGGATAGAATTCATATTTCGTTGTGAGCACGAGGACATCAAGCCAGTGAAAAAGAATAAAACTGTTTAGCCTTTAAACTTCAGTTGCGACGTGAGAAACGTGATACTCATTCACGTATTACACCTACGGTTCGAATAAAATAAAATAACTGTCTGGTACTCAGTCATTTTATTATTTTATCGAAAGACGTCAATTCGTATGAGAAGCCATCTTTTAACAACGCTAGGTTTCCAGAAAATGGATGTTACGTAGTAAAATTTATTGTCTTATAAGAAGTATCTGGAATACGGAAAAAAAACTAAGACCTTCTGTACCGATGTAGAATAGATTGGATTCACTCTTGCAGTATAATGTAAAGAATATTTATTCAGAGCTTAATAACAAGCTCTTCTATAGTTGCTTACGGATATGTCTATGGAGGTAATATAGGATGATTAAAGAATAAAGGATAACATAATTACAGCAAATAAATGTTAAAATATGTAGTTTAACAGATTATACAATAACTAATAGGAGACATTACAAAGTATTTTGATAGCAAATCAATTAAGACCGAATATTAAAATAACCCGATTATACAAGAATAAGATATATGTTCTATGATCAGATGGTGAAGCAATCTGGTTCACACTAGGTCTCTTGTTTGCTGACTATGTTTATTGCTCGAATAGAGAACTAACCATTTAAAGAAACAACTAGTCAACTATTGTTTTACTGCAGCTTCATCGATGACACCTTCATAATACTAAATAATAAAGAAGATAAGAATATTTTACTAAATACATTTAACAATATCTGTCCGTCAATTACGTTTACTTCAAATGAAAGGCAAAATAACAGCATCTCATCTTTAGATGTACGATTAACAAAAGGATTGGAGAGTACATTACAAAGAAGCCAATAGAGAAAATCTTCAGCTTGGTAACAATTTAACACATCAATCTGAAGTAATATTTTTTGGTGACAATATTGATGAAGAGTTAAGTAATATATTTAGTCTACTAAGTAATAATGGCTACATAAACAAATTTATCAATAAACATACGAGCTTAGAAGGAATAAAACCGATCCTAATAAATGTTTTGAAGAAATTATCATTCTTAAAACCACGGTTCAAGAACGAATAGGATTTTAACATAATGAATGAAAAAGATATTGTATAAAACCTCTAATGCAGCATGATTGAAAGTTTTATTCTCTAATCGTCTAGTAATGTTGATCATAAACAAAGACAGACTACATGAACTCTCTGTACCAATGTTAGCTTAAAAATTCAATTGCTCTTGTACACATAGATATGGAGGATGAACAATTCGGCAAGCCTGTCGTTGCATTGCTAAGTATTATCCTGATTGGCTGATGAGACAATTAAAAATAATTAAAAGCTTGATTCTTGAGCATTTTATTGACACAGGACATTAAGCGGATTTAAATAAAGTCTTCAATATTATCTATCGTAATCAATGTAATTTAAATATGGATTACGAATTCGTCTTTTGTGTACAACTAAATCCATTGGTATTCATATAGACAAACCGCACCTTTGAGTACAAAAAATTTCATACAACCACTATTCTTAATATCTCCGTAATTCCTATCCCTTCCGTTATGATCATAAACTTATGAATCTTATATCTTAGTGTTACATAATTAGGTGATCCGAATACTTGTATCTTTGGTCTTACAAAAGTATTCTTTTTAAATGACTTGGTAGTAAGATGTTTAACAATATCTCTAATCGAATATTGAGTAATCTGTTGAACTACATAATTTTAAAAACTAATTACTGTAATTATATTATCATTCACTCTTTAACCATTCTATGCTATCTGAATAAATATGTGTACCGACAATAATTAGTGTTATTATGCAACACTATCACTTATTTGATATCACAATATAATTGCAAAACATGCATAATGATGTAGAGGTTAAATGAAAAACTAATTGGAAAAAAATATTGTTTCGCTGTAACTTGTTTTCATTAAGCATCAGAATGGAAATTTTCAGTTTATTCTGTAGTTTCTAATTACTATTACTCAATAAAAGTGTGCAGTATATCATTTAGAAACATGAAAACTATGATATTGTATGTACATTTTACATGTATTAAGAGTAACCTAAACTACACAGGATAAAAGATAGTGAGTAAGATCATGGTTAAAAGTTGTAAAAAACAAAATAGATTTCAAATAAGCTAGAAATTAGGATACACTGCAGGTAAAAACACGTTTACCAACAGAAAAGTTTAAGATGAAAATTAAGTCTATTAAGTCCAACTGAAGTAATACTTGTGATTTATGGCTACATCGAGGCAATCCGCTCAGGAAGCACATATAGTAACAGAGGCTGACCAGTCTCAGTCCATGAAAAATTAACGGTAAGATACAAGTTCATCCTAATTGAGTCGAGTTCACTATTTCAGCAAAAATTAAATGTGATAACAAAATTTTAGTTTCAGTGGTTGAATACTGGATGTCGAGTAAGTAAAAATGAAGAATTTGTTTGACAATGATATTGAAGAAAACCTTCTCAACGTCACAAAAAAACTACTCAGAATACAAAAGAAAGCTTTATAACGAACTCAAGTACATTGATGAAAGGAATAAATTCTATAATGACGTTATGTATTGAATTAGCCACATAAAACGTGAAATCAGGAGACAAAGGAAAATTATTTAAATAAATATAATCTAATTCATTTGGTTACAGAAATAAAATAAAATTGAAGAAAGTTTTCTACACTAAGATATTAAAGATTAACTATAATAATTGCAAATATGACAGGCGCAACTGGGTGCTCGAAAGGTTTTAATAATTTAAAGATCTCTATAGAGTAATAAAAAAATAATCAAGCCAACAGGTGTTCACCAAACTAAAATGCTTCACTGTTTAACAATGCAATTTGTTCAACAAAAGTCTTATATTGGCAATCGAAATGAAATTTTCACGGATTTATAACTGAAAGAGCCAGATAACGAAGTTATCGAAAACAACTGTTCGCTAGAATATTTCTTATTTCTGAACTTGACAAGCGCAACAGTAATCAATCAATTAACCCATCTGTACATTCGTCTAATCTAACGGATTTGCAAATTAGACATAATATGCATTCTTATGAGCATGTTATTTTAATTAACAAGATAAGTGTTAATGAATGAATAAAATGGATAGATAACATGTAACAATATTCAGAAGGTATTATGCAGAATCTTAACTGGGACAGTTACAGGAAGGTCAAAACAGGACATGATATAAAATCAAATTATCAATAAATATTCATAAAAAATGTACAAATTGTAAAAACCGTTAGTTATCAATTACTGAAAACTATGAACAGAGTATTCAATAAAGACTATACAAAACTAATCGCTTTGCAATTTATTCCAAGTTATTACATCAAAATTTCCAAGTAAAGTTATCATATAAATTTAAAACATACTGTTGATAGTGTACAAATTTTCAGTCTATTCAATGATAATTAGCAATATCAAAACTTTGATGTGTATAAGGACATGTATAGTCATTATCACAGTTATCTAGTATTAATATTTGATATACATTTTCCTTAACTACTCTTCATCCCACTGAACATTTGTAGGGAGAATATACTGACAAAAGATGTTTATGGAGAAAACATACATGATCTCTTGTAGACGATTGCATTCTTTCCCAAACAACAACCAGCATGTTGAGCTCAAAGGATTCTGAGGTGGGGGAGAAAATATATATCTGAGGAAAATGACTTTTGTGAAGTCGAGTTCTCTGGGTTGGATGGTTTATTCATTTAAAGCATTATTACTACTATGAGTTAGCATGACGATGAATGATTGTAAACTCATGAATAATGCCAGCCTTCAATGAGTTGGAATAAAAAATATTAAAAAAGTGAACAATATTAAAACAAGGTAAGCTAAATGGCAAAGAGATAGTGAAAAACTTAAAGTTAGTTGAAACAGATTAAAGTTCTTATTTTATGCAGTATTTTATTCCTGTTTTTATGATACATGAAATGAAGGAATGGATCAAATTTATTTTACTGTTCATGGTAACAAGGTCAAGGGAATTTGTCACCAATCCATCCTATGTAGTGAAAACATTTAGAAAAAGTGTTGTTGATTCATCCTACTCATCATTAAAAATAGAAAATAAAGTTTAAGAGCTCCATTCTAGACATTCTACGCACAAGGAGAAACGATTGACAGAAGTTTATGCATAAGAAGGTGACATAATAAATATGAGGCTAATTTTTATAAATTTGCAACTCTGGGAGTACCATGAAAACAATTTTATAAACTGATAAGGTAATTTTTAATAAACTTTGAAAGTGAAAGCAGCTTTTATAAGTGTAAATGTTCAAGACATTTTACAACAAATGTAACTGTACACTTAAGCATCAATATAAAATAAACATTAGTGTTGAAAAAGTTACAAAAATACTGAGGAAATATTAATTCGACATATGAAAACAGTGATATGAAAGTTAGTGAAAAATAAACAACAGTAATCGGAAGATATAAAAATCAGGGAGTTTTTAGTTTCGAAATCTTTGAAGATAACAAAATATTCATCAACTACAAAGAATGATTCAATGTCTTGTATGATGAGTAAAACGAAAACCCTAAGAGTTATTCAAAACTTTTACTTCCCCTGTTCGGCTTCTAACATGCTGTGATAAACATAAAAGAGGAAGTTAAGCATAACGACTAGTGCACAATGAATATAATGCAGCATAATGATGAAAATAATTAGAATACCAGTAATAATTTTAAAATAAATCTTGGGTCCCCTAAGAGTAAGAAAAATTATATTGAAATCATCTCATGATAAGTTTGTCAATCAATGTTATCTTAGAAGCAGTACGTAAAAGTGATGTAGAACTGTTGCCTGTAAAGACGATTTTTGACCTTCAGTACGCGCAGCATATAACATTATCTTACTGCACGATAGAACATATTCTAGCAAATCGTACTTAATTAGTGACCAGTTAGTGAACACAAAAATAGAATATATAGCTCACATGTTCTCTTTATTTTCTCTATAATGTTATCACTTGATTTTTGTGGTGCATTTCTGAAGGACCCACTAATTCATAATTGTGAAAATGATTCAATTAATTACGATCATCCATTATCCATTAAATAATCAAGGGCACATATATATCTATATTTTGTACTATAGTATCCTATCTGAAGTTAGTGAAAGTAAAATAAAGTTCCAAAGACTTGATGAATCTAATAGACTAAACTTTTCAAATACATAGAGAAATATAAAGATAAATTATTCATCATCAGTAGGTGTCTATAAATACTGCAGAATACCACTAATTACTAAATAAGCAATACATTGTTTATCACGCCGAAAAAAATGTTGGAACAAATGTCGAAAGTTTGATAAAACCACATCTTTTAAATTAAAGTGTATTTTCATGGGGAAGACATTAGCTACTATTTTCTCTGTTAACTAAATTAAACATCAAAATAAATACAATTACGTAAAAGATGTCACCCCCTCCCCTGACAACTACAATGCGTTTTTTATTTTGCATTAAAATTAATATGAATAATTTCACTTGGCAGTATGATTTGTATTATTGCGCAGTAAGTACTTACCTGTTCATTTAAAAACCTTTTGAAGTCAGTCAGGTACCATTTATCATTCTGTATGATGGACTCTTTTTCAACTATATAGTTTAGTTAATCAAAACCTTTAGTACTCAGAATACCTATATGCAGTAAATAGTTGAACCTTGCATCTGAATTCTTCCTTAATTAGATTTTAAGAAAGTAACAGTCTACGAATGAGGAATCAGCTGAGTTTATCGAGTTGCAAATGAGATCTGACAATCAATGTACTACAAGCCTACCAACTCGAAGGTAAATGGGGCTAAGTTCAAACACGATATATATTGATTTAAAAGTATGGACGCTAATTAAAAAAGCACCGTTCCATTGGATGATGAATATGACTGAAAAGGTATTCATTTAAATTTTATTTCTTACGCCTTTTTGTAACGGAATCCATCTCGATTACCTGTGTACATATTATATTCCAAATCAAATTTAAGACATTATAAACTTTTGAAGGATTTTTAAAAGGTTCTAAACGATAGAAATCTTTAATTGAGGTGGCTTTCTGGAGATGGATATTGAGGTCAATCATCTGTATAAGTTACAAATTAGTGTTGATTGAGTACCACGGAAAACCAGGAAGCACTGGAGAGCTGTTTCGTTTACGTATGGGACTCCTCAGCAGTGTGCACTGTCAATTCCCCCAAACAATCTGAGAAGAATATAACCAGCAGATAACTTGTTTTTCCGTTGTGAATGTTTTACCCTTCTTAACAAGTGTAGACAGGAATGTGTAGGCTTTTTATATAAGTCAACGAAAATCTACTACTAAAGAAAAATGAATAATTAATTCACATTTTAGAAATTTAATCATAAACTAACTTAAGTGTTCATAACCATGATAGAAGTTAACTTTTAAAAAATTAGTCTATCAGCAGGGTTCAATTGTTTGAACTATAATTCAATGTTGACTGTCACTTGAATAGGAAATAAATAACTATCATTTACACAAATACATTAGGTTACCTAGAGATTTGGTCGATTATAATCATAGCCTGATTTCCATTTTAAACACAACTACAACTTAAAATCAGTTGGTCAATAGGAAGTCGATTAATCGAACCAGTCATACTTGTTTATTATTTTATGTTTCAATTAGAAATGCAGAAGTCAGATGCATATAGAATAGGAGTCAGCTGCTAATATGATGGGAGTAGCGGTCACATCTTAACTGATTCAAGAGTTAGTAAAAAACAGAGCTGCTTTCTTCCCCACGCCCTGAAACGAATATAATCATGCTATTTTTGTATAAAATATTGTCAATTTATAAGCATGTTATTTTTCTAGATAAAAACTTGATCACTCTGGCTTGTGGGGTTATTTTGATCTTAATCCATTTGAGGGTTAAATCAATGGTTTTTAACCCATGAGCAGCTATAACTTAAATACGTAATATCAATGCATTCTTCAATCACCAATCAAAAACCATGTTCAAATACGCTGGTTTCAGGCAGTTAGACAAAATGTTTGTTGAATTAAATAAAACTGATGATCCGCATGAAATCAGATCTCATTGGATTAGAGATAAAAGAAAAACAGAAGATTTTAAAGTAGTAAGAAAAATAAGGATGATTGCATTTCAAGCATTTCATAAATAAATGATTAAAAATATCTCATATAACGTACATCAATTTTACGATGTTAAAGTATACACAACAGCCAACCGACGATCAACTATAACTCTACCCAGTACATAATATATACAAATAAAGGAGGACAAAAAATAAGAGGTTTTGTATTTAAATTGATGCAACTCATTTACTACATTGTTTTTGTGATACTGTGTATTACCCCGAAGGTAATCAACCCAATACAGATCGGACGGTGTTTATATCTAGTTAACGTTTACAAATGCTTATTTGATTTCAGTTACTGGAGAAAATTATGATTAATCTCAATTGATTATGACATGAATAGAAAGTAAGCCCGATAGATACACATTGTAACAAATTTTATAACTTAACGCAAGAACATTTATTTTCTAAAAAATTCTACGATCGAACTTACTCTCTTCACTAATAACGTAAACATTAATAAAACTAAACATTCCAAACCTCTCTCCACCAAAAAAACATTTTCTTTCTACTTAAGGTGTTCTATAAAAGACTCCGTCACTGTTTAAAGGTATACAGAATCATGGGTAAAATAGTATCCTAATTGCATCCAAACAATAAGTGATAGTAACTGCTTTTATAAATATGCTACACCTATCAGCATAATGCAAATGTATATGCTGATACGAAAAGTTTTATCACAGTTTCAACAGTGTTTCGTGTAAAAATGAACTGTGCCTTCCAGACTAATAAATCTAATTATATTTTCAAGAATGTTGTAAAATAAAGTATAATTTTAAAACTCAACTAAGTTATTAATGAGAAGTTTTTAACTTTTGGTTAAAACTTCTAGAAACTCATTGGTGAAATCTGGTAATGATGTAGAAAACAAAATCCAAATCGTATACTCACACTTGAATATATTCACTATGAAACTCAGTATAACACTTATTCTTTTCAATTTACGATTAAACATAGTAAAGACTAGTACAGAATTCTTTAAAACAACATTCGCTAAACAGGTGTAAAGTCAACTTCATCTATTGCACTAAAGATAGTGAGCAAAAATATTACAATCTATTTTCACATACAGCTAAAATATACAACCAGTGAAATAGCACATTTTCATCATACATGCATAAAGACGTATATTTGATACTTTGTTGATGTAAATATGGAAAAAAGTAACTTAGCAGTCACAGACAATATTGATTACAAACGACAAAAGTATATGATATAAGCTGTAAAGCTTGTCATGTAAGTGAACCTATACACCCTACAGAACAGAGCAATAATTTATCAGTAATTGAAAAATAAAATTTATTGAATGGAAATTAGATAGAGACTAACTTTATCAGTTGGTTTCCATTTTCTAATATTATCTCCATCATACATGAAACGAGCGATTAATCCAGTGGTTGGTTCTAATTTGTTATTTTTTAGAAAAAAAAACGCTAAATATGAAATCTTTGATAGAAAAATATTGGGAGTGGGTGGTACTTCGGAAAGTTGAATCAACTAAACAATATTGATTGTAAAGTATCCTCTGCAATTACTACAAGGTTAAGGAAACACGGAGTAACAACAACGTAGCTGTTTAGCAGTACTATGTGTTATTGAGAGTTTAGTATCCTTGATAAAATGTTTTACGGTCTTTAGAGAAGTAAAGTAGTTTACAACACATCCGTATAAGTGGTTAGCAAATAATGTTGACTAGGTTAGGATATATTAAAATAGTAAAAGAAAAACCAAACAATAAGGGAAAACCACAATTGCATGAGTAGAACTAAACTATAATTCAGCTCTTGGATGACTTTTTGAATAATCTTAACTTATCACATCTGATTTCAAGCCTGAAACTACAAGATAATGTCTTATGAAGTGTTGCCTTATCTCAAAGATACGTTATAAACATAAATTCATCTAAGTTAGGAAGTATTTTCCATAGAACTATTACAGTAATCCCAACTGTACACCGCGACCATGATAATTGTTGCCAAAATCTGGTTCGCCAAGTACTATAGTTTATTTCTAGAAAATGCATGTAATAAGAACTGGAGATCTGAGGTAAATATGTAGTAAACAAAAGTAAGAACTTAAAGTGTAAGGCTATATGATTCGTGGAATATTCCAAGTAGTAGTAAAGGAGGTTCTGAGAAAAGTTTGCCCACATACCTCAAGGTATCATATCTAATAATCTGCACTTTTACCTACAAACGATTTGTAATATCGCGTGAAAATGATCTATCAGTAATAGTAGCTAATTGCATCACTCTCAATACGAGTGAACTCTTTTCTCCGGTAGAAATTATGTCTTTAGTAATCGGTCTTCAAACCAATCACCAATAATGATATAATCATTATTTAATTAATGTAATTTTACAAATTTGTTATATTTAAAAATTGCTTTTGTGAAGTACTGATATCACCCGGAAAACTGATGAAAATCACCATCAGTAGTTCAAAATGGTTCATTAGTTACACGAAGAAAATTTGTATATTTGTGTACAAACTGAATAGAAAGAAAGTAATCAGAAATATGTGAGTCTCTTTGTTAGTTAGTAAAGTGTAGATTTGGCACAGATGATAAATTCAAAACAAGGCTTTTGAAATCCAACTAAATATTAACGATGGAACTCGAAGTCATCTTACCATAATCCATAAAAATATTCCATAACATTAACTTACGTAATATGAATGAAAAGAGAGAAATGAAAGCCAACACAAGACGAGCGATCCAAATTCGACTACGTACAATATATTTATACGTTATATATGTAACAATAAGTGCATAGATTGAACCACCACCAAAAAGTAGACCTGCACCGAAGAGATGCATAGACCAAACAGCTGTCTCCTAGAATAAAATTGAATTAAGTATTAGATAAGTACTATTGGACAGTTCTTACAATAAAAATGATAACTATGCTACAGAAAAGTACACTGCTAATCCACAAGAATGACTGAAAAACATGTTAAGTTGGTTATATGTCATTGGTGTAAGATAATGAATGTTTTATGATAAACTGATGATAGATTGAATCATTCAGAGTAATATGCTATCATTTATACTATTTGTGATTCGAAAACAATACATCGGAAATGCAGATAAAAAATACTGAACAGAAGTTTAAAAAAAGTAAATTTCGACAAATGCTAGTTATATGCGCAGAGAGTGAAGCTTCTAAATACTAACATAAGTGTTGATGATCATCGAGCCCTCTTTTTATCAATATGTAGACTAGCAAAACTTAAGAGAACACTAACAATATGGCTAAAATTAAAAGTCAGTAGTATAGTGCGGAAATGTCATACAGAAATCTCTAAATACCGTAATCATTTTACGTGTTAAATTAAAGATCAACACGATAATTATCGAAATTTTTTCACGAAAACACATGATTTTTTTAAAATGTCTAAACTTATCAAAATAAAATCCACAAGTTATTTCACTAATATAGTGAATGAGGTCGAACGTAATGTTGCATTTCAAGCAACTGCTAATATTCATAGCATATATAGAACTTACTGAATGCGCTTTCAGTAAAAAACAGCAAAAAGTGAACTTTCAAACAGTGTTTAAGTGTTCAATTTTCTAGTTTAGCCGAAAAGATGCCAACTAGCATGATACCTGATGGTGAAGATATTTAAATACTATAATTAAATATTATCAATGAATTTGATAAATCTTTCATTTAAGATTTAGCTAGCTAGGATTATGTGAGAGAATATGGTGTTGTGTTACCGTAATCACAGTTTGGAATATTACACAATTAACAGCTTGAACAAACAAGAAACTAACTTTCGATCGATATTTCACTAATGATTTATTAGTTTAATCAACTTATCAGTAACTTTGTAATAACGTCTAGAATAGGAAGCTGGGTGGTGGAGGATAGAGCTATACATAGGGCAGTAATCCCTTTAAGACTGTATATCCGACTTGTTGGGAAATGCCAACAAGCACGAAAACGAAGTCTATGAGTTCCCACTGATAACTTAAACTGTTTAACCATATTAGAAAGATTAAACCAATTAAAGATATGAAACATGTTCATATTTGTTAACTTTCATGAATATACAGCATTCACAATATGGAAAGCAAAGTCCCGTGCTATTTACTTCACCAAAATGAGTAAGAAAAATATAAAATTAAAAATGCCTAACAATAAAATAACATCAACAATACTTTTGCAGTAAATATTTAAAACAGTATGCTACTTAAAGATCTTTTATGAGTAGTTCATTACGTTAGCTTGGAAACGAACATTCTTATGGGTTGTTATCTAAATTTCCTTGTATATACAGAGTCTAAATAACTTAGAACTAAATGTACCCGTGAAGTCTTTGAATGATTTATTGTCATAAATAAAATTTGTGTCAAGGACTGTTAGGGATTCCTAATCCCCAAAGACGCAATGATTGATGTAATTCAACGAAACAAGTTGTGTTGATTTTTTGTAAGCTTATTTGTAAACTTTCATCACATTAATTGATTTCAATGTGAGTTCAACTCCTGAGTACAGTTAATAGTATTTCATTGTATTAATTAAATGATGATAATTTCACTTGATGAATACTCACTGTAAATTAACTGATATAAAAATCGATGTATTTATGTAAATAAATTTGTAGTTCGCTAGTGTTGTCTGGTTGGCTTTTGTTCTTCTTATTCCGGCTTGGGACTCAGTGGGCACAGGCCAGGCGCGCAATAACCAACTAGGCACTAGTAATTTAGTACTCGGCCATCCAACCCAATCACCCCCCAAATTTCTCTCGTCATAACATTTAGCGACGGGGTGAGAATCGATTAATCAGAACATACTCAGCGTTCTCAAGGTCATCGGTCCATAATTTCGTCTCACCAAGGACCAATCAGCATCTCAAGCTAATTCTTGACCTTGCATCATTTTCGCAGTTAGCTGAGTTAATATTTTCAGCATGTTGGTTTTAAGCGAGCGTGCGACCGAGTTGCTGCAGGAGCTTATAATTGGAAACCAGAGATTAATTGAGTTAATGCTGGAACAAACACGCATCCAGATCCGCAGCAGTAGCCTAACATCAGTAAACGAAGCGCTTCCTCAGCCCATATCTGAAATCGACTCTCAGACCCAGACAGCATGTGAAACGGAAGTGACTCTTCCCAGCGTGCCTAGTATCACTTCTCCAGTGAAGCAAGATGAAACACTGGAGACTTCTGCCCGTGTCACTCCGAATGTGGAACGTCTAGAATTGCAAAATGCTCGTTCTGATAGATATGCGCGCATCAGAACCACAAGAAGGAGCGAGAAGATCAGTACGAGAAGCGCGCGAAAACCGTCCGATCGTCCCATGAAGCCTCAGCATCCAACAACAAGAAACGTTAAGCCGAAGAAAGTTGGTTCTATTCCCAAAGTACACTTCAAAAGTCGCAACGTTACCGGCTTAATGACATCACATGCGAAAGAAGACGCAATGTTGCTCTGGCTATAGCGCAAGGACCCCACAGTTTTTCGCGGGGGAGGAGATTAGTGGTAGATTGTGATTGCTTGCATGAATTGTAATTATCATGTTCCTTTTTTTTTTCTGAGTACTTTAAGTTGTTCACATCCACGCAGATGTTGTGAACGCACTGCACTATAACAGTATCTTTTTCAAAAAGGGGAGGTGTTAGGGATTCCTAATCCCCAAAGATGCAATGATTGATGTAATTCAACGAAACAAGTTGTGTTGATTTTTTGTAAGCTTATTTGTAAACTTTCATCACATTAATTGATTTCAATGTGAGTTCAACTCCTGAGTACAGTTAATAGTATTTCATTGTATTAATTAAATGATGATAATTTCACTTGATGAATACTCACTGTAAATTAACTGATATAAAAATCGATGTATTTATGTAAATAAATTTGTAGTTCGTTAGTGTTGTCTGGTTGGCTTTTGTTCTTCTTATTCCGGCTTGGGACTCAGTGGGCACAGGGCAGGCGCGTAATAATCAACTAGGCAACTAGTAGATTTGCACTCGGCCAACCATCCAATCACCCCCCCCCCCACCATTTCTCTCTCGTCATAACAAGGACGTAAACTGAGGTTTATAAATTTTACTGTGATATAAACATAAGTTAATATGTTAACTTACTTGAAAATTTGCTACAACACTCATACCGAATGCGCATATAAAGCCGAAACATAAAGCGATTCTAGCAAGCTTAATTTGACGATAACATCTTTGATTGAATTTATGACTCGGATCTAATAAATGTTTATGCCATGAATAGAAGCATAAACCAGCTTAATTATAAGGAATAGCATAAAACAAATAAAACAAAGATAGAATTATAAAGAAATATTATGAAGCAGGGAGAAATCAAAATATATTCCATAATAAATAATTTATCACACCATGCAACTAATCTGAAACAAATCAAATAATTGTAAATGTTGTATAAATTGTAAAAGATACTAACTCAAGTTATTCTATAACCGATTGAATGTTGATCTAACAACCACCTATTTACATTAAACAGTCGTTGAGTAATGACCAATGTTATGCTTGTTTAATGTTTTGCTGGAATGTAGATGGCAGTCTGTCCCTACTCATCGTATGTAGTGTTTTGATGTACGGCGAGTAACTAAGACTAATGGTTACATTGCAGCTTAATAAACAGAATTCGACTAACACCAAACGATTAGACAAGTATGACACTGATCACTACTCAACGATCAATCAGCGTAAATTTCTAAGCCCTATAGGATATTAAGCAAAGACGAACCACATCACATAAACCACCTGTTCACATGTTTATTTATATTCATAGGCAAACACACATATACAGAGGCAACTGATGAGTTAACAGGGATGTCCAGCAGTTCAAGTTGTCACACTACATCAGCACAGTAAGAAAAATATGACAAATCGGAAAGCAACGAGTGAAAGCATTACCGAGTCTAGTTGCAAATGAAATACATGAGGTAGGCTACCTCTAGATATTTTTATCTACGTTAATTAATCGCCGGGAAGTGATTCAAGTCATGTTCGTATAATCCTGAGAGCTGGTCGAATTTTAAGCTCATGGTATCCTGCCGATTAGTTTCGACTACTTTAGATTATTTACATACTTTACACTGGTCAAAATCAAAGTGTTGGGCTGGCAAACATGAACATCGAATGGGAAAAAAACATATATATAAATCACATCTACTTGGCTACTAAATGTCAATATCTTTAGTCCTTTAAGTTAAATTCAGACATATACGGAAGTATTTATAACATGCAGAATATTAAACAATTAAAATTAATGGTGTTGGTCAATAGCAAGAACGATCTTAGACTGTCCGGAGATACATCATTTTATGTGACAGTTTGCCTCAATGCTAAATTAATACTACCTAGCCTAACTAGTAGCGTGAAAGGTCTCTGACGTTCTACAGATAATGACCTTTGTAAAGAAATTGATGCACGGCCCGCCGATACAATGGCCTGATACTTCCCAACGCCAGTCGACCTACCCCAGTACTTTTTAGCCCCAACCAGAAAGTAAGAACATATGGAATTAAAACAACCAGTTCGGAATATCAATCACAAACTACTCCACAAATGCACACAACTTTTCACAGCACAAAAGAGAATAATATAGACAACAAGAAAGGATATTAGTGATACAAAAATGTAGTAGTCAGTCTAGAAATAATTCGTCACAGATCATGAGCTGAAAACGACACAATACCAGTTAACGACTGAAACGGGAGCTTAAAACTAGGGTAATTCAAAAATAAAATGTTTACGGAATAAACGATTCGGATGTATGTATAATAAATTTGTGTGTTAGTGGAATATAGACTGGATTAAAGCATGTTCCGAGCATGATCGTGATGGCCTACGCTGATTAGGTGTTTCTAAACCAATTAGCTCTAGCGGATTATTGGAGAAGATTCTAAAAGCTTCTTATGTAAATACTTTAAGCATATTAACGTTTCTTTAACTGAAAATTCCTACTTCTATCTACCCTTTTTATTTTGGAATACAACTCGTTCCTGTCCAAACGTGTTTTGATTTGGGGTCTTGTCAAGTGTTCAGTGTCTAAGAATACTAAGCAATAGGAGAAGTTGGGTCGTTATTAGCGAGAAATACAACACTATGGAAGGCAATTTTACAAGTGTATATATTCTACCTTACTAATCCTTTATAACAAGAATATGAATTACGAGTCAATTGTCATCAACGAAATAATCTCTTTTCAACAAATTTATTATAGAACTGCATAGTTGTATGTATATGAATAAGACTTCAAGGCTTAATTCCTTGAAAAAAAACACGAATAATAAATAAACATAGTGATGTAATGGAAAAATTTCAATTTTAGGGACTTGAAACATTATATATATATATATATATATATATATATATATATATATATATATATATATATATATAATTAGTTAATTTAATAATAAATTCATTGCAAAGAGCTGACTTTGCTAAATTTTACGTTCATTATATTTTAATTTAAAAAAACCATTTACCCAAAACTGAAATGATATTTAATAATTGGCCAAAAATACAGCTTTCTGGAATCTTTGAACCAGCATCACTTATCAAAGAAGGTAAAAGAGAAGCAATTAATATGTAGTTAAGATGAATATCATTATTATGATGGAAAAGAATGAAAAAACCGTTTTCAGGCAAAAATAAAAAAGTAAAATAAAAAACAAACTATTCATAAAAATCATCTAACGAAACTGTTAATTAGCTGTTAATTTCAGCTAATTAACACGATTGGGAATGGTCTAGTACTCAGTCATTAATATATACCGATTTTGTATGATACCGCTGATATTTTTCACCAATATGCACAAACGATTTGACATAGAATCTAATTCGCTGACCTCGTGATGACTTCCTACAGTTTAAGTAATTGGTTATTTACTATTTAGTAGTATGTTGCAATACTGATGTAAGTACTTCAATTCAAACAACACGATAGTAACACCAGTTATAAAAAGATAAGTATGGTATGAAACCCAGTGAGTTAAAGTATAACAAGTGTCATGGACAAGTTTGTGTTTGGCTTAGAGACTAATGATACCAATTAGTTACATAACCGGGTTTATTGAAACCACATTCGAACCTGGAAGTTGAGTTTTCCAACAATTAAGACGAACAAGTATGTAGATAGCTATTGCATAGCATTTGATAATAGCGAATAGGTACTATGAAAATACCCGGTACTTTACAGTGACCTGAAAACCATACATCTGCACTAATGAAGACTATGTAGCAGTATCTCCCAACCATTGTGTTATCATTTTGGACCCCGCTACACCTAATTCATTTAGATCATTCTGGTATTATTAACAGCTGTCAAGAAAATATAAGCACGCCTGGTCAAAACTGAGCATTCATATATGCACTTGGTAAATTAGTGACATTACTATTATAAGCTAGTTGGAAATCATGACAACCGTCATAAATGACTAGGCATTTTATATAAGTTTATTATTAGATTCCACATGACTGCTAAGCGTAATGTCATTAGAGATAAACCGTTCGAAAATGTAGTTTTCATACGTACTTTAAATAATAAAAGCCTATTTATTTTAATGCTTTGAAGTGTAGTTAACTCTAAACATACTTTTAAATACCAAGTAATTCCATTTTAATATACGTTGTACATTGTATATATATATATATATATATATATATATATATATATATATATATATATATATATATATATATATATTTGCTATGTTATCAGATGATCGCGTGTGCTGTTAGAAGTATGAGGGTGGTTTTCACTTCCTGGCTGCCCACACCATAAAAGGATATTACTTCTTGAGGTGCCTTAACAGTAATGTGGGTTAGTATTGGTCATAGTGACCTGGGAGCGCGATCGCAGAGCCCAAGGGACAACTGCTTGATGCCAATCACGTACGACCTTGTTATGGGGAGTTTTTAAAGTGTTAGCTCCGTTCTTTAAAAGGCCTTACGGCCGAAGACGGAAATCCGTGGAGTAAGGTGAGGTGTGACATCTTTAGGGTCGACCTTTTCTAACCCCTTCCTTCCGTTAAGAAGGCAGCATCGATGCAGATGCTGGTTATCCGAGGGAAACACCTTATCGCTGTCATACCTCGATGCAGTCAGCAGTACGACTTTGCCCTTAGATCTTAGGTTGCTGCCTTTAATCCTATTGCTCTCCAACAGATCTGCTTGGCATGGTAGGACCTAGATAAAACATGCGTTCCAGCCAATATAGCTCAGTTGGGTCACCACGATAGGCAACCCCGACCACCACGTCAAGGTAGCAGTTACGGTCGGGATGCTATGTTATACAATCAAAGTAACTAAGATTGAAATTAACTTTCGATAAACTTAAATGTAACTCATTTATCAATTACGAGTTTCTGTACTCGGTAGTTTTGAGTCACCTATTACTGTACAAGAATTAACGATAGTACCCAAAAGCACATACTGAAGTGTTTGAACCTAGGATCTATTGACTTACAGTTAAGTGTTCTATTTTCCCGATATCAAGATCCAATAAATTAAACACAATATTAATGGTATATTTTTCGGCCAACAATCATTGTAACTAACATAAATCACAATTCCGAACATTTACAGCTTTAACGTCATTGAGATACCCACTAATATACTCCAATGCTTAAGATACGTTAACTTTATATTTGATACACTTTTTCCTTATACAATATGTAATATAACACAAATATATGCCACTTAAATAAATTATGATTTATGGTTTATAACGCGCTAATTAATATTTTAAGCCAAACCGAAATCTAGGCGATGATAATATATATGACCTAGTCAAATATATATATATATATATATATATATATATATATATATATATATATATATAATATTAGCAATACTTTAAGGAGTATCACCATTGTAAAATTGTTTACATATATATATATATAACTTTTTTTCCTTTTTGTTCGATTGATATAGCTGAACACTTTAGACGATTAATTACAATAAATTTCGACTTATAATAATAATAAACAAAGTATCATCACATCTAAGTGTGAATATTATTAACTAGTAAATAAGTATCTCATACATGAACTGATAATAACCTAAGAATACCATAACTCATTAGCTTTACGTCAGTCGAATAAAGTTCAAAACATGCAGTTTTTATATAATCTGAATGCATTTGAATCTTCCCGTTGATTTGTTATGGACTGAAACTGGTCAATTCCTGTTGCTACATGTGCATCCTGAGCAGGTAAATTCAGCTGTAGAGTCCCGAATAGGACAAAATGAGTGTTCTGGATTCCGCTTGCCAGTTACAATCCAACTTAAACAATACAGTTTTTATGTTAACACACGCATGCTAACATTACTGTGAAGGAGAAAACGATAAAATTATAAAATCGAAAACTATTGAATTTATGTATTTCAGTGAATGAATGAACAATACAAGTCGGAAAGTGAATTTTTAAACAGTAATTTCGATAGAGAACTGATATGCAGATGTGGGACTGAATAGTTGTTTTATCCTCTGAAACTTAAATGTAAAACAACGACTACCAAAGAAATTGTTCAAATGTATTTACGTTTACGTCTCGTAGTCAATTGGAAATCATTCAGATAGTTAATTGGAATTTAACCGCCTATATTTTCTAACCTTAATTAATTCCCGACATAGTATGATCATTATCTAGTGTTATCAATAAGTAATTAATTTATTCGCTATTGGATTAACTCACAAAAACCTCCAGAAAAAAATCTTATAAGCGACTCCCTAGGGATTTTGAGAAATGAGTAATATTTGAATAAAACGCTAGCAGAGTTGAAATTTAGCAACTGATTCACATAGGGAGTAAATAGTGTGATGAATGTTGCTCATTAATAGTAGACAGTAGGGGGTAGTGTGGAAGTTGTAACAGTAAACAGTCGGCAACGTGACTTTGAATGTGGTAGGAAGCCAAATGTGTTCAGAATAAGTAGGAGACAAAAAGCGAGGGAAGAGAAGGCAGTCTAGAACCAACTTGGATCAAGAAACCGGAACAACGTGTAAGTAGATGACTGAAGACCATCCATACTCTATTCATAAGGTTCTGTATTTTCACTAAATAAAACATGTTCTCATCCAATCGGTTGTTTTCAAGCTGTCATTAACTTCGGGAAAGATGAAGGTGCCATGGCCATATCCCACTGAGAATGAGGATAGCAGTTTCTGTGGAGGCTTAAAAGCATCGCGAAGCTGGCCGGGGTGTACGAGGGGGTAGGAAAGCAGTGAGTGCTCCATCTTACATGCTCGCTTTGCTATATACTACTTATAGGTGACATTGTGAGTAGCATCCAGCACAGTAGATAATTTTAAGGGTTCAAACACTAGAAACAATCAATTATAAGATAATATGAAACATTGGTCTCTATAAGAAACCGGAGAGCAGTGATATTCGAAATGCGCGCATAACTGTATCTATACCATGTATTCATGAGTGACTTGGAGTAATAAGCATAAGAATGCTAAATTATGATGGGCACTATTTATTTAGCGAAAAAAAAACCAAATGATTTCCATTATTATTTTATAGGAATAAACTAAACAATTGTCGTAGGCTGTCTATCAGCAATTACAATCTCGATGAGTATTATCGAGGCATTTATGTGAAGAGCTACAACAAGTAAATAGTAATAGGAAATTTCATATTTTAGTGGCTTATTGAGCCAGTCAATGAACATAACATCTGAGGGACTTTCGTTAACGAACTGTTTTATGCCTCTGTATATGACATCACTGACTAATAATAATATTTGTCATAGAATTTTGGCAAATGATCTGCAACCAATTAGTACATAGGCTGAATCCGAAAATGTTTAGGAGCTGGAACAATAAAATACGGACGAATAAAAATTTTAAGACTACTCTAAATAAAATACAAATAAAAGTAATGAGGAAAAGCAATAAAAAAACAAGCCAAAACAGAGAACATAAAGCCATGCTAACATTTCAGAAATATGTATATCCAAATTTCAAAAAGATAAAAACATTAGGAAACACTTTCAGTCGTTAGAAGACTTTTATTTATTTCAATAAATTAACATTTCATTCATACTTCGAAAGAATGCATGGTCAACTACCACAAATGTAACCAGATGTTTCATCTGGACATTTTATAAAGAGCTCTCGAAACCAATGTTTCAGAATCCGTATGGCGGTAAGAGGATCTAGCACTAATTCTTTAAAACAGCATGTTAAGCTTCTTCCACTTATTTGGACACTAAATTCTTGAATTGGTTTCGGAATTTTATGTAATGTACGCATGAGTATGAGAACAAAATTTCTAAATTTCAAAAAGAAATCGCTTACCTTATGTAGGGGAAATACGGCGATATGTGGTCTTGTGTAAGGGAAAGGAAATAACTACAAAAGAATCATAACATATGAATTAAGAAGAAACTATAATGGGTACTGGCTACAAAAATATTATATGCGTGTTTTTAAAAAAAAGCTAGATAATGCGATTAGCAACTGACTACTAAACTACAGTTATGTCACATTTAAATACTCATCCTTATCATTTATACAACTTGAGACAAATTTAGAGAATGGCGAAAACTTAAATACACGAGATATATAGATACATTTATGTAGAACTTACATATGTACATTAATTGAAGTTTCAAAACTTCACAACAACACATAAAGAGTAAGACATTGAAGTCAAGAAAGATTTAAGACACGAGAAAGCCATAGTGAGGAAAATAAATGGATTATGTACTGTAAATTAATTAGGAGTAATTGATGGTATACTTGCAACATAAGCATATGTTCTGATATTAAGAAATATTCTAGAGCTACTGAATGGCCCAAAGCGGATGAATACACAGCACACTTATCCTTCAACAGATGGAACATTAGTACTTAAGAGTGGCGAATACTGAATTAGCTCCTGTGTTCGCAATGATTTTTAACAGTTACTAGTTAACCAGAGCTGGTGTGAATTTCAAATAATTATACGGTTCTGTGGTTGACTACCTTATTTGTTACTCGAAAGCTTGCCCGTACCTGCTGGGACCACCAGGTAAGGAATGAAGCTTTATCGATTGAGATAGTTGAAATATGTATTATGAATCCGCAACCTTCGTATACCTCGACGCAGAGTGCTGACTGGAATCGCAGAAGGATACAAGAAAGCTACAGATGGTAAAACCGAGACATGGCATCAATTCATATGGTCATAGAACTACTAGTCTGAGCCATGTTAGTAGACGCAGACTACATGGTTAGGGTCCTAAAAATTGTAGTATAACCTACAACTGAAGACAATGGATGACAAGGTTCAGAATGGGACGCAGTAGAGTAGGTGAACTCACTGACCTTCCTCAAACCGTGGACTTAAAATTACTGTATACCTTTCCAAAAAACCGATTCTTTCTTTATGTATCATATTCTATGTGTCCACGCTTATTTTATACTAGATTTGATGTAAATTTCACTTCAATTAATTTACTGTTTATCTTGATGTGACAATGAGGTGTGGTAATTTGGACCGATGCACCTTTATGCTTGGTTTAACGTTGTACATGACTTCACTGACTTTAAATTATTATTCTTACACCAAGTGACCACACAAGCCAGCCATGGAGTATCACCATACACTTAGCAACTGTGGAGTGCATTTTAAGCATCCAAAGATTTTCGATGAGGATATTGAGAAAACGTAGCCTGTTGTCAGAACTTTCAAGAACAGTACTAATAGGAATTAAAGCATTTACCTAGGAAGTAGTAGTGTAAAATATACTTGATTACATATGGCTGTTTCTAGAAAAATTTTACACATTCTAAATAATAATAAGTTGAACTGAAAAATAGCTCAACTTTAAGTCGAACTCATTTTTAGTGAGTTTTACACCACAATTATTTTTTCATACCAATTTAAAATCGATAGTTGGGATAAAGGGTGAACTAAAACTAGGTGCAACAAACGAATTTCGTGGATAGTCATCGCTATTTCTGTTAGGTGAAATTCCATTAACTTTGCTATTGCAATCGTAAAATAACTTCCCATAGCCAAGTTATGCTACTGTTGAAAAAATATTTCACGTGTTTCATGCCCTTTTCAAATGTACATGTCGACGAAGCAATTTGTCTTAATGCATTATAAATTTAAGTTTAAAATACTTTCTTATTATAAATAAAAAAGAAGATTCGATCAAGCAATCATATAGTATTACGAAACAAATTATGAACTACACCTGTTATTTCTTGACTAATGGAACCAAAGGGGGAAAATAGCCAAGACGTATAGTTTGATGTATGAGTCGATTCACTAGACTGATATTTCTGCATCAATAAGCAGAATTTAATTTTAGTAACTCTCTAGTGTAAATATATTTTTATGCGATGGTCACAAACGCTATCTGGAATGAAAGACGCAGAAGTGCCCGAACCTGTGACTTGAAGATTGAATTCTTATACGAATGAATAATAGTTCATTTGGGAACCCGCCAGAAATGTATACATGAATTTACAGTCAACCGTGCAATTAAATGCGATTTATGAGGCGCATTTGCTTTATTCCATCTTATCGCTATCACTAAATAACAAGAATTATTGAGTATTTAAAAAATCACTGTTCAGAATATCAAGTGTCTATACTATAAGAAACCTCATGAAAAAAAATTTTCAGGAAATATTGTAGAAAGTGTTCAAGAAATTCCAAAACTACCTACCAAGTTGTGACTGCAACCAAAGAAAGAATACATACAAGGATAGGTAAGAGATGCAATCCAATACCACCTGAACAAAAATGCATTGATCTTTATTAAATGTATAACTGGCTACACAAAATACCTAAAACAGAAACCAATGCATCACCATTTCATTTATAAACAAAACAAACATTTTATTGCTTGGTTACTCAGTCATCATCATCATCATCAACAATGTAGAACTGAGCAAATACTCCCATAGGTTCAAGTTGCCATACAACATTAGCACTACGAGACAACAAACGTAATATAATAACAGAATACAAGAAGGGAAAGTGAAGTAAAGACGTGCAGAAACTAATAATAGGATTCAAGATTTACATGAAGTTAGAGAATGAATACACTTGCGCCACTGTAACCGATTCTGAGCCAAGTCTCCGAATGTCTCCAGCCACTTATTGCGACTATCACGAGGACCCCAACCAGGTAATCCACACCTACCAACATGGCTTGGACCAACAGTCAAAGACTCAGTAACAGACAATTATAGGCATCCGGAGAAGATTTGATCGCATGACCAATGTACAAGGTAACACAAGATTCAGAGCATTAGTAAAAAGAATTCATTTAGCTCAATACAATACTGGCTTTGCCAATTTGCGTCACTTGTGGCGTAGGTGAGACATTTGTTTACTGATGAAAGAACGCGTTTACTGCGCAGCAGTTAGATCCGTTTTACTTTATGGATGTGAAACATAGCCATTAAGGATAGAGGATATTCGTAGGCTCCCAGTATTTGATCATAGATATCTCCGAAACATTGCTCGTGTTTGCTGGGACCACCGAGTAAGCAATGCGTGGGTTAGGAATAGAGTACTAGGTAAATACGGTAAATCTATTGATGAAGTAAAAATCTTCAGCAGCTGAGGTGGTTAGGACATGTGTTACGTATGCCTGACACTGTCTACCCAATTTTGTCTGGTGTGGGAGTGGGCTGGAAGAATGCTAGGGGTGGTCAAACGAAAACATGGCACCAATCCATGAAGTCGTTGACCATTTGGCTGAGCCATGTTAATAGATGCAGACTACCTGGTTGGGGCCCACGTGATGAACGTAACAAATGGTTAGAGACTTTAGGTGATATGGCTCAAAATCGTTCGCAATGGTGCAGGTGCATCCACTACTTATCTTCCTGCAAATTCTAAGTTTTTGAGATTATCATAATTTTCTCTTTACTGAATCAACATTTTTTTGTTTTAAGTCTTATCTTTGATCTCTATACCTTTCCGTTAGTACTTACTCTGTTACAACCTCCCCTACTCTGGGATTTAGTCAAACAATTTAATCTCTATCTTCTTATTGGGACATGGCAACTTGAACTGATGTGCGCATGTACTAATTTCTACGTTGTAACTGACTGACTGACTTGGAATAGCAGCTTAACGCTCTTGATGTCCGACGTTTAGCCACTAGACCGCCCCGGCAACTACAGTCTGAATAATCGTGTAGTATCACCATCCATTATACTTAGTGTGACTTGAAGCAAGGTACATGGATAGGTACAACGTAAATTAGTTAAGCCATCTACACCTGGCAACAAGAGTGAGAAACTGAGTTTAAGAACATCCCGTTTCTAAAAAAGCATGCTACAAAAACCGATTCATAAAGCGATGACGATGAGGCTACACAGGTACATAAAGTCGAAAAGTTGCCAACGGCAAATAAAAACGTAGTGTCTAATTACCCACACTATCAACTAATTAGTATTTACTTTTTAGAAATAGGAAAACCAGTTACTACTCAGTTTTCTGTTGGGGGTATTTAATTCTTACAGCTATAATGTTTCGAAGACTAAGGTGGAATTGCATAGATTTTCGATAGATTGGTTTGTTTGACTTTCATCACAGTAATTTAACTTAATGTGGGTAATATCATAGAGCAAATATTATACGATTTAACTGTATTATTTGATTTGGCCGTAAATTTGTACTCAATTCGTAAGATAATCATCAACGTTACGTTTTGTACACCTATTATATGCAATTAACGATTTTACTTGACCATTAATCACTGAAAACTAACTAATGTATAGATAAATATATTCAAATAAATGATGTTCTCGTTTTGCTTTCCACAAAACAATCTTTCAAGCTCCGGGTTTGAGAAGGAAAAGAAGCAATGTATCCGATCGAAAACGCGATATCAGCGACAAACATTGGTCGTAACCGTACCGAGTGTCATGGGAATCAAAGTATACTTCGAGCCATCCCAGATCTACTATCTGTGGCTGTATTTTGAACCACAACAACACCTTAAGTATCCGTGCTCTCTTAAATAAATACAAAATCCTGAGAATCAAGTTTTAAAACGCTCTATAAGCGGCAGAAAGAAACTTAGTCACCTTGGAAAACATAGTTTGCATAACTAGGAAAGTACGAATTTCGAAAACGCAAGTAATAAACAACAAATATGAAACTTTGTGAAGTCAGTTAGTAAAACTAATGAGAACTTTTTAACCCTAGAACCAGGGGAAATATTTTACTTGAAATGGAAATAGTAAAGATTTTGAACAGATCACTTATGAACACACTACGGTATGGTCGTGACTATGCTTATTTTGGGCACTTCTAGTACTTAGGACATTTTTTCCGTCAGAAAGTAACTTTTAGAAAACACTTAAGGATGTGTGAAATTACAATGATGATCAACGACAAACAATATTTCTGTAAAACATATTAAAATCCTGAGATTTTACAAAAACATTTTTACGAAACGCAGTTTGCTATGCATAATATATTAGACCATAAGCAAAAATGACTGTGCTGAAATCGACTTATATCAACTGTAAAGTAAATCAATCAGTTATTATTAGTTGTACATGGTTACTGAAGTTATTATAGTTGTACATGATAAACTAGACAAGCATTTGAGCCCACTCTATGGTGAGTAGGGGCGCATTATACTGTTATTTTTTTAGAAAAAGGTTAATAGGTCTTCGCCTCTTTCAATTTATGTTCAGTACAATGAAACTATCTATAAACAAATGTTTCTTATTTTTTTTAAAAACTTATGCATCCTCACATTTAGTGATTAAAAAATCTAAGGGCATTTTGCTAGAGTAATTCAACTTTTTGTTCGCTTGAATGTGGAGTACTTTACACTTTCGTCTTCATGAACCAAGCATTGAATTTAATCAAAAACCAAATAAGACTTTGTAAGTTTAAGCGACGAAAATGAGTGGATTTGTAAGCATCTCACAATAAGAAAATTTAGGCGAAATTACTTGTAACAGGAATAAGGGAAGTAAGTCTTATTCTTTATGCTATCTGCACTTTATTTAGCATTTTAAAATCACGTTTATGTCCAATCAGTTTGCTTTGAATACAGTTTTCCGGTTTTATGAGGAAGGTACCTTGCATGAGTAATATGCTGTACAGAACTTAACACAAAATTTGGACTACATTGGAGTATACCACTTCAAAAAGTGGCTCTAAGGCTATTACTATTATGAACATCCTAAGCAAAAATATTTATGAATGTTATAGGTAAAGAGGATTTTATCTTAGTCAAATCAAATATAATAACCGTCATGACAAAATAACTTTAATATCAAATACGTATATGAGTCGTAAATAAATAAAGTGTCACATATGTCAGCTATTAGTAATGTAAAATCCATAGACTGCCACAAAAATAGCAACTATAATAATAAAATAGTTGCAGGTGGCTTAACCTTGAGCTTTATATACCGCTGACTTGTTTGCATGAACCTAGCCATTGTAAAAATAAACTAATTTGTCAATACCCAATATTCAATCGGCATTCAAAATTATCATATTTGCTATAATATTATTTCTTAAGATCTGTACCTATTTGTTAAAAATTTGCCAGGGTTCTGGTGAGTGACGTGCCTGCAGTTTTATTCTTTCAACTGAAAAGGATATTAATCGAGATAAAATAGTAGAAAAGGCTAAGCGATTGGTACTTTAATATTGTCTCTTATCACTCGTGGAGTGCATCAACAAAAATTTTCAAAAGGCTGTTTGACAAGCCCAGCTTGTTCTTTCTAAACAAATTGATTTATATGAAAGGTATACTATATATGACCAAGAAACGTTTGTCATATAACCAAAGCAATTAAACAAATACGTGCGAAAAAGAACATATCAAAAGGCAGTCGGGGATGTAGGGGAACTTTTATTTTAATCGTGAGTAGTGGATCAACAAAATCACAACGTCTAGGCTGCCTAACTATAAATCACATCTCTTCTCACATCGTGTCGTGTCATGATATGGTGGTGATATGTGCCTGAGAGTCTTCAACTAGTAATGTCCGCTAAAACAACCATAGTCAGGATAAATGTCGATAGCCTGTGCGACTGTTTATTTGAAGCATTATCAACCACTTCACATGGTTTGATTGTTATAACCATAGATATACTATATGACTTTTAGTTCCAACACTTTTATTATTTTTTCATAACCTGTTTACATAGGAGTAAATTGGGAGTAAAATATACTAGTGAACTGCTGTGTTTTATTACTTTTTTTTGGCTATATCACATATTACCGTCATATCTTTTTCATCATATTTGCTATAGCGGGTGAAGATTAAACGCCTTTAATCGATATGTGCAAGCTAATTTTAAGGACCTAATACGAAGTTGTTTAGCACAAATGAAAACCGTAAAAATTATATTTCTAGCATAGGAATTGTACTGCATCCATCAGAAGTAGAAATGCCGCCTTTCACACAGGTGTATCAGGGTATAATGTGCAATGTCCCGATATGATTTTTTTGAATGTGCAAACATTGAAGGTAGAGGTGAAATGTGTAAATTACGATAAATGAATAAAAAGACAGACCCGCACACATAGAGAAGGAGACAAGTAAGGTAAAAGCTAACCATTTACTTGTCAAACAAGTTCGAATTAAAGCGTTATTACTATAATTACTAACTTGCGTCGGGGTAAGTATACTGAAGTGTACCTATGGAGTGAATTTATCTATGGACGTGGCTAACATAAGTAAAGTGGGTCAAATAATTGTAAAATCACCCTCTATTGATGCGCTTTGTGCGGATGATTATCAACGATACTATTATTTTGTTTTTAAAAATGATTACAGAACTAATTCTTCCCTATTCTGAACATCGATTTGGTATTTGCAGCGTTAAATTAGAGTTTGTACATTATCGAGATCCCTAAACTTGCAACCTTAATAACGTCCTAATCCACATGCTCTTCACTAGTGGTAGTCAAAGACGAATTGTAGTTTTTTGACGACAGTTATAGGGTTGACAATAAATATTTTTTTAGAAAAAATTTGTTTTTCGATTCCAGCATCCGATACAAAATAAGCATACTGTTTCAAACAATGTCAGTAACAACTGCTGATGCTGTTTGAAAAGAATTTTGTAGCCAACGTTTCCAGAAGACTTAAAGTTATTGTTACGACCTGGATTTATGAAACTGGAAGAATGTTATCTAACCTACAAACGTTAAGTCTTCAGACTTCTAAATATGGCTTCTTTATGTAGGATTATCTGTTTTTTAGAGCAATTTTGAACTTCAATCAACAATATTGATCCTCCGGAAGACGAAATATTCGTCAATTCTTAGCCATGGTCATTTTTGCGATTTACTAGGCGAATGGTAGGACTCGATGACAAATTATTAATGAAAGCTGATTTAATTTGATTATAAAAAAGCATATTGGAGTACATGATTCATAATCATCTGTAGAGTATGTTAACAGTTAAATTTTTACATAATTCAAAACCATCTCACTAGTATCAAATGAACAATTACAATGATTCTATGGTTTTTAAATGGCATAGTATTTTGAAGAATTGCTCATATCATATATAATAAGACAGGATAACAAGCATATTAAAATGGCCTGGTCACGTTGACAAATCAGTGGTCGTAAGAGGCCGACTTTAACAAATGTGAAAAAAGTAAGTACATCGCTTCGATGATCTACACCCTGAAACAGTAAATATAGTAATTAGATACAACAGTACTGATAATATACAGATGGAAAGCAATCAATCAATGACTATTACACCATTGGGAGCATCAGCTGCCGATCACCATTCATCAAGCAACCCAGTTTTGAGATCTTCCTTTTGGTTTATACCAAGTATCACACATTCTTTTTATGTCAGCCTCTGTTTACCGAATCATTGTGTTCCCCGTCAACTAGTAGTTGGTTTGTTTTCTGCCAGTTTATGTTGCTGATGGTATCTAGCCAAAATGTTTAAAATATCTAGCGCAAACAGCTGTTTATAAATACTCGTACTTTTCGAAGATACTTTTCGTAGTTTTCCAAGCTTTAGTTTCATATAATAAAAGTGCCTTGATGTTTGCATCAAAAATTCTGACTCTAATAGTCCTTGACAGTTGGTGTAAGTTTCAGATATTTTTTCGAATATAGTAGTGCTACCACTGTCTTGCTAATTTGTTTCTTTATGTATGCATCAGACCCTCTACGTTTATCGATGATTCTGCCCACGTATGTGAAAGTTTCCACATCCTCAATGTCTTATTCATGAAGTTTAGTTAAGATGGTGCCAGTTGTTTGGTATCAACAGGTCTTGCTCTTCTCTTTGTGTATACTGATGCCTATTGTTGTGAAGGCTGCTGCCGCGCTTTTGAGTTTAAAATGAATTTATTGACGTGTGTGGGATACAAGATATAAGTCGTCTGTGAAGTCTAAGCCGTCTAGTTGCATCCAAATTGTTCACAGTATTCTGAGATTACTTTGAGAAATCGCAGTTTTAAATAGACCTGTCAACCACCAGAAGAAAGGTAATTGACGAGAATAAACAGTTCTGTCAGACACCGGTCTTCACTTGAAATGAATCTGTGAGTTGGAATGTATTCCATTCTAAGAATTCCTGATGATATTGACCATTTTCATGGGTATGTTATATGATCGAAGAAGATCCCATAGTGTTTGTCTATTCACTCAGTCAGATGTCTTTTCATAGTGAAGGAAATTGAGGCAAACTTGTGAGTTCCATTCAATTATATTTTTAACAATGATGGGTAGTGTCGAAAATTGGTTGGTACATGATCGATATTTACGAAATTCGGCCTGTTGATTTTGAAGCTGTGTCGACTGGATCATTTATTTTGTCCAACAACACTCTGTTGAATAGTTTTTCTGGTACTAAAAGTAGAGTTTTGTCTTTTTGATTCTCACACCTACTTGGATTACTTCCCCTGGTACTCTTATGAGATACTAGTCTTTCCAGTCTGTTTTTAGAATTTGATTTACTCCAGAATCATCATATGGACTTTGTATGAATGTTTTGTACCATATTATACTACCTTAACTTTATTATCTGGAAGGGATTGGTTAAATTTAAGAGTCCGTTTCATATAGTTTACTTAAGGATTTTCGTTTTATTTACTGAATTGTGTATTTTAGTTAAACATCCCGAATTAGTCTAAATAATACATTTGTTCACTACCAAGAAGCACTTAATTGCTCTTGCCATATGGGACCATTCAGCCATGTTCATCTATGACCACGTCAATTTAACCGTTACTCAACGATTTTCGTTAGAAGACATGACCAGGGACATTCAGCCATGTCGGATGTAAGGCAGTTATACTCCCACGGCAACGAATGACGACGCACAAGTGCATCGCGAAATGAATGAGATAGCTCCTTGATTTTTCCAATTGTAAGGCGTTCACTGTGGCGACAACAGATACTGGGCTCGATCCCTTGCTCGGTATTGAATGTGCACTGCCGCAGAATCATATACTGTAACGAAGTAGCCGTGCTATGCTTTATGGTGTCTAATGGCTGCCTAATATTGACCACTTGGTGATACCGAATTGACAATCAAAAATCACAATAACACCCAATTGTAATTATGAATTGCTGGAATTCTCTATCAGAACATGTATTACTCTTACTTTCCATTGATGGGTTAGTGTGAAACTGGCTCCATCATTGTGGTACATCGTTTCATGACTAATAAGGATAATCTAACAGCACTCCTTTACCTTGGTAAACAATGTAAGGACACCCGTTTTGTATGCGATGCACGTAAAGGTTTTCGCTGCATTACATATTTATGAGCTAAGTAAATATGTTGAAAGGGTAAATTTAAATAAATATTTGCAATGCAAATGTTTGTTTTTATACATCCTAATTTTGAAGGTTACAATAGTAGTATATAGCATGCGATTTGGCTGTTATTTCGATATCACTCTGGGGTGTGTGGGGTCAGATATTGTTGTTTTTTATGTTGTGTATGATGGTCTGAGCTTAACGGATTGCTAACAATTATAAGATCAAGTGTTATTTTTTTATAAATATACTTGGATAGTAATAAGACAATTTCGAGTAATCTTTGTTGACATTTTCCTGGCTTTCAGTAAATATACTGTTTTGGCTGGGTTTCTATTACCTTGAATAATGCGTACCTCAGTAAATCTAGATGAAAGTGCATTTAATGCAGCCGTCGGTCATTATTTGCTTTTCCTGTATCTCTAAATCGCATTGACGCCTATATAGGTCTAAATATCACTCTTCAATTCTTATTCGTCAAGTAATGTGGTTAATAGAATAGTTTTAATAATGTGGTTTTGCAAGAAATGATCAGTTTCTTAAACCTTCATTTAAAAATGGATAAAAAATATTGACTCATTATTTCATCACTAGTTTTTGAACTTTTGTGTTTTGCGGGCACGTTTTTAATTGTTAGTTTGGTCGCGAAGTTTTTGTAAAGGTTTCAGATAATTGTGAATATTTAAAATTATGAGGCGACAGTTCTAAAAGTATTTGTATGTTCCCCATCACATACTTAAGCTAGTAGTGTGCTCTTTGTTTTACGTTCCTATTATTGACCCAGTAAGCTTTAATAGATATCCAGATAAATCCAAGTATTCGTTCATTTACAACGTATAATGCGACGACTAAACTGATTGTTCCAAATTGACATTTCACGTCGCAACGAGGTCGAATTCACAGGACTGACAAAATAGTATAATTAACCAGGAAAAAATAGAAGAAACAAGAGTATACGCAAACTTAGGATCTAGCAGGTTACATTCAGGTTAGTGGGGTATTCAAAACTGACATCAAGCAGTCATTGCTTTTCATGCTTGTAGTATAGGTATTGTCTTCAGCTCCAGCTGTTTTACAGTGTTATTTTTTTTTAACTTGTTCGTTGTCTAGATTTTTTTTTACAGCATAGCGGATATTAATCGTCAACCTCACACTATAGACACTTCAATTTATGTAACGAAATTTGGTTACTAACAGTCAGCATCGCACATTTACACTAAACGCCTGATTGTTCAGCATGAAGCCTACTACAGACTCACCGATTATTTCAATCAGTCCAAGACATTATATTCATGTGCTAAACCTTAATACTCATGTCACTGCACTGGTAGTTGGACCCAAAACATATGTTTGTCAGCAAGATGAAAAGTGAGTCTATATATGGAACACTTACTATTTCTTAGAGTTGTCCTGGGACCAGAGGAATTAACTGTTGTCCCAACGATGATGTACTGTGTCATTCGCAATCCTGTTATAAGAGATAATAATGGTGTTCCAGTAGTCGACAAATTTGGACAAGTTAAAGTTAGAATGGGTGATGAAGAGTACCGTTTCGCCCAAGATCCCTTTCCATTATATCCAGGTGAAGCTTTAAAGGACGTTGTTAAACCTCTTCCTGTTGTCTTGCCAAACTCGGCACTTAGATTACGAGCTGTCTCAGATTTTGAAGATGGAAATTTCAAGCGAATTGCTGGTGAGGAATGGTTGTTTGAAGGCCCTGGTAAGTGTTCTTTTTCTTTGATTACTAGAAATCTATATTGTCAGAATAATACTATCGAAATTGTAGAGTGTAAAAGTGTTTGTTCACTTAGATGTTGGACGCATGAAAAATAAGTATGGTCAGTCATTAGCACTTAAAGATCGGTTTATACTTATTTATTCGAATTACCAATGTAATAGTCAAGTATTTAGTTTATAATGATTGCATTATAGAGTTACTAATTGTTTTTATTGCTAACTATTCGTATGAATGGGTCTAACATACTTTTCACATTGCTCATCAGTGTATTCCTGGTATACTGTTTGTAAGTATTGCTGACAAACGTAATCAGATTAAGAATTGATACGTTTTTTTAGAATAAGCATAATTGGCCATGTTTAATGCAAAACGGATTTAAGCATACTAAAGTGCTTTAATTCGCCGACCAGGCTGACTGGTATATTGGTTTTCGAACTTCAGTCATTTGACATTACAGTTAAACATGTTTCTTATAAAAGCATTTATATTTAGTAGGCTTGACATAATTTTTTAGTGGATTCATAAATTTGTTATCATTAACTTTGTGGGTTAGGCTAGCCATCTTTAAGTCACCAAGTAAGATTTTTTGAAATGTACTACGTCGGAAGTATTGCTTTATCAAATCAGTCGTGCAAGTTTATTCACGCTATCATATTGCTCAAATGATACCAGGAAGCTTGACAATTGTTTTTGAAGGTTAAACATCTTTGGTATTGTGTTAGGAGTTTATTATCTGTCAAACTCGATTCGAAAACCTTACTACTTAGTAGTGATAATAAAAGGAAAAGCAATATCCGATACAAAACAACGAACGCTAACCCAATTACACTTGATGGAGAAGTTCCCGAAATGTAGAAAATTTTACATATCTGGGCAAAATCATCAATAAACATGGAGGGTCTGATGCAGATGTGATGACACGGGTTGGAAAGGTTTGGGTAGCCTTTCTGATACTGAAAAAAACCTAGAACTTAAACCAACTGTCAGCGGATATTAAAGTCAATATTTTTAATACAAATGTGAAGACAGTTTTGTTGTCTGGAGCTGAAACTTAGCGAACTATAAAAAACATCCTTCATAAGATACAAGTATTTATAAGCAACTGTCTGCTTAAGATATTTCGGATTCGTTGGCCAGATACCATTGACAACAGCCTTCTGTATCAGAAAACAAGCCAACCAATATCTAGCTGAGAAAGAAATTAAGAAAAGACACTGGAGGTGGATAGGATACACATTGAGGAAATCATCAAACTGTATCACAAGACATGCACTAACTTAAAATCCTAAAGACCAAATGAAAAGAGGAAGACATAAGAACACATTGCGTCGGGAATTGAAGATGGACATGAAGGAAGTTAACATCACTTAAGAACTGGAAAGGAAAGCCCAGGACAGAGTTGGTTGGAGTATGCTGGTCGGTGGCCTATGCTCCACATGGGATAATAGGCATTGATCAATTGGTTGAGCGATAATGTAGGATGCCTTTGTGAATGGTATCATTATGTATTGTCCGATTTCAACAACTTGTTTATGATCTCAAAAGAAGGTCGTATTTGTTGTGAATGATTGAGACATACTTTGAAAATTTGTACAATGCAACTAAACTATAACTCGTAATGAGCAATTGATACTCGCAGTTTCTATGACAACCCATTACTTGGATGTAGCACCAGATTTCAGGTAAATTAACAATTATATTGGTTATCGATTGTTGCAGGAGTAACGCAATAATGCACTGAAAACGTTTTTGTGTAGAATAAAAGTGATGTGTGAAGCACTTAATAGTGTTTATACGCGAATTGTTTATACACGTTTGCATACTTCAAATTATTCACTCATAAGTCAAAAAACTAAATTGATGGGATCTATGTATTAAAATAAATTTATGTACATTGCTTACTACTAAAATATTTTTGATTAATTTTCCAGGTACATACTATCCTAGGAAAGAGGTTGAAGTTATAAAATTTGAGCAAGCCAAAGTAATTCTTGTTAACTCTGCTCTCGTAATGGAGGCGACGAGAGATTGCACAGACCGGTGTGGTGTTCCACGTGTTTACGGTGAACGGTGGTTAGTTACAACTCCAGGTGCATACCTCCCTGGCGTCTATGAACAAATTGTTGACGAACGCAAGGCCATTACACTAACAGAAAGAGTATGTAAATGACTAAATAATTTGGGATTCCTTACTTTGTAATTTTTCATTTTCTATTGTTAATGACAGAATTTTGATGAGTGGCTAAAATTATTGAGGTGTTAATATAATTAAAATTTAATACTGGGTATAAGAATATATTTCTGTATATCTATGCCTAAAATTACCTAGCACAAAAATATCGAGAGGTCCTTCGACTGTAGATCTGTAGAAAGTCACAAAATCATCGGTTACGGATCGCGGATGCGTGCTGTTTTAATGGATTGTTAGTCGGAGTCGGATTTGTATTGAAAAACAAGAGACCAAGGAAAGGGGCTTTATCAGTTCACCTCTTACTTGTAATTACCTAGTCGTCTCTTAAATGAGCCGACTGAGGGTGCAAGCATCACTTCTAGTAGGTTGTTCCAGGAGTTGGTTACTCAGTCAGGAAACCTGTATGTCTCGTGGATTTTGTTTGTTCTTAGTTTTTGAACTCGCTTCCTGTGTCATCTTAAATGTTCTCACCTAACTTGAAGAAAAAGAGAGAATGTATTGGAACCAAAGTCATTTCCTAATATTTCGTGCATCATAAATAAACTATCTTTTAATCTCTGGTACGATGGAGAGCAGTGGTCTAACTTCTCAAACCATGTCGTAGGGTAAGTCACGGAATTCAAGAATTGAGCTGGTGGTAGTTCTTAGTACTCTTTCCTGTAGATCAGAGTTGCACTTTAAACAGGAGTTTGCTACCTGCACACCGTGTTAATGGCAGAGCAGTATGGTTTCAAACATTTTGTGATTTCTCATTAGCAGCTTTATTAATTAAAATCAAGGCGATAATTTTTGTTGAATACTGCAATTATTCTAAGACACTAAATGTCTACACGATTTAAGATGATAAGTCTGAAAATGAAATTAATAGAGTTTACTCAGTCACTCTCATTCTATGACTGCATTGCCTAATCCTTGGAATTCGGTTTGCTAACATGTCTCCACTACTTAATCATTTTTTCATTTAGAATGGTCATACTACTCAACATATTAATATTTGATCATATTAATATCTCATAATCTTTCCATATTTAATTCTCCTTTCACTATTCTTCTGCTATGACAATATTAAATTATGATTAACTTTTTTATTTTGAATAGTTAGTACTACTAATTCTAGATTGAAAAACACCTTATAGAGAACTGTAAAATATTCTTCTATGATAGTCGTTTTACTATTTTCAAATTTTACGAAGCAAATAAACTTGTTTTCAACCTACTAAAGCGTTATTATTATTTGCTTCCTTATTAATAGACAGAATTTGAAGTTGATCAACATTTTTTGGATCGTCTTATGCATTTGAGGTAAATTCTAGATATGGTTTTCAAAGTTGATCAGGAGATATACTTCTACTCTCCATTCATCTACCAAACTTCTTTTAGAAGTCTTAGTACATAGTTACTTATTGTTTTTTTTTGAAAAGTGACCAGACATGCAATTAAAAGTTTTTGATAGTCCATGATGATAATCTTTTCCAACCTACTTTCAGTTAAAAATGTCTGACATAGAACACTTAACAACTAATGTTTTCATTGTTAACATCCTGTATTTCAAATAAGCGATATACAGTATATTCAAACAAATATGTAGGTTTATCCTATTGTTTTTTACAACTGAAGGCTGAGTTAACTAAAAATACTTATGGCTACACAAATAACTGTACTGTTTTAAAAACTATTTACCGGTTCTATAACTAAGTCTTTCGTTTATTAAACGTTGTTATTTATCTTCAGCGAGCAATATGTGTCAAGGCTATTAAGTCTCATTCTGATAAGTTTAATAAATATCGCAAGGCTGGCGAAGAATGGCTAATTACGCACGAAGATGCAGAGTATCACATTTGCAGCGCACTTGAAGAGTTTGTGGGTGAAGTTGAAGTAACAATCCTACACGCTCATCAGTTCTGTGTTGTGGTTAATCCTTGGGATGAAAACGGCGTTCCTCAATTGGGTAAAAAATTACTAGTTCGTGGTGAAAAGTCTTTCTTTTTGAGACCAGGAGAATGCTTGGAAAACGGTGTGCAGGATGCTTATATTTTACAAAACGACCAGGGTCTTATTCTTCGAGCTAAAGAACAATTTGTGGATGAAGTTCCCAGCGATACCTTGTCCGAAGGCGATACTGTAAAGCAGGATAAAATTGTAAGTTTCTTATTTGTATCGTCCATTATTTATTCTGTACTTCAAGTAATTAAAAGTTTAACGAATTGTTAACACTAAACACTTCGAATAATCGAATAAAATGGATGTTAATTTTCTGTGTATTACTCTTCAGCATATCAGTTTGATTATTTTATTCGATTTATACTTTGTGACTGACAAACTAATTGCACAAACTACTGTGTAAAGCCTACAGTTAGTTTATGTTATTTAGTCGATCATTAGAAAGCATAATTCATGTAAGAGTATATTCCTAATAGTCTAAGTATTTCCATTTTTATAAACAAAGAATATTATTTTTGATAAATTCTCGTATGGTTCTACATTTATAAATTCAAATTAATAATTCAAAGTGAATATCCAAGCTTATGGCAGAAATATTTTCTAAATTTAATTATAGTCTATGAATCTGAGATTTTAAGTGTCAGGATACGTTAATTTCGGATATGTTAATTTCAGTCAGTTTATTCTTCGTCCATAATTGCTTTGTTTTCATATTTTTTAATGATAAGGTTAATTTATGCATATGTGGCATTGGATAATCATGCTTCGTGAGTAGAGGGATTCGATTTTCTACTATCTTAAGTTTTCGATTCACCTCATAACAATTTAGGCTGTCGAATAGTTTCATATGTCTTCACACAACAGTCTAGTTAAAGGTTTGGTTCCTGGTTTACATTGAACTTCGATTTTCAACAGGTTAATGTATCAAATTTCATTAGTGAAATTTTCTGCCTTAGTATTTTACGGAGCAGTGTAGTTTATGAGATCGAAATAGATAAAGATAAATAACCTTAACATAGTTCTCAAGTCAGCTGAGAAATTAAAGAATTATGTCCGGCAAAATGGTCAGCAGTCGGTTGTGTCAGCACTATGTTTTTTAATTCAACAAATTAAGTAGTTATAGCCTTTTCTCATTGTTAATTTGTTATCATTAATCTAGCATGGATCAACCCACTTATTCTTTTGTATTTTCTTATAATTAATTATTCTCTTTTCTGTGAGTCTAAGTTAATTTTATAAATATTTACTAATGCTGATCGAAACATTATCTTAGTAAATTGAATGTAACCATTATTAATATTTTAATGATTATTCTAGATACGTAAACCTGGTGATCGGTGGATGCTACGTGGACCTATCGAATACATACCTCCCGTTGAGGTGGATGTGATAGCTCATCGAAATGTTATTCCTCTTGATTGTAATGAAGGAATTTACGTTCGTAATACGCAAACGGGGCAAGTTCGTGCTGTTATTGGTCAAGCTTATATGTTAAATCAAGATGAAGAGTTATGGGAGAAAAAACTTCCAGCTGAAGTTGTTCAATTATTGGAAAGAAATCTAGATCCATTTGCTGATCGTGGTACTCGAACTACTCAAGAATCTGTTTGCCGTCTTGATCCAACTCGTGTAGTTACTTTCCGTGTTCCACATAACGCTGCAGTTCAAATCTATGATTATAAAAATAAAAGGGCCAGGGTCGATTTTGGACCGAATTTGGCTATGTTAGGACCAGACGAACAATTCACTCGTTTGAGTCTGAGTGGTGGAAAACCAAAGAAACCTAACGTAATTAAGACTCTGTGTCTGCTCTTGGGTCCAGATTTCTGTACGGATGTTGTAATCGTCGAAACTGCAGATCATGCTCGTTTATCCTTACAATTGTCATATAATTGGTTGTTCAATATCTCTGCTTCATGTAGTGAAGCTGATGCTGCGAAATTATTTTCAGTCCCTGACTTTATTGGCGATGCTTGTAAGGCTATTGCATCTCGTGTTCGTGGTACAGTTGCATCTGTCCAATTTGATGATTTTCATAAGGTAAGGTTTGTCAGTTAATAACCTAGTAACTATGTAAGAACACTAGTGCTTATATTAAAAAAATCATCTGGAGGGCTTTATTTTAGTGTCGCATCATTCGGTTGCCGTTCTACGATTCTTCTTAGAAAAGCCGTATATTAAATCAGTCTCTCAGTCAGTAATAGACAACGTATACTAAATAGATGCAAGATAATTGTTGTCAGTCAGCAATAATGGTGGTTATTTATGTCTGGAGAGGGAAGTTCACGCTTATATAAATAGTAAAGTAAATCTGTCCAACAGTTCCTCTTGTCTTATCATCATGAATTTATTGGAAGTATATTAACGTTAGACACGAAGATAAGAATTACGGTGACAATTTTAGTTAAATTTTATCAATAGGGAATATTTTCAAACTGGAATTCCTTTAAGAATTGAAAATGATACAGTTATCGTCTTATTTATGGAAGCTACTTATAAACTACTAAAGCTACTTGACATTTCTTATTTATACTTTAACAGCATTAGTATTCGAATACATTGTTATAGAGGGTGTGGAAGGTGGGGGAATTGAGGATAGGACAGTCGATACTTATCAGTAAGAAAATACCTTTCCATAAATTCGAAGTTCATTTCCCATGGTATATAAAAATCGTATTGTTATCATAATTTTATTGCACTGGTGGGGAGTGTGTTTCGTACTTGAACTATTAGCTTGTTTTATAGCACAATAGATACATTTTGGTAATTCACATGTTGGCTTATCAGTTTTGGTTTTGACCGAAATCGCAATGCCGTTTACATTTTTTTCAAGCAAGTTGACCAATCTAAAATAGGAAAAAACATTCATGAATTATACTAGTTTCCACTATTTTTTCACTTAGCATTCGTCACGAATTATTCGTGCCTCTGTATTCGGATTAGATGAAGCTGGAAAGGTTCGAGATCGACTTGTTTTCCCCCAAAATAATTTGCATATTACGAGCGTAGATGTACAATCTGTGGAGCCAGTAGATCAGCGAACTCGGGATTCATTACAAAAGTCAGTTCAACTGGCCATTGAGATAACAACGAATTCCCAAGAGGCAGCTGCGCGGTAAGCAAGCTTTTAGTTTGAATTTACAAATCATTTTGGAAATTATTTCAGAAAGTGAGATAATGTGTACAAGACTGGTAGAACTGCCCTTGAAGTTAACAGTGTTAATTTTTTTTTAATGATATGTTTTTTTACACAGTCCAGCTTTCGACGCTTATGACGACATATGGTTGATTCTTATAGTAGTATCACCACAACTTTTAAAAAATGCCGTTTTGTATGTTTATAATGGTACTAATAGTGTATTCATTTTTTACTGAGAATTAAAACTGGAAATGCGTATAATAAAGCTTCATTGATCATATCCTTTTTTCAGTCATGAAGCCGAAAGAATTGAACAAGAAGCCAGAGGTCGATTGGAACGTCAGAGAATTGAGGATGAAGCAGCTGCTGAACAAGCCAGACGTAACTTACTTGAAATCCGAGTGCAACTAGCTGCACTGGAAAGTAGTAGCCAAGCCAAAGCCGAAGCGGAGAGTCGCGCTGAAGCTAATCGTATTTCCAGTCAGGCTGCGGTTGAAGAGGCTAAACTCCGTGCAGAAGCTTTATCTATTGAAACAGTGAGGAAGTTTACAGTTAACCTTCGAGTTTGTCTGCTTTATTAAGTAAATATATCATAATAATAGATATCATAAATAATGGATATCATATAAAGTATAAAAATGAAAACCGTTATGGATATTAGATTGATTTATGCTTAGTGATGCACTGGTTTCACGTATTTCAGTTCACAAACGTTTTTCATTGGTTTGTTGTATATGCCTTTAATGAAGATCAGTTTTGTGAAGTAATGAGGTAGTTCTGAAACACTAATTATCTTTGGTAGCAATAATTTACCACCATATTTTAACGTAATTAGAAGAGAGATGGGATTAAATAAAATGTATTGACAAAACTTTCGGTTTCATTGATAGCGTTTTAAAAACTATATCATAATCACTAGTAGCTTGAAGCCTTTTTACTGGCTGACATAGCTGATTACACAGCTGAATTAAATAAAATAACCACTTCCCTAATGTTCTTCAGCAATTACCAAACAGTGTTCGATGTAATGAGTTGATCTGATGATCTGTAAGATGATTAGTACCGTTGAGAAACACATTACTATACAATTTAAGTACATGTGAATAATTTGCAGTGATGATGAATTATATTGCCGTTTCCACTTACATTGGTCAGATTTCTAATACGTTAGTAGATACTGGATGCTCTGAATTTTTAAGTGTTGAACTGTTTAGTTGTATGTTTCCCCTATCTCGTTATCTCAGTCACTCACTTTGCTGTTTTCTTAATTTAATAAATATTTTCAGAACGCAGAATTAGAAAGACTAAAGTTGGCTCGAACTGCAGAAATTGCATATATCAAGGAAAAGAATGAATTGGCTCTGAAGTATAAGTCAGATGAAACAGAAATTGAGAAATCGCGTTTCATTTCAATGGTGAATGCATTAGGTGCAGATACACTACGTGCAATCGCAACAGCAGAATCAGATCATAATTTGCGCATGTTAAACGCTTTAGGCCTACAAAGTGCATTAATTACAGATGGAACGACACCAGTAAATTTATTAACTACCGCCCATGGATTAATCGGATCTGTATTTGAAAGTTCTCGTAAGCGTACTTCAGACGCAATAGACAACATAGATACAAAGTGAAACTTTGTTAATATTTACTGTCTACATTTATTAGTTTCACTGTGCACGATTTCTTTATACTGCTTGAAAATTTTGTTCATATTTTTGATTGTTTTAATGCTTGGCTGTGATAATTTCTTTCAAATGATATTTTAGACAGTTTATAGTATATATTAACCAAAATATATTTATGTATTTATCATGATGCTACTTGTAGTATTTTAGCCATTGTTTAGAATGCTTGAATGTTTTACAGTCGGTTATAGGTTCTATCACACTTAATAATTGCTCGCATAATAAATACACTAGGTACACGTTATTCATACGTTGTTGACTAGTGTACACCGTCTTGAAACTATTTACTGCTTTGAATTCGCAATCAGATTGTAATGATATTTTATTACCAGCTTTTCAAACCTAAATTAATTAAGCGGTAGAGATGTGAAGCTGAGGTTTTGGTTATATTGATTTCTCTGAGCTCAATCGTTTGTTTGCAGAGCTTCTGTTGTTATTTCGGACAACTTCATCGGCGCAAACTTCGGATAAAAGTGAGCTATTAGATTTTTTTTAAGCAAGTGACTACCAGCTTGTTTTGTCGGCTAGAAATTTGACTTGGTGTTGCCAACACGTTTACCTTAATTCTCTTCCTCATCACCCATATTATAGTACTGTCGGTGTTTATAATCTTTTCAATTTGTTGATAAATTTGATCTATTTCAATGTATTTATTGATTGCCGATTGAATTGAGTCCCAAGCTTTTAAAAATTCTTGTTTCCCCTGTCGAAAATTAAAACTTCATCCCTGTCAAACATATATCCATAATTGTATGTGTATTTATTGATATTAGCGATTATGTTCTTGTGGATAGAAATAATGGGGTCAGCTGCTTTGTCCTAGGCAATGTTTCTTACAGTTGGTGAAATTTACTATATAGGTAACGTTTAATTTGCTGTCGTTTGTTCTCTGGTTTGCATAGAATTGGTTGCAGTGAATTTATTGGCTCTTGATCAGCACTTATTCTCAACGACCTCAGTAGTTTGGTTGTAATTTCTAACATGTCTTTCATAAATGGTTGGATAATCCACTTTTTGGTTTCGACTTTTTTCTTTGTGCTTATTTGTTATCTTGATAGATATTTTTTGATGAAGTTATGTGGATAGCCATTCTTTTGGATAACATTCACTAGGTACTTTTCATATATCCATGTGGACGGTGTGCTGCAGTTTGTTTTAACCTATTTGGAATGACAAAACCAGTACTTTGTAACTACTGATAGTCCTAGCACAAATATGTAATATTCGAATTTGATCTATTACATTGGCACTACTTGGTGTAATTAACTAATTGAAAAGCAAAGGAGTGAAATTATTATTATTGATATCTCGAATGACTGAATATCAAATTCGAAACGAGTAAAGAGTGTGATGTAAAATTCAAATCTAAGATCTGGAGACATAAAGAATAAATGCATCCACGCGACAGACTAATTTTGAAACATCAGGATGTTAGTATTTGAATGAATATCTCAAGTATTCGTAAAATTTATTTTGTTTACTGTGAATTGGAAAATTGAAAAAAAAGAATTGATTATTTACATTCCAGTGTTCATCATTACTGCTTTTAATTTGATCATTTAAATTTAATCGAATATGCGGTAGATTGTCTATATTAATAAATTTATAGTATCCTGATAAGTAGAAAATTAAGTTTCTAATTTTTTGGCGATTTAGTGTTAATCGCTACATCAAAGAATAAATAATTGGAATAAATTACCACAAGTTCAGATTGTACAGAAAAACAAGTGAAAATGTTTAGTGCAATAAAAAACAATTCTCTCTATGCTAATATCATGTCATTCGGGTCAGTCTAATTTAATGAGACAAGTTTGTGCATATCGGAGTTAGCATATTATGGTGAGCGATACGTAAGCTCGATATGTTTCGGTTTCATAAGTTCTCAGGTGACCGAGGTCGATACCTAACAATAATTAGTGGCTCTAATAAACTTTGACCCTGTTTACTTTGTGTCGAATATTGTTCACATAAATTTATTTAACTGAATTGATTTTGTGGAGATAAGTATTCAATTCAGTTGTTTGTATTCGTGACAGATTGATGTTATTTGGGTACTGCTGAAGACCAAGGAACATTGGACAGCTTTTTCGCCCTCTTATGGAAATCAGCAGTGCTCATCCTCGATTCAGCCAGTGAATCGGATCTAGGGCTCTCATGTCTCGCGACGAACTCTTATTCATCCGCTATCTAGTGTTTCTTTGTTTCCACTGGTACTCAGCCGACATCGCTCTGTGACGAATACAAGCAACAACATAAATTTATTATTTTGTTATAAAAAATAACTCATCTATACGGATCAGTTATCAACCGATACCTGTTCATTTGGAGAATGGGAATCGTTTCCACCAACCAGTCATATTTGTGGGTACTTATTACTTAACCATAATATATTGATCACCCATGCATACAGTATTCCCCTCCTTTATGTTTGTGTAAATGTGGAGAAGTATGTCTCATTTGTGTGTTAATGATGTGGAATTTTAATAGTTTAACTGCAGCTGTTTTAAACATGGTCTTAGTTTGGATGGATAGTTAGGGTTTCCTTTCTATTAAGCTCAGTTGGTCATAGGAAACATATGGAAGATTTCTTTATGGTTAAGAAAGCACATGGAATTATGCTGATATTTTCGTCACTTGATGGTTGAAAATAACGTAGATTGCAATCGCTGATTTAAAGTTACGTCAGATCAACTTCTAAAATCAGTGTAGGTATTCATTAGTGCATCCATGTTGTTTACATAATATCCCAAATCATGTAAATTATCACGTCCCTAGAGTTTACTAAAATTTTAGAAACTTTATTTTCGGAGACTAATAGTAAGCCTTACAAGCAACCGAGTATATTCATTTGCTGAATATCGCCTACTTGTTGAGGCTACGTCATCACCATTTTCACAGTGTTACCAAATCTTCACATAACTCCAGATAAGAGATACCAGCTTTAACCATCAAAGATAACGAATTTATAGTTTACTGTAATGTGTCTTTATACATTCGTACTCCTGTTGATAGATAACGAATTTATTTGTGGTTTACTAACGAATAATCATATTCTAATAGGTAGGTATTTTAATTATCAGTGTCATTATGAAATCATCTAAATAATGTTTGAAATAAACCTTATTCACTTTCAAAGAGAATTTGAGGTAAGGAAGTGTAAAAATCTAATACAGTGCTCCCTATTGTGGTTAACTTATATCTCATACAGAAAATAGTATAAGACGATGAATTTTAGCTCATATGTGTAGCTGCACTTATAATTAAATCACATTCTTCAGAACCTTTTCTAAAATATTAAATGCATTTTCATTTCACATAAGATCTTGACATATGGCTGTGAAACGTGGGCTATAAAAACCCAAGTTATACGTTGACTTCAGGTATTTCACCATAGAAAGCTTCGTATCATCTCTCGTATATCATTGAACAGTAGAATAAGTAATATGGAGGTTAGACAAAAGGTTCTTGGGAAATATGGTAAATCAGTTGAAGAGGTCAAAAACCTTCATCGACTGATATGGCTAGGACATGTGTTGCGCATGCCCGACCACTGCCTGCCACCCCACGCGATGTTGGCTATGGTTGTAGTAGGATGGAAGAAGAGTAGGGGCGGCCAAACCAAAACATAGCATCAATCCATGAAGTCTTTGACTGTTGGTCTAAGCCATGTTGGTAGATGCAGATTACCTGGTTGGGGTCCATGTGATAGTCGTAATAAATGGCTGGAGACATGGCTCAAAATCAGTCTCACTGGCACAAGTGTATTCACTCTTTAGCTTCATCTAAATCTTGAATCCTATCATTAGTTTCTGCACACCTTTACCTCATTCTCCCCTCTTATATTCTGTTATTATGTTACCTCTGTAATCTCCTAGTGCTAATGTTGTATCGCAACTTGAACCTATGGGCGTATTTGCCCGTTTCTACGTTGTTGATGATGATACTGTCTTAATTTCCTCATCTATTCATTGCAAAAGTTTATCTGGCTCTAAATGTATTACAAAGAGCTGCTATAGTTGATAAGTAGCATAAGTTTTGTCAGTTGTATGCTATTCTTTAGGTAAAGATTAGTTGATAACTTGCTCGAGAAAAGTTTTCATCTATCTTCATGTTGAGTAAAATAAGTATTTTATGCACATTGAAACTTTGGCGATTGATGGACTATAGTTAGGGGATTATGATTTTCGATTCGATATTACAGACGAACATTCATTTCCTCAATTTACCAAGTTCATAATAATAAAAAGTGATTAGATGTGAATTTCTTTTTCACGATTTCAATCCAAATACTTTATTTCTTTATTCTCATCCTATCCAGTAAATTGTATTTCAAACCTAAAGTAGATTGCGAAACATCTGGTATTTACCTTTTGTCGTTAATCTATTCACGTCTCATCTAACTTTAAATTTGGTTCAATTATTCAATTAAAAATTCGAATTAAAACGTGACCATTAAATTTCTAAAATGTCCTAACATACTACTGATATAATAGAGACTTTAATAAAAAGTATTAAGGCAAAATAAATTATATCAGCTTAAAATGGAAAAATTAAACTTAGGCACAGTTATTAATGATTGTACCTTGTTTTTATATTTTGAATAATCCAATATTAGTAACTTTATAAGCTTGAGAGTGGGATCCATTTTTTGATCTTTTCATTCGGCTTAGCAACATTGGAATTAAGCGATTTTAGTGTTCGTTTAACCACGAAATATTTCCACATATCTTTCTATCTACTTCTGTTATGATTACTTCTTCTGTCTGTAAAATTCAATAATCATCATTGAAGAAGTTTCATGAATATCAGTCACTAATGATAATTCTGTCTGGATTAATAAATAAAGCTTAACAATTAAATGACCTAGCAGAGGAAATATAATAAAAATATCCACTGGATCTATTTATTTCTTTTAATGTCAATAATGCATAGGACCCTTTTTTTTGTGAAAAACATTAACCAACATATTCTTTATGGCCTTTGTAGATTGAGGATAATATGTTGTGTTTCATATAGATAGATTGTAGACAAAATAGACAATATGGTTTTAGTAATCAAAATAGTTCAATATCCTTCAAATAAATCAGCAGAATATCGTTTATTATTGGGTGTTGTAACGACTTCTGAATTTCAATTTAATAACACAAGTCAGTCGGAATTAGACAACCATTAAAAACTATGAAACAACTGACAGCTGTTTTGTTCCAGTATATGACTCTCCAGCATCCCACAGCCCCACCACGGAGTCTAGTCAAGCACCGACTGCCTTCTTGACGAATGCTTGTCCAATAGATTACTGAGGCGGCTGGCTTCCGATGGTTGATATTTCTAACCTGGTCAATTCGTAATATATTCTTTCCACCCCATCCATTGCCATCAATGGGTAACTGCATCGCATCCGACATGGTTTAACTTTGATGGTCACGTCTCACTAAATCTCTAGGAATTACCTGACTTCAGTCACTAGTGAGCTGCTATTGATTGTAATTGGGTATTGTGGACATTGTTAGATTTTAATTTGATATCACGAATTGGTCTGATTTAAACTTTGACGAAACAGTTGTCCGGTGCTTCTTGGTTTACGCTGGTTGTCTAACTATGACCGATTCGTCATATCAAGTTAAGAAATCGGTTTCTATGAAGCATTATAGCGAAATTATTACATTTGACAGACGCTAACTTTCTTATATATATTAATTTACTGGGTTGTGTTGTGGCAACAATAATTTGTCAATCCACTATTTTGGTTCACAAATTATGTAAACTTACAATACTAAGTAGCTGTAAATGTATAAAATAATCAATCATTTGATCAGATATTTTGAACATTTCTTCAACAAATCATGAATCGTGAATATAACTACCTTTATTCTTCAAATAAAAAAAGATTTATGTTGAGGCGGTTTTGTGGTTATCGTCACTGACAATGCACGATCGTCGCCCTATGTCACAAAGTAGTAGTAATGGGAATTCTACTATTGAACATTGGCCCGGTGGTGCCTAGGGTTGAGCGTTTACCAAATTGAAGGCTCTGGTGGAGTCAAGGATGAACGTTGCTGATGAGTCTCGTGCTGCGGTATAACAGCCGTTCATTGATCCTTAATTTTCATAGGTACCCAACCAACATACAACCTTTGGTGAATCGTAATATGAAACATTGGACTGGATTTTGTACATGTACATTAATTAAAATTCTTTTATATTCATTTCTTAAAAGTTTTTCGTATGATGGCGTATAACCGTCTACTGCACACTTTGCAATAAAATTCGCACGAAAGTTCATAACACTAAAATAACCTTGATAAACCTATAAAACACATTGTGAAATAGAAGGAAGAATTGAATAAACTAGTAAAGTATGTACAACTTAATATAATGAAATTGTGAAATATTGATAATCGACACTATCTCACTAAGGGTTTTTGATACACGCTTAGATTTATTACTGATGAATTTTAGTTTTTAAAGAAGAAAAAATTGAAACGACAATTTTTGAAGACTACATTTTGAATGAAGTATATGATTCATTGTAGTAAGCCAGTTCATCAACTATATCGCCATTATGTTAATTTTCTAAATTGCTTATATTTTTCTTGCTGAGGTTACCTCTAACAACTTTAGATTATTTAATCTAACATGTTTATTTGCTTTTCTAAGTTATTTCATTTGACAGAGGTTTATGTAGAAAAATGGTCTTTGATTCACAAAAAAAAATTGTTGATACATTTGTTTATTATCTTTCATGCAACAGCTTATTACAGCCTCATTATAATAAATAAGTAAATCTACACCCACACAAATACTTTGGTCTAATGTTAGCTTGACAGAATATAATACATAGATATATATAGATTTCATTATATAACTTAATTTAAGATAAGAATCAATTAATACGCTTAAGTGTTATGATCATTTTAGATAAACTAATGGAGATACTTTGAATCGCAAAACATGTTTTGTTCCGTTTTTTTTTTCAATTTGCACATACATATTATATATATGTGTCTAAATTTAGTATCATCCAATTTTATGTGGTAAACATTATGCAAAATGTCATTTATGCTAAAGTTACTCATTGCTGCCTACTTTCAATTTGGTTACTTTTTTATTTATACATATGAATGGATTTCATTCAAGGTGACAACATTGAAATTAATACTACTGAAGCCTTTAAGACAATTAAAACAAAATGATGCATCATTGAAATCTGTTAAATTATCCCATAGTAGAAATCTACTTCAATATGAATTATGTTTAGATTATGCTGTAAATTTGTTGAGAACTACAAATGAATCAAATGTAATGAAAGCTATTGAAGTTATATTATGTAAATCCTAAATTCCAGTTATATAAATGCTTATTTACATTTTATTTTAATGTAGGTACTTTAAAAGATAACAAGTTGACTAAACTACAAAATGATTGTTTATACCATTTGGCTGTTAGTTTTATAAAATTAGCCGTAATTACAATTGATTCTGTATTACATTTTTATATTTATATTTGATAGGATTATACTAATGCTTTAATATATTGTCATTGTTTGTTAACATTTGAACCAGATAATCAAAAAGTGAAGAATCTGTTATTAGAAATTAAATCACGTACATATAAAGGTAATGATTATATTTACAAATGTATACATGTTGGCCAAGGTTAACTGCAATATTTGTATTGCTCTTTACGTCTATTAAATTCAACACTTTCAGTCATCTGTTTGTTTAATGAATAACTGTTAGATACTGTAGCATAGTTTCCATGACACAACTAATTACAAGCCTCTATTCTGAAAAGTCATATTTCAACTGTAAAGCTACACTATACTAAATATGTCTATTTCGAACGGTTCGAAATAACTCCAACTGTTTGAAACACAACTTTTAATGAACACTACACTAAAAGTCCAGCATTCATTCAGTGTATACAACGGAAAGTTAACTGAAAGTGATGGATACAACGAACATTATGCGCGTTGCGGATAACCCTAGAAAACTTGTACAATACCACGGTTGAATACTTTCATATACATACATATATTGAAGTTTTGCTATATTGATTAGTTCCTGTCACTTAAATAACTTCCTCCTTTTCTCTTATTAAATGTATTCATTTACTAAGTACATACCGTTTACTTACTCCGCTCAAATTACGTTTGTTTGCTTTCTCAGTTAGATAAATCAAAAAGAGAACATATTGTATTTAATATATATTCCTTTTTTTTTATCTGTATCTTTCACAGATTTACAGAATGATTCTAATCTAATGAATCTATTAAAACGAAATTAATTCGTTCTTCTATTAATTTAGAAGTCATTCAGAATAAATATCATCAAAATATAAAATATTCATACTGATTAAACAATTATTTAAAATAATGTATCATTGATTAGATTAAAATTTGATAAAATTGAAATATTGAATCAACTTATTCATTGTTTTAATTCACGTTATGAACTCGTATATCTTAAAATATACAATTTTCTTTCGGAATATTTTGAATGAAGAAATGTTCATTTAAAAAAATTACATCATTCTATTAAATAAATATGAATTTACTATAGAAATGTATGATAGAATAATAATTAATTTAATCACGTGTCATTCGAAATTATTGAACTATATTTAGTGTAGCCTGATTAGTTGCTTTTGCATTCAGTTTTGTACATTCTCATCTGGGTTCTATCAACTGCATTCAACCCATAATAATCAGAAGTTAAATTAAGTTTACCATTATTGTTGTGTCGGACCACTAAAGAAGAGTGAGAAACTTCCAGAACTGTGTTTTAGAGAACTAATTCATTTATTTTGGTCGTGAGTAGTGTAAACATTACATTTCTATTATTGTTACGTTACTCTATCCTCTCGTTTAGCATATTTACTGTTATTATATTGTCTCTTATTATGAGCTACAGTTAGTCAGTTGTATACAAGTTGTCCTTATTCACTACCACTATTTCCTTAGTTTTGTATTGATGTTAGTTTCCTAATCGGTCCATTGCGTGGTCTGAGTTTGTGTATATATAAAGGCATGATTGAAATGTAATTCGTCTTCTAGTTCTGCCTGTTGGCTCATCAATCGTTGTTTTCTCTATTCCGGCTTGGGGGACTGATAGTCATGGGGCAGACGTGTCTGTACAGTGATTAGTAATCATCAAGGGCACTATTTTCAAATACATAACAATTATTATAGTAGTATGACTGGAATTTATATGGAAACCATATGAAGCATCAAATAGAACTGTAAACTTTGAACAGTAAGTTTCAAATATATATACAGAAATATTTTCTAGAAAATCAGTAAACGAAGTAACAGATTGCAAGACTGAAAATCAATGATTACTCAATGAGGATGTAAATGGCGAATCAATAAGTAGATGATGTGGAAACTACTTCCTTTTAGACAGGCATCAGGTTTCAATTGTTTAATATAAACAGCTTCAGTAAATTCTAAAAGATTCGGGTTTGTTTAGTAACTAAACACTGAAAGAGTTTAGTGTATCTACTTGATAACCTTTACCTTTGAGATGCCTGGAGACTACTTGATTGAAATCTTTCATTATCCACCATAATCTTCATTTTTATGCTCTTCGATATGTGATATAAATTTTAATGAAGTCAGCTTATTGGATTTTTTAAAGTGACATGAATAGAAGCTTCAAATTAAAATGAATCTATTAGATTTTATTTTATTCACTATAGTAACTATCTAATCTACTTAACAATAAACCAAAGATACAAAAATTATCACAAAATCACTAAACATTCATTATACTATGAGTCATTAGGTCAGTTTATTTTTTTAACTAGTCATTTTCATTAAATTCATAATCATATTCAAAAACTTGCTTTAATTAATGCTTATTTACGTGAAGATAACAAGTTGAATTTGATACTATACAAGAAATATTGTAAGTTGTTTAACATCTTTCTTCGTATACAAAATGCTTACTTCAAATTAGTCTATTAAAAACAAAGATATTCTGATACAAGTTACCATTGTTATTACATTTATAGACTAAACTATACAAGTAAATTGAGAATTTTATTGACTAAGTCAGCATTAAATCTTACTATAATCTATGTACTTTAATAACTACTAGTCGATTGATTTGCATATTCACACTAGTGTACTTTTTTTTATTGTTTAGAACAAAGTAAAGTTTTATTTAAGATATTATTAATTTAATATTAAGATTTTTAACATGATTCTTGTTTATTTTGTGTTAATGTAAACTTTGACCATTTCTACAGAGATAAGTAGTATTGAACATTATGTGATTATTTACTTTGGTTTGTACAGAATAATTTCATTTCAAGTTTTATTGCTGCCAGGGAATGAAATCAGCTAGAGAAATATACAATGATTTCTGGTATATAAGTTTTCTTTAATCAGAATTTAGTAAAAACAATCTTGTAATATTTGGTTTGTGAATAACAATACATTATATTAATCTATTCTCATTTATAGATAGTTTATAAAATTTCAATAATTATGTAATCTAAGGTAAAAGATAAGATATAAAATGAATTTTCTTTTCTCTTAATAACATTATGTCATCAATATATCGACTGATATGGCAAAACACTGTTATGAAGAAGTATCTTTTTATTAGAACAAATTTATATATTCTCATTGATTTGTTATAGACTGAAGCTGGTCAGTCTCTGTTGCTACATCCAGCCAACGAGTACGAAATAGGACAAAACGCGCGTCCTGGATTTCATTTGCCAGTCACAATCCACCTTAAAAGTATCTTTTTAGTTATTTTCTGTTAGGATTCTACACTTATATGGTTTCAACCTTAAACATATTCATCTGTTTGTGAACATCATTACTATGTAATAAGTCTTCACTAGTTATCCAACGTTTTGTGCAACTACTTATTTGGTATTGATTTTGGATTCGAATGTAAAAGTGTATATTATTGTTAGGCCATAATGAGGAGACATATGTATAGATATTTCTTAGATCTACTTGTAATCTGAGTGACTAAATAAGAACATCTACTAAATATATATAGCGGAATAATAAATTCGATATTTGTCAGATAGTGGCTTATAAAATTATGATATAAGAAATACCAAACTCTTCATGAAAATGCTTACAAATGATTCCATTCACTTATTACACATCGACTATGACATACATGTTTCCTTATTGACCTGTTTTTGTTGACAATATTTTGTTATTCATTGTGAATTATCTTCATGGACACATTGACCCTGACTCACTGTCACTTATTTAGTAGTAATTTCAATTGTTTTTAAATTACGTGCAGGTCTTTGATAAATAACTAATGAAAAGGAGTTTTTTCTCCCTTACTGTCTAGTCAGTAAATGATATAATAGGAATTTCCAAGTTGAATGATTTGGAGATCTCATACATTCGTGCCGGCGCATACGTAAAACAGTAAATCAAGGGTAATTTTACCATTAACAGCTTTATCTATGTGCATTTATCAGTTTGACTGCTCCTGTGAAACTAGTTACATAGGACGTACACAGTAGTCCTTATCCATGCCAAGACACGAACATATTATAGGATGGCTATCTGCAGGTGTAATTAAGTCTACTAGTAAAGAGATTCTTGGTCACTTAATTGACCATCTCCAAAAAATAGAGATTGATGACATTTTCCCAATTATATACAAGGTCCTGATTAATCTACCTAAGGAGGCTAGATTTCGCCTCCTTCACATAACTAAATAAAGTGGAATTCATGTAAACGAAAGAAATTTATCCAACCTTTGTGTTTACCTTGACCGGCATGAGAGCTTTATCTCTAAGCGTTTTCCGATTATTATTGTTATCCTTTTTCTTACCTTCTTCCTTTCTCCTTACAAGACAGTCATACTCTTACCAATGAATACTGTCAACAACCTACTTTTTTCTTCATAATAGTATCCAATCCTTATTTTTCTATCCATTATTGCATCACAATAATTTTGGCTTATCATTAATTGTACAATTATTGCTACTATTATCATTATTTCACATTCCATTTTGACTTTATTGGTTAAATATGGCCATCGGCTTTTAACCTGACAAAGCCTTCTAAACTTGTTATATCTGATGGCCTCTTTGGTGCCTTATAACCTAAATTTTCCTCGTCTACGGCTGTTTTGAGTATTCAAATACCTGATAGATCCACTACTCTAACAAGCTTAATCTCAATTTTTTACATCCGAATTTATGTAATGACATTATCGAAAATTATTGTTCGTTCCAATAAACTTGACTTCTGAATAATACGTTCTAACATATTAATACAGATAAAGATTATTGGAAAGTAACTAAGTAATTAATATTACTATATAAATCAGTTTAGTGTATATGGCGACTATAAAGACCCATTTTCTATGCAAGAATTTCAAGCTGATGAGACTATTCAATTGGCTTCTGAATTGAGGAAATTTAAGGAAATTGATGGAGCATTCGAATTTACATCTTTATATCATACACAAAATGCTAAAAGATGATTAGAAAACGAGCTTTGGTTGAATACACATCCTCTGATAACTCTGTTTTAAATAGGCGCCTTTCCTCGGGGGACTAGTTACGACCCGTTTAATTCTAAAACATCAAATTACTGTGACTTTCAAAGTTTGCGAACATTAATGACTTGGGAATAATGTGATGTCGATTTATGCTACTTAAAAATAGGAAGTAATATGAATTAAAATGCTCTACTATGTTGAAATATATATATATTTAATTCAAATTCGCTATTATTTTATCATTTCATGCAAGATATAATATTTAGGTGATATTGTCTCTATACTAACAAACTAAAAATCAACATCCATAAATGTTAATGTCTTTCTCATCTTGTTGTGGATTATCTAGATGGTCGGGTTATTTGTTGGCGATTATATGAGCATTATGTTGACTTGCACCTAGACTTATGCTTGGCATATTAGTTTTACTCAAACACAAATATCTAGGCGATCGTTTAATAATCAAGTGAGTAAGATACAACACACGCAGCAAACAGTAAAGAGTGCGTAATCACATTTACAGAATAAAAGCAGATATAAATGGGTCACAATGGTCTATTCGCTCGAATATGACAGTATATGTCTATTTTCTTCCTAAATAAACCGATTCTAATTCCCTAGAACATCATATTCCTTTTACACTCCATCCAGTTGTCAGGCATAGTCTCAGTGCTTACACAAAGTTACATCGAAAACAAATTTCTCATTTTTCGTGTTTTAAAAAAATTTAATAATCGTAAGGCTATCTTAAAGTATCCAAAGTAGTAAGTAAAACAAATACATAGAATAGTATTTTGATTGTGGTTACTTCTAGAAACTCTGGATTTGATTTCGTCGTTTCTCAGCTTGTTGGAAATTCTTCTGATATAAGATTCCATTGTCTATCGCATAATGCTTTGCACACATACTTTACATGCTCTGAGCTTTCTAGGCTTTTGAAAAATCATTATTTGTTCACTTACGTTGTAAAAGTCTTTGTGATCACAGCACCAATATAAGAGGTAGTCACTGTAATTACTGTCTCATGTAATAAGTATCAAAATGTTCTGCACAATAGATATGTGAATTGAATATCAGTGATCCCTGAACTTTTATTGTAAGCTTAGTTAAGTACCATCTTATTTAAATTAACACAAAAGTCAAAACATGTATAAATACAGAGTGCGAGTTGCGTTGCTCAGTTAATCCGCGAATATTTTCCATAAAGTTTACTATTCAATTAATGTTGGTAATGTTGTATACTAAATTTCCCTTCGGGGAAATTCATAAATTTATAAGCACCATAGAAAATGTTGGCTGTCTTCTATTCCAAGGAGCAAAGGATTTTCTAAGATGTTTTGTGTAACTTTTGAAAATATTGAACTTTCAGTGTAATAGTGTTTTACTTGAAGTTTACACATATGTATGTTCACATTGCCGATTTGAACTCTTCTCTGTAATAACATATTTTAAGCCTGAATCCTCTATGTGACATAAAGTTGATTGGTTAGGTTGATAAAAATAAAAACTAAACAAACGACGGCCGTCATTTATGTTGACATACACTGAAGGTTTATTCTTGTCTGAATTTATCTGATGGATAGGATGAGTAATTAGTTAATAGGCTCTATTTCATTGATTGCATCACAGGTGAAAATTACACTCCATTCGACTGAGTTTAACGAGCTGAACAGTAAACAATAACAATGCTAGATACAAAGCATTAGAGAAAAACTGCAAATCATTGCATGAAATTATGAGCCTTTATCGATTGTGATTGTTGGGGTATGTATTATGTATCTTAAACCATCGCCTACTTCGTCACGTTATTTTGGTTGAAGTCGGAAAAAGACAGAAAAATAGCTAGTGGTGTAAAGGGGTGGGTGTCAACCAAAATGATATATAAGTTCGTATAGTTTGACTATCAGTTTATGGCATGCTGGTAGCTTCTAACTACCTGGTTGCGAATTGCGAAATAATTGTGATCAGTAGCTGAAGACACTAGGCGACATGGCTCAGAATAGGTGGCAGCAGTTCAAGTAAATTCGTTCTCTTCATCTTCTAGATCTTGAGTTCCATTGTTCTTTCGCACATGCCTTTGTTTCATCTCTACTTCCCGTTGTGTTTCGCTGTCCTGTTATTACTGTAAATTTAATCTCGTCATACTAATATGGTATGGTATATCCGGCCTATACACACAGACATCAAATTCTATGTTGTCCATGGTTGATGACTGAGTAACTTTGGAAAAAGGGTAAGATCAGTAGCCTATGCATGAATATTGTATCTTAAAATCGATTATATTAACACATCAGTTTAACAAATCAGATATATACTCTTAGTAAAATCACTTAAGATCATACATATAAATGCAACCCCTAAGTATTGAAAAATATCGTGATGATAAAAATAGGTCAAAATAACAAAACCACTACTAAATGTCATCTGATATTGCTTTTTATTTTTAAGTAGTATGATTTTATTATAGTATGTTTCAATGTACCCGTATTCATCCACTATATTGTAGATACTCAGAGTAATTACACACACAATAAAATGAATAACAATGGTATTTTAACTGACCATGACCTTGACCACATATGAAGGTAGTTCACATTCTCCCACGTAGTCAGATTTACCAGTAATTAAACTATTATTTAAATGAGTAAATGAAATCTATCAGAAATCGTTTGAAAGATAGCAATTTTCATTACAAAATGTCTATTTAAAAGTGTGATATATGAAAACGTGGTACGAAAACTTAATTATTTACTAACAGAAGTAATTACTTATCTCTAACGTGAATGTTAGAAATTGACCGAGCTAGAAGTATCAAGCGTTAGATACCGGTGAGGTGATCAAGCTTTTCCCAGGAGGCCTGAGATCTTGGGCTTTATTCTCTGATGAGGTCATGAAAACGTACTAGTGAAGATTCTTGCACTAAGACAAGTCAGCTCTTAAGCGGTTTCAAGTTTACAATAATTATCTAACTCAACCCATTTCGTGAAATCAAATTAAAATAAAATAGCATTTATGATATCTTGTTGGTGGCTTTCTTCTCAGTGATTGACTTAGTCGCAACTAAGGACAGCCTTACTGATTGATTTTATTATTATTTAGTTATGTATGCAAAGCCAATAAATGTGTTGCAAAAGTGGTATTAAACAGAAGATTTTGAATTAGTGAATGGATATTATGCAATGTTGTGAAACCTAATTAATAACGTTGCTACGTGCTAGTATAACGTACTATTCTACCATTTTAGAACCTCAGTAGATTATGCATAATGTATCAAAATCTAATGACTTATATTTAGCTCATTGTATTCGTCATATATTCATTTCGGTTGAGTACCAATCGAATCCATGGAGAACTGTCTCTACCCTGTATGGGACTCTTTAACAGTTCCCACTACTTATTTTGCAAGGATAGTCCTGAAATTCAAGTAGAAAATCGTGGCCAACTGAGTTTATACATGTTAGGTGTGAGCCAGTTATCACTGACTGGATTGTCAAGCTACATTACGAATTGATGGGATTGAGAATTTTGCCAACACACTTCGGCCAGGTAGTGGAAGTGATTAAACATTCTTTGTGGTACCTGAGCCAGATGGGTGGGGAATCCCATACTTGGATGTAACATCCATTCAGTACTCATGGGTTTATGATGGTACTCGACCGACATCAATCTGTAACGAATAGAGTCAACCAAATTTGATGTCCATTTCCATGGAACCACCTCATCATAACTATAATGACTTGTACATTTGTTAAGTAATGTACTTAAAAAATTCTATTGGTATATCTAATATTCAGTTTTGTCAATACACTATAAGTATAAATGACACCATTTTAACTTTCATGTACAACAAATGGAATACAATTATTCCGCATAATATAGTAAAAACAAAGTTGGACAAATTTCTTTATTGGTTCCAAAAGATAACTTGACAATAATTTGTTGTGTAGCATGTATAGTCTTTCAGTGTTACGAAAGAGGACAGTGTTTAACTTTTCTAGTGGGTGAGTCATCAAAACAAAGGTTAGGTGAATGAAAGTTTATATTCCCTACATGAAATATATAACTAGGAATTTCATTTGTTCCGTTAGTGGCTAGGCGAGACTAATCATTCAAGTGGTGATTGGATTCCAAGAAACGCGTTTCCTCATGTTTTTCACTTATCTGTTAAACGTACCTTGTTTCTTATCGATATATGATGTGATTCGGAGCAGCTCATTCACGTTAAATATCAGTACTTTATCCAATTAACCACTTAATCCAAGTGTACTAACTTGTATTATATTACGGATTAACATGTCTAATTTGTAATTACTTGTTTCTTGCTGTTGACATTGATAAACTATGATTCTTAACATGACATGGAAGACACAAGCATTTATGGATTAAGAATTAATTTTAGGTCCATCAAACTATTAATTAGCTTATGCGCTAACAAACAAACTATGATTTAAACATTTCTTTACAAATAAAGATGTAAATCAAGCCGTTTATTTTAAAGAGTTTAAAAAGATGTGATAACAATAAATAATCATTTTTCAAAATAACTTCATTGATACTGCTGAGAATATTGTATTTCATATCTTACCTTTATGAACTTCATTCTATTCAAATTATCCATCTAAAATGCTTTACCACTCAATTCATAAAAGTTTAAATCTGAGTTTATGTACATTATCAGCACATTATCATAATCGCCTAGCTGTAAATGCCTAGTTGCATTCAGTTAATTTAATTAAGCCATTAATTGTCACGAATTTGGAGGGATGGAAACAAAATTCTACGATGTCGACTACCATTTTTGTCATAAACATAAGACTTATACCTAATTTTATAGGAATAACTTATAACATTCTATATAAATATCTAATCTAGTTATCACTGTCTAAATGCTGAATGCAGCTACTTCAATGATTGAAGTAACCTTAAGGATAACTAATCTCATTGAATATATGAAAATATACAAAAGATAACCCCGTTACATTATTCAGATGCAAATATTCACTGAAAGTATTATAACTAAGTAACATATTAGATAACAATACACGATTCCCGAATATCTCACTAGAACCAATGAATTACATTATCTTTAAGACAGTTACACAAAATGATGTAGATGAACAATGTTATCAGCCATCTTTAACTTCTGATTCGATTTATTTCATACTTCATTTGTAGTTAAAGGTCTTTGATATAGTTATTCCTATTAGAAACGATAAAAAGCACAGTCATCTACTTTTATAATGCTTTATCAATTGAAATATAGTAATTATTCTGAAAAATCTAATCGACATACTTTAATTGAGGTAAACGGTAAGGACATTTGAAGAGTTTACATATACTTTACAGATTATACGTAAATTTGTTTACAGTGGGTTGATCTAATCCACTACACACAACTATTAGTTTCAAGTGTTTACTTCATAGAACAACAATACAAGTTTAAAAATTCGACTAAAACAAAACTAGAAACATGTAACTAAATTGTGTTTCCTAATATAAATTCTTGGTATAATCGAATACATGGAATGTTTCACTATTATATCGTCTTATGAATTCCTAGATATATTATTATTGAGTGTACCAGATAATTGAAGTCTGGAGTATGTTTATTCATTTTATTTTAGAATCAATGTGTAATGTAGCATAGTAAATTTAATTGTATGTGAGAAAAGCAACATTATGGTTATGCTAGTTGTGTTTAAAATTGTTGTTTACAATTCGCTCATAGTGTAGTAGGATTGAATTTCTTTATTCATATTAGTGATAGTATTAAAGTGAAGATATTCGAATGTACATAAGTACTTACAGTACATTTCACATAATAAATTATGTATTCCAATTCATGTTGTTAATCGGTAACTGAAAATGCTTTATCATTAGCATTTTAGTAACCGGCAGATAGCCAGTTGAGGTAACCAACCTTTGAACAAACCATTCAACGTCTCCCTCTACGTATATAAATATGTACGTAAGTTCTACAAATTGTTCGTGTAATTACATCAATAATTATTATGGCGGTAACCAGAATCATTTGACATGGGTTTATGAAATACAAAAAATCTGACATTATTTCTGAGAAGTTAAACAGGATGTTATATCATGTCTTTTGAATCACTTTTAATCATTTTTTCATACTTTAGTAACAAAGTTTATAATGTCACACAAATAAACGTTGATCACTTAAATAAGAAACAGATTTTATGGCAGTTAGTAGCACTGAAGTAATGCCAAATTCATTATGAAGTTGAAATTAACTTCTGAATAGAAAGAAAACATCCTTTTGGTCTAATTAGCTAATTACCATTTCCAACTTTGGTGGTATTTAAAAGCCATGAATTTACGTTTAGTAATAATAGGTAGTCGTCAGTATAGAAGACACTGAAACTTCCCTGTAAATGCTGAATGTAACAAGCAGGCTTACAGTCAGAAATATTCCATCTGTGAAGATTTTATTTCATGATTCTAAAACGGACAATAAATATCTCCTGTTAAAAGATTGTCGTATTATGATGAATGACTTATCTACGAAGTTGTGCAAAATCCCATTAGTTTTTATTTTAAATTCCACTCTTCGTTTGTATCTTGTCTTCAACTATTTGCAACTTGCCTTACATCATTCTACAATTAATTACTTTTTTCCTAATTATGTTTCGATGTGTATTGATTCTCTACAGATTAGATCCACAGTTTATCCATATTTTCTTTTTTAAAATGTAATGTTAGTATTTTCTGACATTGTTGTATTGTTAATTTAGACGTCTACATGAATAAATTCAAAATCGTATGGTTTAAATTTATCATCAGTGAAATTAATTATATTTTTTGGTTATTTTGGTTACTTTGCCTAGTATAGAATGAAATACATGAACTCATGTTTTTTCTTCCGTTGCCAGCCATCATTTTTATATTTTGTCATCTAAATACTTTTGTATCTGAAGATTTAAAGTTGACATGAAAGGGAATACTTGGGTCATCTAATACGGTAAGACAAACAGTCTTATTCTTTTGAAACGGTATTAGTATTGATGGATATTCAGTTAACATTTCTAGCCGAAATGCAACTTTAATTTTTACGTAGGTTTCCATTAATTAACTTGAAAAAAGAAAAAAACTAAGATTTCAGTAAAATATAATGAATCAATGAAAACCTCGAGCAGAACAGTATCAAGATATCTAGACGTAGGACACTAAGTTGACATTTCGAAATTTTCTAAGCTGATTGGTAAACAACCAAACCCCGGAAGCTTACTGAAGGTATTGCCATCATTTATCGAAAACCTGAATTTTATGTTCATAACTAAACTGTTACAAGCCTTTCCTTACCGTTCTATGTTAAACTTAATTTGTTATATCTTAAAACATGCAATCAGAAAAGACTTTGAAATTCTTTCGTGCCATTATATTAACTTTTTTTGAACTTAATAGTTTTTACTATCAACTTATTGAGCTTCACTAGTACTTTTTGTTGTTTCTCATCATTAACGTCTTTTGATTATGTAATCGCCTGCCTCTAGTCCACTCGTCTTCTGTTACTAACTAAGTTCTCCATGACTTTCTCTGACGCATAATACATAATTACAATGTGTTATTCTGTCACATGACCTTATTTGCTTCTATGTGATGTTATGCTAATGTCAACTATGAACAACTATCTCCAACCAAACTCCTGTTTGTATGTTCGAATCTCTTTGTAATTATGACATTGAAATATCACAGGTTTTTAGTAACTGTAGCGAGCCAAACGAAATAAAATGGATTCATCTTAATCTCCTCAAATATTTGTTCTTGACCTTTTCAAATAAGAATTAACTGATTACTTTATTCTGAAATATAAGGAACTTTACTTACTTTCTTACAAAAGTGTAACAACATAATATTACTACAGAAATATATATTTCACAATGTATTCTTTCTGTATTAGTGTAGTAATGTAAAGAAAATTAAGTAAATATAATATACAATTAAGTTTATGTTTATTGCATTGCGTAGAAACCAGATGAACAAAATAAATTTAATGAAATCAATCAGTCTTATAAATATTTTTCGTATTATCTTACTTATTACATGTTCAGTCTACTGGTGCACTTTTCGGTTATATGCTATTGTAATAAGATTAATATGTTTAGATTAACAAATTGATTTGTTTTGGAGTTATACTTGTCGTGATTGAGGCAGTTATCATTAATGCCAAGGGATGATCATCGCATTATATATCACAAATTGATGGAAGTGGGTGTTCAACCATCGGATGCCGGCCCAGTGGTACGGTGGGTTAGGTGTTCACATTGCTGAAGCGTTCAACACCAGAATGGAATAGCTGTCCAGTGCTCTACGGTTTTCACTAGTACTCTGCCAACATTATTCGGTGATGTACTCAGTCGATTTCCTTATTGTTCACTATCTTTTCTGTTTGTGTTTAACATACTATCAGTAAAATAGCTATTGTGATGATTTGCAATAAATGTTATCTGTTTTGCACCTATGCATAACATGAAGTGAAAATACTTAAGAAATTTGGAGCTTATAAAAATTCAGTTTTTTTTAGCTACAACCTTGATCAGCTCATTAGACAGTGTTAGTTTGAGATATATTTGTCAGAGTTATGTGTAATTTTTTATACCTGATAAGTAGACGTTTTAAGAAGTATGGAAGTTAGAAGAAGAAATACAACACTAGTGCTTATTCTTCAGTAGTTTAGTGAGTAGTGTTTATCCAAAGTCACACTTGTGAGGATTCCTGTCTATAATCGAGTATAAGAACGAGCAAACAAAATAACTGGAGTGTTCTCGCTCGAATTCAGAAAATCGTTTCGATTCATTAACCAATTTAAGACAACGAGACTTCAGCATTTATGACTAAATTGTTTATCTAGAAAAAAAGTATTTATATTAAAGAGGATACTAATGCTTTAAATAGTGGAGAAATGATTTATGCTTTAATGTTGGCGTCGCTGCTACTGAGCTAAGAACTTAAAGTGAAGATTAGCTACAGTATGTCTTTCTCGCTAAAATCATCAAGACTTATCCACAGATGAATACACATTGCAGTGGTTGCAACCATAAATCAATTATATATGTAGTCCCTACTACAAATCTAGCTTTACTCAAAGTATATATTCAGAAGGTATAATACATTGGGCTTTATTTCATTTGTGAAACGATAATACAAATATTCGTAAATACTATTTTCTACGTCAATTAAGTTATCACAATAATATCAGCTTCAAATCTTAACAACACAGTAAATTCATAAACCTGAATACAAGTTCTGGAATTACATTGGGTTAATCCCTACCTTGAATTCAATGCTAAATCCATTTTTTTTACTGTAATTTCTAAATTACATTCCTAGTATTAATCCATGCAGTAAGTTCTAGCTCTAGCTTATCTACATTGTCACAAATGAGAATGACTTCGAGAGTTGTACCCAGTACTGATGGTTAATAATTTAACGTTGTTAGTAATCAGGATTATAATAATTTAGTTTCTCTTGATCTGTATGAAACTTGAGAAGATTGTATCGATTGGAGCTTCAAGAAACGGATTTCATTATATTTTCGTCTGTGGTTATCAATGGAATTAAGCACGTGAGTCTTATTTTTTCTGCGACTTGTCCACATTCCAGTGTTGTTGTTCATATTGACAGCTGGATCTAGTACCTTTTGTTTTAAATACTAATGCGCTATGTAATGTTACTATTTCTTAAATGATTTGAATGTACTACCAAGATAGTAAAAAATCAACGTACTATTTTAATTATGATTTAGAAAATGTTCAACATTATTCTTTTCTCTAGACATAAATCTAAGGAGTGCATTTTGGATATTATCAGTTAAACTGAAAAATCATGTGAAAATGATCATTCAGATAAGTATAAAGGAATTGTCTGGTTATCTTTAGTCACCAGAAAGCTTTCTGAAAATAAAAGTTCTTTCTATTGACAACTTTATGCATAGTCTGACAAATATTCTTGTCCACTAGTTCAGCTAGTACAAGGTCATATTTATGTTAAGCCGATAATGTTGATTGTGAATATCTAATCATTTTACGTTCATTTTACTATAAATATAATTTATTTCGTTATTCTTATAGTTGAAGACGTAATCCACATCAAGCCTAGCTATTCAGAGAGGTTAAATTGTTCTGATTACTAAATTTAGGATATATTGAGATTAGTCAAACGGTAATAACTGCCGAAAACAAGTATTGATAAGAACATTGTAAGTGTTCTTTCCAGACCTTTTCTGTCAACATTTAATCTTGATGAAAGCCTGTATATTGATAGCAGAAAGAAAGATGAATAATTCTTGTAACATATTCCTAAAACATAGTCATGACAACAAACAGGATCAAATAAAGGACATCTAAACATAAAATGAGTTTAGATTAATTAGGGTAATTATCACAGTAGTTGTACTTAGTAAAAGTAGACATATAAATACATTGAAATTTTCTTTAAAACTCTATGTATGACAGTGAAAACTCAATATTTGTCTTTTTTAAGTTGGAATGTGGCTGGCACGCAAATTTCAGAATACGCGTTTAGTTGTGTTTAGGACTCGTCAGCTGAATGCGCCTGCACTCCGGGGTTGGTATTCACACCGGGACTTGAACTCAGTTTTTTCGTGCCAAACACCACAGCGTTCATTACAAGGCTACTGAGTCCACGTGATGAAACTTATGTAACGGGTATATGTGTATAATTAGGATGTATCTGGAACTTTCCGTTGATTTGTTATGGACTCAAACTGGTCATTCTCTGCTGCAATATATACATCCTGAGCGGATTGTCTCGATATAGCGATAAATCACAAGTATTGATTGGATTGGATTGTAACTGGAAAGCAGAATCCAAGGCGCGCGTTTCGTTTTATTTAAAACAATCTGCTTTTGATGCACATTTAGCAACAAAGACTGACCAGTTTCACTCCATGACAAATTAACGGGAAATCGCAAATATGTCTTAACTATAAAAATTTGTCTATTTCTTTTTTTGTGTTCATTCAAAATTTTACCGACTGATTTTATTATTTAATAAACTATCCTAAATGAATAGCTATGCTAAATTTTTCATGAAATCAACACGGATTACATATTCTAATTACTAACGACGTGAGATATCTATGTTGCTAGAGAAATAAAGCTTTCAAAAATCTCGATTGGAAAAAAATCAAAACAAGAAGTAAAAAAGAAAATCAGTATTTTACAGTTTGCTCCGCGCAATACATTTCACTCTAATAAGAAGTTACATTCATATAAATGTGCCTGTAAAATAGTAATCTGGGCATTGTGGCCTATTAGTCAATGATAACAATCATGCTGAAAATTGCACTAGTAATCATAGTAAATAGAAGTTGATTACTTGAGGCTAGGTGACGTGATAGTGATATAAACAAATAGAACAAAATTTCAATGTGAACCATTTTTTCAACATTCTTCGTAGGACGAAGTTCGAAAGGAAATACAAGATTACTAGTAAGATAATTAATCAAAGTTATACGATAGTAATGAATATATTAAGTGAAGATCAGTGTTTAAATATATGCAACATATCAAAACAGAGATATGGATATGGTGAAACAAAATCAATGAGGGAAAATACAGCCAATTTTTTCTTTCTGTGTTTCACGTATTCTCTGTATCCAAATATATATGCAGTTCTTTAGTATACAGCAACTTTTAATAATAGTATAAATTATCTCTGTTAATTATGGATTACACTACTTGAAGATAATTTGAATAATGGAATCATTTTAACTAGCAATTCATTAAAAATGATTATGTACTGAGTGATTACATTATCTCACTTTGTCAGATCTAAAAAATTATTTATCAAAAATAAACTTTACAAGGTAGGATTAGTCTACGTTTAGAACTATTATTAAACTAAATATTATCTAAAAGCCTACTTTCTCAGTCAATATAACCTGTTCATTTTAGCATTATTATTATTATTATTATTATTATTATTATTATTATTATTATTTCAACTCTCAAATTCATTTCTACATGATTACTTTGTCGATTGATAGATGATCATATAAATGTCATTATCTCATCGTTATTGTAGACAAACAAATAGTTTTTATCATCATCGTATTTTACGAATAAATCTAGAAAACAATTAATTATGTCTTGCTTAATCTGATTACAATAATTATTTGTTGAAAATATTAACATTTGTATATAAAATGAGTTATATATATTTGTAAAATTCCAATGAGTAGAAATTAAAATTTCTGACGTTTCGCGGCTTAGTGTAAGTCGCTTCTTCAGAGAAATGAATAACCGAATTGAATTAGCACAAGATTAAATAAATTATAAACAACCTATCCAATGCTCAATTTATTTGAAATTATCAAAATTAACCTTGGTAATGATATATATTAACATTTGTAATTGTTTCCAATTTATTTCAACATAATCTAACCTCCTCAGTGATACTTCACCTAAACTTTGCACCATTCGTTTCCTTTTTATAGTTTGAAACTTCTTAAAATTAGAAACTGGCTAACAATTTGTGTACCAAAGCATTTACTTATAAGACTTAATAAAAGTGGAGGCTTTCGTGTAACAAATTATAAGACTTCACTTTAAATGAAAATCAAACATTTGAAAAAATGTGAAACAATCAAATTTATTTGTCTGAATATACATAACATATCCATGTATGCAGTATGTAGTAATGTTAACTGGAATGAATGCGAGAAAATGACGATTTAACTGACTGAAAATTCCCATTTGTATTAAAACAAAGCAATTATGAATGAAGAACACTCTTTTTGATAAATTCTCTTTAAGTTCTACAATTATAAATCCCATTTAATTGATGATCCAAAGTGAATAGCCACGATTAAAACAAAAATAACTTTTAAATTAGATTATAGTCTATGAATCTGAGATTGATAGTGCCAAAATGAATAGTATATGAGTCAATTATAACTGTAATAATGGTAACTATTGTCATCAGAATAAATACGTAGGTGTGGCAGATACAATAGGGGTGGGGAGAATCAGTATATACATTAAGTAAATTGCATTAGATTACGATTACTGAGGTATTCGGTCTGATACTGGCCATGGTAACAGAAGCTGATGGACACATATCTTTTGGATATATGGCTTCGGCTTTTTAGTTCGAATAGCAATTGTTTCTGCCATTTGAGAAAATGTGAGTCTTATTGACCTCAGTAGACAACTGTTAACACGGTGCATTAATGGAAACGGCTGACTGACGCTCTTGGTATGTCCCGTTTCGACTAAATGAGTAAGTACTGAAGTATTTACTATCTTAACCATTACCTTTGCTCATTACGCGAAATTAACATTACAAACCACACATTCCTACACTGACAATTCCAGATTCATAGGCTACAATCCAATCTAAAAGATAATTCTACTTTAAACTTGGTTATTCACTCTGGATTAAAAATGTGTTTTTCTAAATTTAGAACCTGATGAGAATATATCGAAAAAAGATGCCTTCAATAATATTTAAGACGTAACTGAAATGTTCTAAAATATACGAAACAGCTCTTATACAAAACGTAATATGTAGTCTAATTGGAACATATGACACATTAAGATTGCACCAATATAATATTCTGATTAAATAAATACTTAAGAAGCAATTAACTACAACGACAACCTTGACAACTTGACTGTAATTGAAATCAATCATTTGATGGATAACAAAAAATAATGTGATAGGTATATTTTGAAAAAAAATAAAGATAAATGAACATATGATATATTTGATAAAATTGAATTCTAAGCATAGATATGAGATCATACTTCTTTCTTTTATTTTATTGTTGAAGAACATTAAAATACAAAATTATGGTAGATTGCACAGTTAGTTTGTTGTATATTCATATGATTCTTTTATTCATTTAGTAGACAGACATATTAATTACAAAAAAATATAGAACTTTATTTTATTGTTGATGGAATATTAAGTGACTTGGAAATAAGTACGTAGTTTTGGTGTGACTTTAGAAAAATACTGGAAGTAATGGATATTATTTATAATAGTAGTGATTGAATTTACTAGTGTTGTATTCTATCATTTTAAAAGGTTGTATAGCGGTCATTTTTTAAAACAGCAACCACAATCTTTTAGTAAAGCTATTCAGCTTTAGAGAATGCAACATCAACGAAAGGAAAATTTGTAATAAAAATTAAGTTATAATAAAATTATACTTTAAGATGATTGAAGAAACTGAGAAATATTGAAATAAGTTATCACATAAAAATGTATTTAAGTGAGCAAATTATGATGACTAGTTTAGCGATTGTCATTGCAGATTAATATAATCCACTGAATTGATGAAGACTAGATATTACTAGACAGCAATTTTAGGTTTTCTCAAGTGGGGACAACAGTGATCAGATTAGTCATGAAAACTAACATATTTAAGACCAAATGGTGCTTAGTTTTGGGAAGTACGAAACTATAGTTTATCAGATATCTAGTGCTTCTTAGCGGTTTCATTATTAATGATGATCGATGGCGATCTCTAACAATCAGTTCATGTAAACCAAGACAATCGCTTGACTTATGTGTACTTTAAGCCTTGGTGTTTTCATAAGCATTGTACTATGCTTTATTATTTATGCATCCTTTTTTATGTGCATGTGTTTGCGTCTGCTTACTCATTTCCTTTATTACATTGTTTGGTGTAGTATGATAAGCTGATCTTCATATTCCTTTCATGTCATTGATCGTTCTATTTTCAACACTCTTACGCTTTTCTTTATTTTAGACATTGGTATTTCGATATGATCTCATGTTTGTTCTTGGTCCAACTTCATGTTGGCTGGTTTGTGTTTCTACTACTGAGAAATACAGTGCAATACTGCACTCGTACATGCATTGTAGCTTCATTGACTACATTATGTAACACATGCTTGTAGTTATATTATTTGTTGCGAATTTCGGTTGTCTACAGTCAATGAGAGCTCTTGACAAATTATGAATTGATTCTATTCTGCAAATCTTGTTACTATTGGTCTGTTCAAATGTTTTTCTTTATTTATTCATCAGTCGTGCTGGTTCTTGCATGAGTTACTTTTACTAATACATGTAACAAAAGTTAATCTATTCTGAAAAAATTGGTTGTTTGAATTCCCAATAGCAATTTGAATTTAACCGCGAAATAACTTTGGTTAAACAGTTAGTAAAAACTAGGAAGCACTATTGTGCTGTTTCCAATTAGTATTGGACTCCTTAACAATGTGTATCGAAGACTCTACTCGAATGGTTTAAGTCTACAACATACTGGTATGCTGCGAACGCCTAGCCATTAGACCATTGAGCTGGCATGAGACTGTTAATATCAAGATCTCCAATCAATTTGTGATATACTTGCTAGATTTCGTCCACTGTCATTAGTGGGCAACTGTCATACACCCAATGGTTCCCATGTGAATACTAGGGATTGGTTTCCGTTGTTGGTCACGGGTGAGTTGATCATGATTGTAGCTCGGTGTTGAGAAGATTGATGAATTTGAAACCACAAATCCATTTGGGTTGAAGGAGCACTGAGAGGTCACATACGAGGACGAAACAGCTATCCAGTACTTCCTGGTTTTTAGTAGTTGTTTAACCAAAGTGAATTCGTGATGTCAAGTATAAATTTAATAATCTCAACACTCCATTATGGTTTGAACGATAAACTGTTATCATTATTATTGTTATTCCCAAATACAACCCTGGACAAGATAATCAAATTCATTAAGATAAGTCTCAAGGAATGAAGTGTAATGATGACAAGAGTTGTTAGTACATTTTAGTGAAGAGCTGATAAAATGAACAAGCCGTAACCATTAAGATTTGGAAGAATTAATGTTTTTGTTTTCTTAATTATTATGGATTGATTCTTGTAGAAATTGACAAAGAAAAACAGTTAACAGAAGATGTCGGTTTGCTACAAAATCTTACTTCTAAAACTAATAGTTCTAACAATGAAAATATAATGAACAAATTAAATGTGTAATCATGATTTACCAAGTACACAGCATTGGATTTTGAATACAGTAGTGTTTTTTTTCCTAGTTTCGGAAAATTATTATTCAGTATAGAATACCAAAATGTAATGAATACGAACTTGCATGAAAATCTTTTAGATAAATGAGATTTAAAAAAGAAAAATGAAAGGAAAACTGGGACACACTATCAGATGATAAAAGAGAATGAAATTCAGAATGATATAAAAAAATATTTAATTAGAAAGACACTTATGTTTAGTGTTAATTGACAAAGAGAACTGCGCATCATTAAGAGACGACTGTTTTAGTGAATATTCAATCTTAGATATAAAAATGAAATTGTCACACAATTGTCAGAAACTTCTAGAGTTATTCACATATTATTTAATTTGTATTGTGACTGGCAAGTGGAATTCGAATCCCAGTGTGAACATCAACATTGGGATGCAGGTACATCCAGCCGATGAGTCCCAAATAGGACGAAACGCGCGTCCTGGATTCCACTTGCCAGCCACAATACAAATTAAATAATACTTGTGAATAATCTCTATATCGAGGTAATCCGCTCAGGATGCACATATAGCAACAGTGACTGACCAGCTTCAGTCTATAACAAATCAGTGGGAATATACAAATTCATCCTACTATTATTCACATATATTTTTTATGTCAGCTTCATGTAAAAATTGTTCAGTCTAAACTGTCTAAAACGTTCATAGTGTTTAATAATTATACTCAATCTAGCAACTGTAGGAAATTTTGATCATTTATTCTATCATTAAAGTATATCCAAGCTTAATAATCAAGGAAGAATCCATTTTAAGATTTTACTTCTAATATATTTGTACTATTCATGTGGTTTTCAGGTAGCAGAACACTGACATATTTGTAGGGGACCGTTATAAATAACTCAGGAGGCTTGAAACATAATCTTTACTGAAAATTGCAATCTAATATACTGTATTCGCCCACAGAAAGTGATTGAGAATACTATATACCTCATACTTATTGAACAATAAGAACTTTAAGGATAACATCAGTCCACAATCTTGTATATTATGTGTTGTTATGTTATGTGCATTAAGTGCATTCTTAAGCATCATTTTAACATCGTTATAAAATAATCAGAATTGTAATCGAAAGATAGAAAACCTAGACCACATATTTTGTAGACAGGGTCACTGTGTGAGGGCTGACGATACAGTACAAAGATTTATTTAAAACTGTACACAAATACGCACACATACACAAGTAAAAGTTATAAAATCAGTTAGTCAATCAGTCAGTTAGTAAGTCAATTGAAAAACCAGTAAGTTCATAAATATCAATATGCACACATATAAGTGCTCTGTTTAAAAGTAACACTATTGTGCTCTCAATTAACATTGTTAACGGTTTTCTTGATACTATTGTAAACATGTCTAAGTTTCATATTAATATATTATTTGCCTACACAGATTTGTGTGTATTCACGTACAGTAAACACAATAGAAAACGTGTAATAAACAAAACGTAGCTTTCAAAATAGTTATTGAGTTTTGCAAGAATATATATGCAAGAGACCTTGACAATGTTATGTGCTAATCTGCCTCTCTAACAGAATATATGTGATTGTATGTGTTGTGTCACTATTCATATTGGTCTATTTACTTATATTTAGTGTGTGCTCATCTATTTATGTATGTCTGTTTATGCTTATAGTTGTGTGAACATTTACTCTGTAAGCACCAACTTATCTTTGAGTATGAAATATCTTTGAGATTCTTAAAAAAAAAACTACTCATATTACAAGAGTATTGAAAATTGTTAATTGTAGTGGCAACATTCTTGGCAGCAACGAATAGTTCTCTACACTGTAACTTACAGTGCATAATTGATTAAATATATTTTCTGCAGTATATCTCAATCTACAAAATAAGCGTAATTACACATAATAATAGATACAATATCTTTGAAATATTAATAAATTGGACTATTATTTATTCTACGTATTGTAAAATAGCCATTATTGTCATTCATTAATCAGCGTAACAATTCATTTTTCAAGAAAATTATATCAAGTGGAAAAATCAAATCATCATGCATGAATCATTCGATGATCAGGTGGGTCTCCCAATATGTGTAGGAGTATATTGATTAGATTATATTTAATTTTGTTCCATTCTATTTTTTGAAAGTAACTGTACCTGCCTGTTATCTAGTTCATATTTAAGATTATTCCTTAGATGAGATGGTTTTATAGAGACTGATACTTAATTCTGTTGTATTCATCACCGACTGATTTCGAGTGGTTACCACTGAAAACTAGAGAATCCTAGTAGGGCACATTCTTGATGTCGCCATGAATTCTAACCCTGAGTGCTTCATATTTCTCAGTTGACGTTTAGTCATTCGCACCACTTGCTTGGCGTTCAGTGGTGGTATTCCCACTAGAGTCGATCTGTGATACAATGCGACTATCAGCCAATCGCACCGGCGATAATTGTCTCACTACCGATATGCATTAACTAATCCTTGCGCTGTGTCACAAATTCTTTCGTGTTAACTCTTAGTCGTTGATGTAAACCGATTTAATTAATCTAAAATGACCTTCGTAGAACGATTTCCTTTTCTACATTGTAATTTTGTTTTTCCTAACTACTGTACACTTTATTTCCAAATTTTTCAGCATAATGACAACAGAATATTTAGTCCAAGGTGTTTTTGCTGAGATTAGCCTTTAATATTTCTTTATAATCATCACAGCTTGATCTCGGTTAGATATCACTGAAAATCACGGATAATTGGGTATCTCTTCCGTCTTTCTCATAAGTGTGCACCCACAATACTATCATGTGATCAAACCAAAATTCCTTTAGATTTCTCGGCGAAGGAATAATCAGCTGCGCTCCTTGGATGGGATCCGTGGTAGGAATCTATCACTCAGTGAGAATGGTGATCAGTGTATTAATGTAGGCTTGACTGAACTTCACCAGTAAAATATGTCACTAAAATTTAGAGATCGTCCTGAAGTTGATAATTAGTAATAGTAGTAGATGTTAATATGTTTGTTTCCTAGCAGAACCACTTGGCATGAATTCTGTTTGAAATTCATTAAAACGTTTAAAAATTTACTTTTTCAATGTTACACGATAACTATCCGTTTCAGTGAATAAGTTCACTATTATATGTACTTTTGTTTATTTAAACCTGAAATTGTCCCATCATAATTCTGCAAAAGATGTCAACAATCACAGTAATACAACAAATGAGTTAATTAACCACAGGATTAAATGTGTTCATTATAGACAATGAAATGTGTTACGTATTAAACACAACATTTTCATGGAATATTCTTAGTAATTGTAGTTTAAAGTAATCACTGTTAAAAAGCCCAAATGAAGGTTAAATAAGACGAGATGTTTATTTATCATAAAGAATCAATATGAATGTAATTCCTTAATAGACAGTTTTTATGCTGCCTGTTTGTAGTTACCTGACTACAGGATTTGCACATATAGCGGAACTAATCATAAATAATTTATATTTTATTAAGAAAATAGCGTCAGCTTGACAGGTTCAAAAGACTAAAGAACATTTGTAAATATGAATCATACACAAAATGAACTGTATGTCTGCTTATATATAACCTAAAGTGTTAATTCAAACTTTATCTGCTGTGACTCGGTGATCAAGTTAAGGTAGAATCACTGAACCCCAATATTTCAACAATTATGTGAGACGTAAAAACATTTTCTGGCTGCGTGAAGAAGAATTAGTAGATAGGCAATCGGACTTCCATTCTAATGGAAAAAAGCCGTGTTAAACTTGTCACAGTTTCATTTAATAAAAAACACTATAAAATACATTTTCATGGTCAAAAAGAAGTTTTCATAGCAAATTTTTAACTTCAACCTGGCATCCACAAATTAGAAATAAGAAAGCCACTAATGATGATTGTTCTTTTATATTACAAAATGATATATTTTAAAAAATGTTTATAATCAAACTTATAGTTAAATCATTTATAAGGTCTTGAGCTCACATTACTGAGGAGTAGCGAATAAAAACTAAAAACTGTCCGTCGATAGTTGGTTCTTTAACCGATAACAGTTTACAACGTAAATGATCTTCATGTATAACATTCTTTCATCTGATATGAAACATGTGCTAGTAAAAACTAAACTGATCGATATATTTAGTGACCGTAGTTTGTTGACATTAACGTAGCATAACTAGGCTTGAGATATGCACATTGATATTAGTGTGAATTTATTTAACATGTTAAATAATTGCATACTTCTGTACCACGCTGGTTGAGGTTTGTGAGGGTTTTAGAGACGATATAATGTATGCATAAAGTAATAGTGACAAATCCTGGCATATAGATAACATTCTGGTGAATGTTTGCTCATTCTGGTTTTCTAAACAGCATACTATATATAACATGAAGTGAAATAGTCTTCATATATTTAAAATTTGTAAAATCGCAATAAATTGCTTAGAATTCACTTTTTGAATTAATTTATAACATTATAAGTTATGTAATTTACTCACTACGATTATTTAACTTCCCATAAACTCTTAACATAATCCATTAATCATTTATAATCATTGGTGAATAACCACACCACGTCTAATTCGAGCGAATTCTATGCTAAATGTAAGTTTTTTAAATTTCAAAATACAAATCATAGCCATCATGATCTGAGGTTATCTACCGCTTAATATGATGCAGGATCTAAATGGCCTCTGATAAAGAGTTTGAAAGCAAGGATTTTAATGATTCACTACATCAGTTATGCAATGAGACTTAAATTTAAGCTATGCAAAGTGTTTGCGAAATCGTCATTATCAATTTGTGCTTAAGTGAAAGGAATTTCAATTTCAATGTATCTGATAATTACTTGGTATATACAGACACGGTGGCAAGTGCTATTTATCTATAGTTTAATATTCGTATTCTCTTGTATATTTGTAAAAGTGGAGGAGATTAGTAGAGACTGTTGCACTGTTGAACCAAACACCTCAAGGTTTACTACCTATGTTTAAACTACTTGCCTATCAGCCTGAAGGGCATAATGAAAACGGAAAATACGTCGAGAATATCCATTGATTATCTGATAACGTTTAATTAACGTTTGACTGATAGTAGTTATTCACTAAATCTTTGAACAATAGCGTCATGTACTTGGTTTTTCTTCTACTAAATTGGATTAAGCTGGCTGAACTGGATACTTAGGTAAATATAACTTCAAATATAAGGTAATTAGAAGATACTAGCACGGGCTTAATGAAAGAGATGAAGTATAAATCCATCTGAAACTTAATCCAAATAACCTGTAGGTGGACATATTCATTAGTTAAAACAATCGAATTAATTAAACTTCTTGAATCTATTTGCTTAGATTAAGTAAATCCATAGAAATATTGATTTGTTTAAATAGTTCAAAACTGTATACAAATTACGTAACGTTTCCACTTCCCAATACAAAGTATTGTCAATATTCTTTGTTATGAGATGCATTCTTTTGAAAGCAAAAATTGTTAAGTCTGAAAGGCAAGAAGAAATTTATTCTAGTATTTAATGCTTATAACTATTAATACTCGGATTGATTACGTTTGTCGGTTTTCCAGTAAAGTTACCTGGAATAATGCTAATTGGTGTCAACTGAATTCAAATGAAACTAATTAAAGTGACAGCTTTAGCGTTTCCAAACAATCCGCATACTGTCATAACTTCTTAATCTGAGATATCAATGCTGAAAAATATACTTACAATAGCTATTGAGGATAATATATTGCGTAGTTTATTGGTTAGCTAGGTTTCTTATTGTTAAGCAGTTACTTAGTGTGAGCTGTTATCAACCATCTCTTATTAAAGCATAATTTTAGCAATGCCAAGTTAGGCAGATTAATTGTTACATTATAATTCAAATTCACTTTAACAAAGACATGATTTTCAGTTAACACTTCTTGATTGAAGTGAACAAATTATTCATGATACACGTCATCTATCGGGTTGTTGAGTAATAATAATTATTATTTACTATATGGCCTAATGATGGGTCACAATGTATTCTGATCAAATTTTTTTCACTACAGCTATACATAATTTCTACCTCATGATTCTGTTGAACTGTAATTATAGAAATTTCACATTATCATCATGACATATTGTAAAACAAATTGCATATGCGGTGGATTATAAGTTGGTTATTTATTCACTTGACGTTCAACCTATTGATCATTTATTCTAAGCTAACGAGGGTTCCAGCAACCAATATGCTTACCTACAGTGTAGGAATATAAAACACCAAGCTCTCGGAAAGGTTTCCTGAAGATCTGCGTTAAAGCCAAAATTTATGTAATTAAATAAGCCGTGTACTTTCGTGGCTATTAATCTACGACAGCGGATGTTGATAACGCTGTTTTCTGAATATATTGAGAATAGATTATATAAATCATTAAATAACCTCAAACTAACTAGATGGTATTGTGATCAATTCAAGACCTGTAATATTGAATCCTACCTTCTATAAATTTGTAGGTGGGCGTTAAACTTTATAAATTATGAATTAGAAAGAAAATTTTACCGTATTATGTTTTGTAAAACTTTAGACAGCTATCATATTTCGTTTTTTACAGAGTAACTACTGTATTTTAATTTTTTATTTTGCGAATTCCTAGTAGTGTTTCTTTGCTACCTTTTACCACATTTAGTATTAGTTTGCAAATAATATTGATTTTGATTTAAACTAATATCTGTAAAATATTCTAACAAGATTATAACTTGAGATAAGTTATCTATTCGCATATGATTCTTAGTAGTCCGATTTCACAGCCCTATTATCATCATGAAGGAACAACTTAAGGTGATATTATTATGCACATATGGCGCAAATGCTAAACAAATTAATGAAACTGTGCTGAGTGAATACCTATAATTGATAAAAAAGTAGATCATAAGTTCTGTCCTTTTTGAATTCATAATTATTAAAAGCATCTAAAAATCCACCTTACACTGCTAAGCCATGAGATTACACATCAACGAAGACACTTTATGCAATAAAATGTTTTTGAAAAACATAAGCCACCAAACTCAGGAACTGTTCAACATTTACACTGAAGCATCTTAACAGTGAACGCGGTTTCATCATTCAACAAATTACACCTGTAGTATTTAAATATTTTATATCATTTTTTTAATAATTAATTATTAATCGATGTTCGAATTTATTTGAAATTATTTAGGACACAGAATTTACATACGAGATACCGGATTGTTTAATGGATGGAGACTATATCGAACTTCATGGAGTTTGTCATGGAGAACGGTAAGTTCTAGTTAAATTATTGTTGTTAGAATGTAAACATTTAAACCTAAATACTAAGTGATTTTGTTACAAATGTTTTACAAATTTAAAGTAACCAAATTAGAGTGACTGATAAATTTGTGTTTTTCAGATTGATTATTTTGCATAACAATCATGACTGAAAAGGAAAGAGATCTCGTGTTGCCGGTCTCTGAAACCTATTATTGCAACTGAACCATAGTTTGATATCACAAATTGGTCTAAATTAGACAACGATTAATTACCAGGAAGCACTGATCTGTTACTTCATCCTAGTATAGGACACTTCAGCGGTGCACATCAACAACCCCATCAGAGGTCAAACTCAGGATCCTCTGACTCCACTTTAACATTAGACCACTGAGTTGGCTCCGAACGGTTGATATTTCTAATTTACTTAATTCGTGATATGTTTGCGCTAGCTCACCCATTGACATCAGTTGGTAACTGTCTCACACCCGACATGGATGAACTTTACTAATCAAGTCTTCTCACTAGAACTCCAGGAATCACCTCGAAAAGTTAGTCACTTGTGACTTATCTCCCCAAAACCAAATTATAAACCAAAGTTACTAAAGTGTCATAGAATCGTGAATGATATATGATTTTTGTAGAGGTATATAACAATGCAGTTAAATAATTGCAAACTACATATTATGAAATATATTATAAACTAAAGATATATAGTATTTGCTTAATGTATTACTGTCAAGAATTTAAATTTTTCGTTTTGATTGTGTTACTTTCTTTGGCTTTGATAGTCTTAACTTCGTTTTAAATAACATCATCAGAGTTTACTTCAAATAAGGTAAGTGTTACCTATGTCGTTCAGAACGACAATCAAAGCTTTACAATAATGTTATTCATCCCAAAAATTTGAAACATTTGAATCGTTATTTACATGATTTCTGTTTTCATACGAATACAATAATCATACTTTCATGTAAGTATCTCAGAAAAACGAGAAGTTATTCATGCAGTTAGTTTCTGAACTGAAGTTATCAGTTAAAGATTATACCTTAGAGTGTGTAAATATACATATCTGTAAGGCGAGTCTATTTTACATCATCTTAAAGTTCTTGGGGAAAATTAAGGCTGAATATTATGTTGCGCTACTGTCAGGTGGAAAGTCAATTACAATCGTATAAGATATGCGTTTATCCCTACTTTTTAGTTCCAACATAAATGGAGGGGATACAGTAATCTGTTTGTTATTTGTTTTCAAGATTCAAATAATGAACAAAAAAATAATGAACACTAATGAACAGACCATAAATTTTACTTGCTAAGTGAAATGTTGACCAACAAATGCCACTTAGAACTAAAGGATAAGATGCGATATAAATTAAGCTTTTTCACACTCTTTTAGTACTACCTTATCTAACTACTTATATAAATACTTACAAAACAAACAATTAGTAACTAAATCGCTCTTGAGATTGTAGAAATTAGTGCTTATCATAACTGGTCATCAATCAAAATCTTGATTAAAACATCTGATACTAAGTTTTATTTCCTATCGAATCAGCTCAAGATTTACTGAGGTCGTTAAACAGATACTATAGGTTTAGGAATAAGTAATGTTTGCTAATAAATGTGCATAAATTTCTAATGAGGAAAGAATAGTTGGGACGTGATGTTGAATTTAACCAATGTTAAGGAATAACGTCACACATGCAGATTAAATTTTATGTGATGAGACATTGAGATGACGATGCCCACTGATATCGAATTTTATTTCCATCTGACTACCATTAAGGATACTTGGATAACGCCCATATTTGATATGGATGTTTTTAAATAAAAGAGAAATGTGATCCATTATCTTTGTAATTTAATAAGCGTTCTCATAAGTCGCTTTGAGAAACAGAATAAATGGCTTTTGTGTTTTTGATTGACAAATTTACAAGAAAAGAAATGAGATACGGCGAGTGACAAGAATAATTAATTATTTTAATAACATGTAAAATTCGATCTGGATAACTACCCATCAGTCGATAATAGCAGACAGAAAACGTTCATTACTGTAAGTCACAGTGGCTATAAAAGTTTTCAAAAACTCCCAGCTAGATACATGAGATATATAGATTATAGTAGGTATAAGAAAGTGTTCAACAACAAAATTTTCTTTTTGATAATACCATTTACTAAAGCTGTACAATCGTAATTTGTGATTAATGTAGTATAAAACAGACTATAATGATTTCGAGGAATGGGTCGCATTATAAAACAAATAAGTTAAAATTATCGCAAGTTAATTTGATATGTGCAATGAAAGCAAAATGGTATCGTGACAAAAATGTCTTGAAAACAACAGTTATAAGTTTATGCAACGAACAAAATTAATTGGAAATATCGAATTACGAAGGATTACAAAGCTTTTGTAGTACTTCGCCTATTGATTTGCAATATATTTAGATCATCTAATCTGACTGAATAGATGTCTCTGAAGGAGGATTCTGGTATAGAAACATGACCAGAATCAATTAGGTGCTCAAGGATTGAGCTGTTGACGGACTTATGTAAACCTTCAGATAACCAAACCAAGCAGTACTTAGAGATGCATTTTGATAGACTTCGTTATGGGAGGCCAATATATTCTACAATACTGGAGTAAGTAAATTTGTAAATCCAAACTGATTTGGCCCAAAGCAGAAACGCATTCCTAAATCATAGGTCGGCTGGAGAAGGTGATGAAGAGTTCGAATGAGTACAAGATTTGCTCTAAAGATCTGGAGAATCTTTTTCTTAAGATCTCTGAAGCAGTATCTCCTTTGAATTGAGAGTTCATAAAAATTACCTTTTTTTAGGTGCGTCTAATAATCTTTTTCGTGGTTGCTTAGGCTTCACATTTCTATCAGTAAACCTGATAGGATACTTATTCACAATAAATATCCTTCTAAGTTCCTCCAGTATGTCATTAGTGGTGCTGTCAACGTAGATTTATCTAGCCCTTGAGGTGAGAGCATAGTTCAAAATCATCTTTCCGGTCAAGTGAGCTCAACTTTGAAAATTAATATACTGCAGTTTCCAAATTGTCATTCTGTATACTGGCCTTTGCAGAGAACCATATAATCTTCTTTTCAATACTACGTCCCAGAAGTGGAATAAATTGATCTACGTATCACTGAAATGTATTTTACAAGAATACTGGTCTCGCACTAACGATCTTTCATATCTACTACATAGACCATTGATGATTTCATTGCATTATTCCTAAAGAAAGATCATATAAAGTAAAGTGATGTCTTAGACTACCGAACTTACAATAAATATGGAAACGACTTGATGAAAAAGAATTAGTGAGCATCAAACAATATGAAAAGTGGATTTAAATGCTATTTATTATTCATCATACAAGTGTTGCTAATCGTTGAGTTCAAGTGACTTTAAATTGCTTAACTGAATCATACAGAGTACATTTTGATACAGTTATTGTTGAAGTTAACTGTAGTGCAATTGAAGAATTAAAGAAACTTGTAACCAACAGCAGAAAACAACCTTCAATATTATGATTTCATCTAACAGCCATTTTCTGATATATTTTTCTTAGCACGTATTAAATTGTGTCGCTTTTCAGTCTCATATCAGTTTGTAATGAAGTGAATTATTGCTGTGAGAAACGTCTTTACTCTTGAAAGTATAAGTACTTACCTTTTCTAATAATATTTTTAGGTTTAATGAATACCTGTTTTCAATTTTTTACAGAATCGTCTTCGAATTGTTGACAAAAGAAGGCTCTACACAAAATTTAGTTGATGAATTACCCTTACAAATTATTCTAACCACAAATGGTCCTGTGACAGTAATTAGTCGTAATAGAAAAGAAGTAGCTAAACAAGAACGTTTTGTTAAGAATGGTATACAAGATAATCAATCATTTGAATTATGTGTACATGCTTGTGAGGATCGTTATATTGTAAGTTAACAATGCGAATTTTTTATTCCTCTAGTTTGATAATGATATCAATACACGTTCATTAAATACGTTATTTGAATATATTTTCTCTGACTCTTCATTCTACATCCTATGAAATAATATATAACACTGAACATGTAACACATGTTATCTAACAGTGATATATGTGTGCAAATTATTCACTGCTCAAAGTTAAACGAAGTAACAGAAACACCATTTACGGAACATAATAAATTCAACGTTTCTCTTTTTTGTCATCAACGACACACACACACATTATTAATTTTTCTAGACAGTTCGAATTATTAACACACTTTTATATTGGTAATGAATGGCTTGTTAGAAGACAGTAAATTCTTTGAGCTGGAAAAATTGTAAAGGTCTATACACAGAATACCTATAGATACAATACGTAGTTTAAATATATTAGAAATAAACTGATTGCACATACATAAACTACAAAGCTGGAAATGTATGGCCGATAAAAAGAGGAGCTTTTGATAAAAAATGAAGTGTCCTTAAAAAAATGACCACAGTCAGTTATTTATAAAGAAATGTGGTCATAATCATCATTTAAGAAAGTAACTTGAAAAACCAGAGACGATACTTTATTCAGTTGGTCATTAGGTAAGATCACATCACCAAGAAACAAATTATAAATTTCAATGTAGCTATGAATCAAAGACATTTTGGTGCAAAATCGAATTCAATAGATTCTGCGAATTTAAGTAACTCATTCATTTCACATACAGTTATACTTTCCCGTTAAAATAATAGGCGACACAATTCTGCCATTATGTGATTCAATTAAGTTACGGTAATGAGATGGTTATAATCTGACTTCACTATGAAAAACAAGCCTCTTATTAAGCTTCTACTAACAATAAAAGTAATATTATTTAATCTTACCATTTTTCATCATGGCAATAATTCATTGGATTGAGTACTGAAGTCAATTTTGTTTCTTATCTTTGTATATTCTTAAAAAAACTGTGTTATATTACACACTTGAATTAACTTAAATATTTTCTAAAAATATCTTTATTATGGACTATCTAGAACTAATCAACTATATTTAACTATTACAATGAAATACATTTTATTCTTGAAACGTTATCATTCTTAATTTATTATTTGCAAAAAAAGCAGGACGTTTTTCACCGACGTCCTACTTTTATTGACATTCTGTTTCAAAGACGCATTAGCCAGTGAAGAACCATCAAAATCAATCGTATATTTGATAAATAAATGAATGAATACTAAAAAGCAGAGTCTACAATTACAAAATATTCAGTTATGAATAATATCAACCAACCCAGACGAAGAGTCCCAAATAGGACGAAACGCGCATCCTGGATTCCACTGCCTAGTCACATTCCAACTTAAATAATACTTTTGAATAATCACTATATCAAGGCAATTCGCTCAGGATGCACATATAGCAACAGAGACTGACCAGCATCTGTCCATATAAAATCAACGAAAAGATATAAGTTCATCCTAACTTCTAGATAATTGTCTGAAAACAAAACTTATGAATAATAGTTATTTTTAGCTTGTGATAATTCATTCAAATTATTTTTATTTGAAGTGCACGCTTATTTAATGTCTCCGTTTCCTTGACAACATAGAACTTGGATGATAGAAATTTTGCATTTTACTTTATACATCCTAACTAAACCACGCCTATAGACTATTCAAACCAAGAATTAAACGGTTAAGTATACGTATACTAAAAATTATAATGAAATCGTACTTCAGTCTAAAGTTGGTTGTTCTTATTTTATTGCTGCTTTGATAGTACCATAATGATGAGGATTCTTCACCGTTTATTAACATACAGTACATATTTCTTTATGGTATCAGGTGTTGTCATGTAAATTTTATGAAAATCATTAAAATGAATCTGAAAGTTAAGACTGATAGTAAATTTTTAAATGACGAGGAATATTTATAGCTCAGATGGATGTCTTTCGCGATGTCGGATCAACTGAAGTGAATGGTTGAAGTTGGAGGCTCCCATTATCTTAGTGTAAAAAATTATCAACACTTACATCTACTAAAACTTGGCTTTTCGATTATTCCACTAGTATTAAGTCAGCGTGTTCTAAAGACTGCTTGAATAATGTTGCATTTATCTACCTTTACTGTTATCTTTTGATAATAGAACATAATAAGACTAAGTAATTGTGCTGGCACATGACCAAGATTCATTCCTAAGGACCTCAAAATACTTGTAATGATTTCTTATGTTTTCACATGCAGTAAGATATGGTTTCTGGTTTCTGTAAGCCGATTCGTTGGGAGTATTCTGATTCTCTCTCTAGTTTATGTGATTATTCAGTTGATTAAGAAATTCATTAGTGGAATTTTTATATCCGGGTTATTCCTTTTCATATCGTCAAAGGTATTATTGACCAACTTTTAAGTGTTCTCGATTTAGTCCATTTAATAACAACGAACGTGACATATGCTTAGGGTATCCAAACACGGAATTTGGTTTCTTCAGAACTCCTTGTGCTGCTTTCTTTTACAATTCCAGAGGTGTTTACTAGCACAGAAAGTCCTATCTTTTGATTTAACTTTTATTTGATTGATGTGGTAAAATATAGGTTACATGACAGACTTGAAATTTCCTCTAGGCTCTACTTATGTGGTTGATGTGTTTCATTCTGTTCTGGGAAGTTAGAACTCGATATTTCGCAAAAGATTCATTGACGATCCTACTAAAATGAAATGAATAACATTATGGTTAGTATCTTCATAATTGAACATAAATTAAGCAGAAAGTTTGTCGTTTATAAAATAGAGTTTATCAATATTTATCGATTGCTTACTACTTCTCGTGAAGTGATCATGAATAATAAATGTTTAACTTATTTAGTTTATTTTTGAAACGCAAATTCACTTCTGGGTATGGATTTTCAAAGTGGGGAATGAGTATTGTTAGTTGTCTAAAGACAATAAGTTTAATGCTAGGCTTGAAGACTTTTAGTTTTGTTATGGATATGGTACACCTGCACACCGTTGAGATTTTCAACGCTACGAAGAAATAGCTGTGGAGTCTTAATTGATTATTATTGGTTATAAGGTTGTAACGGAAACTACAACGTACACAGCTGTAGCAGGACCTGTCTACAAAAAATATGTTTTATACTGTCTTATGAGGACTACGAAGTAGAGTACAAGTTTAACCTTAATGGTTGAAGTGAGTAACAAATGGAAAATATACCTTTCGTTATAATTCGTTACATTTTGACTTTCGGCTGTCATTTTCATTCCTTAATAAACACTAACTCTTTCTGGTAAGTCAGTTGCATATACTGTTCACATATTTGTTTGGACTCACCAGTGTGCTGCATTTTTGTTAAAAATTGTATATTAAAAAACGATTCACTTAGCTAGCTTTGTTATCTACACGCTAATTAACTTTGGTTTTTCGGAACACAGTTCACTTATTTACAGATTCTTGTACCACTAGTGAATGAAACGAAAATATTTCTGGTTGTATGTTAACAGTGAATGGATCCTTTAACAGTTTATCACTCTTGATCACAGTTTTGTATGAAACTGGTAGTACTTATTTATTGCTAAGACACAGAAAATGTGAATAAAATCACTGTTTTGTACTTGTTGGAGCTAGTTTATTCTCTAAATTAAAATAGTGGAAAATTAAAAATAAATAAAAAAAATTGAATCGATTTGCAACAGATCATACTACTTAGCAAAAATACGTATCATTCGTTTTCGGATTGTTAGTTAAAAATGCACACCATTTCAGTTGATTGGATTAAATAAGTTATGTATTTCACATTTTCTTAGAAACGTTAATTAGCTTCTAAATTTACTTTTTTACTAACGTAAATGATGAAACCTTATACAATAAATATGTTAGGAATATTATACGAGTAATACTTCTATATCTCAGGCAAACTAATATAATAGTATACATGTTATCATAAACAATGTACTGTTAAAACATTCTAGTGGGGATGTTGGGAAAATTTAGACTTGTGTTTACATGCATAGTAGATTAATTGATAAAAACTTATTGTTATAAATGCAAAACTGATTATTAAAAGAATATCGAAGAAATGTTCTACATCTTTGTTTATAATCTATGAGTACGCCTTTAAAACGTATTTCCGGTAACAACAAACCTACTTCTATTAGTCTAGTTTAGTGACGTCCAGAAGAGAAAGTAATTATTTATATGGTTTGAGGAATGTGTGTTAATAAAAATACTTTTTAACTATGTTCTGTAACCAAAGTTTAAGATAAAAGGGTTCATTAGAGATTCAAAAATTTGATAGTTAATTCTTCAGTTTATAATTAATTAACATAATATAAGAACTATTTTATAGTCTAAACACTCCGGTTAGTCAAAAGCACTAAAATGTTTAGATTTAACTTTGTGGAGTAAGCGGTAGGCTCATCAGCTATCAATGGTTTAAAAATTCAGAAACAACATTTAGGAATATCTCGCCTGTAGAGTAATTTATCGCCAAGGAAAGATCATAAACAGCTTGCAAACTTAATGATTGTATATGTTAACCAAAATATCTATAATAAGCGTCAAATTTCAATTTGATCTTAGGAATTGGTCTTAATTAGACGATTACTGATCACCAGGAAGCACTAGACAGTTGTTTCAATTTAGTATGGGATTCTTTAGCAGTTCGCATTCACTTATCAATAATTATCTAATTCAGACCAACCAATGATATCGATTTAACATTCAACATTCTCCACAACACCCAATTACAAGTGCTAAATTATATGACATTATTTTCTTTTAATCTTTTTTTTTCTATAGGTTATATTGAACAAGGAAAAAGTTTGTGAGCAAAGACATCTTGTGCCACTGCGTGATGCGTTTGCTTTATCAATGCAAGGGAAAGTTGATATATTATCACTTGAATTTAAAGACATCTATTATGATGAAGAAGAAATGAATAATACTGCAAACATGTCTTCTGCTAATAATAATACAGGTAGCTTTAGAGCGGACGATATGCACACAGGATTTGTACGTGTCAATGAGTTAAGACAAAGTTCTATACGTAGAAGTGAACCTCCAATAATGGTGCCAACAAGAACAGGTTCCAAAATGGAGAAGCAATCGATAAAAAGTAAAGATAGTAATCTAGAAGTTACTGCTTGGAAAACATCAAATGATTTATCTAGAGCAGATTTAGACATTGATTACAAATTGTCTCCATTAGATCGAAATTCAGCTGTTTATTCATACCGTAATAGTAACGACTTTAGCCACAGTTCAGAATCAAGAATGTTTTCAACATTACCACCCGTAGGCAAGTCGGTTACTGACGCAATGGGAAGTCGAAGTAACCTAAACACGAATGGTACATCACACTTAAAGTCAAAACCAACATTTGCAGGTTTTCGAAAATCTGCCACTTTAAGTACTAGTAAAATTGATCAAAATTTTAATCTCGAAGGGAGAAGTCAGACAGATGTTGGCGATATACTTCATGGGAGCTATCATGTATTGGATGATGAGGAGCATATGATGAGCCAGCTTACCGCTACAACATCAACACCTAACTTACAGGACAAACATAAGAAAAAACGATTCAGTTTACTTGGAAAGAGCAGACAATCAACAGGCTCTGAGACAGACGTTCGTAAGGATTCTAAGAAAAACAAAGGATCTATGCCAGACATTAAGTCGAAAGATGCCGAAGGCGAGAAAAAGAAAAAGGGTTTGCATTTTAAAAATCCTTTCAAACGTTCCAAATCGAAAGGTACAGTCAGTATGACCATAGCTAGATTAGTCAAATATAATTACTATGGATGAAGAGAATTTCAAATTGTGTTAACATTTACGAATGACTACTGTCTCATCGTTATTCGTCAGACCTTCTATTCTGACTACCTTGTAATACTTAATTTTTAGGTAAATAAATCTTATTTTGCTAAGAAACAGCACAAAATAGCGAAGAGGGAAGACACATTTTATATAATATTGTGTAACAACTCGCTATCACTGATTAAATTCACAAATAGAATGAGTAGTTCGTTTCCACTATATATCATTCTAACTGTTGGTAGTAAAAGTATTCAGTCACATATTACCAGTGAATTGAAATCCAGTATGACTTTAGGGTTTACTGTTTAGTAAAAATTTAGTCTATTTAGTCGTTGTCATCATTTACTATAAGATTTTAAACTTTGTAATATCACTTAATAACGAAGTATTTATATTTTTCAGTTATTTTTAAAGTTGTCATAATCTACTTACTATGTTTTCATAATTTGTATTGAACTGAATAAATTATTAGGAAAATAAATTATACATGATTCAAATTCATTTGATTGATTGCAGTGTAAAGTCAGTGAAGTCATATAAGATATCTCATATTTGTTTTTTTATTTCACAGTCTGTCAAAAGACATTTAAATGACAACATGATATTTTAACTCATTTATCAAGCAGTCATGAACAAGTTTGTTCAGTAATGATCATAAACAGAGCTACAAAACACATAGTATATAAGTCATATGAATCAGTCTGTTACTATAGATATCATGGTTTTAATCATTCACGTTCATCTCTAGGCCAGTGATTTTAAATCACAATTACAAGGTTTCATATACTACTACAGTTTTTTAAATATTTCCTGGGTAAAAGTTTCTTTCCGTCTAATATTTAAATAGTTTCTGAGACCGTTCTGTGTAGAGGTTAATCAAAAGTAAAATCTATATTCTGCTCAAATAAATAAAGAATACTTGAGTTTATTGAGACATGTTTCAGTTGTCTTAGGAAGAGAGAAAATACTACTTCTTGCAGTTTTAAGAAGAAATAAAAAGTTACATGATTGATCCCCATCTTGACCACTCAAATCAATTTATTTGAATGCGACGATTTCAATTTTATATTTCCACCATAAAACAGCACAGTTTACATGGATTAGTTGATTTCAATAATCAAAATATTATAATTCCTTAAGGAAGAATTTTTTACCCATTTTACTGGTATTTTATACTTTTGCAACTAAGTCCTTTGTTTGGTAAATTTAGTACTTATCAAATACATAGTTTTTAGTAATGTGAAAAATTATCTTATGTAATAACAAATTATTCTGAATGATAGATTCTGGGTTACTATTAATTACTTAACGAACTAGATTCACTCTGAGTTATAGATAAAATTGTGTACGTTTACTACTATGATCTTCAAAAATTTGTGTTTATATAAACGGTACAAAATGATTGCTTTTTAGTTTCTTCACTGTGAATTATTCCAAACAGTTTGCATGATTTAAGCTTCAACTTTGGATATTCTACCACTTGTAGATGAAAACCCACAAATTTTTCCGAAACCATTTCTTAAAATAAATAGTTATGTTCAATTGAGATGGTTATTTTTACGGGGATTGGTATTTAAAATGTACTTAATACTGATCAACTTCAAGCAGACTTACGAAAGTTATAATAAGAAGCTATAATCGATAGATTTTAATTATATTAAAAGATTGTACAGTATCATAAATCGACTAAAGTTAAATATGTAGTTTCTGATATATAAACACAAAACTCACGTTATCAAAAATAAGTATTTTAGCTTTAATCTTGTTAAAGATCGTATATAGGAAGCACTGAAAGGTTGCGAATTGTTCAGTACTCCTTTATATTTAAGCCAATGTGAGTTCACAATGGAAAAAGAAGTTTAGTGGAATTTAGACAAGTTCACTTGTAGTAGATGGATTAGGATTGTCTGTAGATTAGCATTTCAATTTAATATCACGAACTGGTCAGAGTTAGACAGCCACTAACAACCAGGAAACAATGGACAGCTGTTTTGTCCATGTATATGGCTATTAAAAACCCAACAAGGAGTTGGGCCGAGGGCCTTCTGGCTTCGCTTGACCGACTGAACACTGAATCGGCTAAAGTCAGCAGTTCATATTTTTAACTCAACCAATTTGCAGCATGTTTACACTGCTTCATCACCAATAACTGATAACTACCTCATAAACAACATAGTTACACTCCACTGGTTACGTTTTCTTACTAGAGCCCACGGAATTAGCTTTAGAAGTTAGTCACTAGTGAGCTGATGCTGATCGTAATTAGGTGTTGTAGAGAATGCTGAATTTAAATTTGATATCATTAATTAGTCTGACATAGACTTTGACAAAACCACTGTCCTGTACTTCCTAGTTTTTAATGATTGTCTAACACAGACTAGGTTGTCATATCAAATTAAAATTTTGCAATTATAGAATCGAATTTGCTAATATTAAACAGAGGAGATGAACTCAGGAAAAATTTGTTGATTGAAACTAATTTGTTTTTCTAATACATATTTCATGATGTGATATAAATAAATATCTGGAAGAAACGAACTAGTGGCCCATCCATATCACCTTTTTAAAAATACATAAATCTAGATATCTTCATTGATAGCTAAACCGTTGTAAAAATGCTTAATAGTAATTACATTTTGTAAAGTTTAATAAGTGGCGTAGAATGAAGATTGAAAAATAACACAGTGTGTGGATTGATGAATTTTTCGCAAATCTTAAATTAGGTCACATACTGGTAGTTAGAAAGTGGTTTGAGGGGGATAGTCAGCATGGTTCTCAGCCGACTAACCACCTTCCATCTCTACATAGTGTCAATGATGTCGAATCAGTTACGACTAGACCGATAGAATTCAATCATTAAATCAATCTCTGCGAAGTGATCAATTTATGTAAAGCGACACTTAGAATGTACCTATCTATGAAGTGGGAAACATAATTTAAACCTTGTATAAAAATTTATATTTGAGCAGTCACTGGAAGGTAAAAACGACACTAAACATAAACGTAGAAAATGGAAGTAAAACTATATACTATTATTGTAATATTAAGTCTCTCAATGATTCTATTTGTTAATTTATGTTGACTAAGAATGATAAAGCATAAATATTTTACTATGAGCATGATTTAAAGTGACCACGTAAATCCGTTTTTGTTGCTTTTTATACTTCAGTTTATTTAAAACCATGCTTCATATGTTTTGTAATTTTAGACAAAACAACACCTGCGACTTCTTCGGGCAGTCTTAATAGATCGGAACCTGGTTTTGCTAAACAGGTCTCAGTCCCGGGGATAAATTTAGGTGTCAGTAATCGATTATCAAAGGAGATATCAAAAAAACCAGCACCTGAAATTGCAGCATACCTTCAAAAAACCAATCCAGCTATTGAATATGAAGCCGTTAATTTAACTGGTCTTAAACATTTATCTGATGATGTTCACTTTACACCTTTTGACAGAAAATACAGTGATGAATATGAAAATATTAGTGGTCATCACGATCAGTATAAACAAAAAACGTTGTCCAATCCGAGGCAATCTGTTAACATATCACCCACAAGTGATTTGCATTCACAGGGCAAATTTAAAGGTCCAGCTCCAGAAGTAGCATCTATAATTCACTCGAAACATCCCGCTTCAAATCTAGGAGACATTACCATCACTCAAGGCCCAGACTCACACTTCCGACCATTCACACCTGACCAGTCACCAAAGACACTAAGACGGACCAGTGAATTGTCCACTGATTTAGCTAATTTAAAATTAAAAGGTACAGCTCCTGAAATGGCGGCAGTAATCCACTCCAGAAGTAAGAGCCCTAATCGTGAAGATATAACGCTTACCCAGGGTAGTGATTTGCACTTCAATTTGAATTCTACGGTGGATGTGGAAGGAAGCAAACATTTCAAAAAAAGTGGAAGTGCATCAGAAATAGCAGCTGATATACATAAGAACAACCTAGCAGGAAGATTTCCTTATGATGATTACACTTTAACTGGTTTTAGTGAAAGTCCAACACAAAGAATAAAATATGATGTGAAAGGAAATCTGAAAACTTCCCGAAAAGCTATTTCGTTGAGTGAACGCATATCTGGAGATGAAGATACTGAAAGTGGAGGAAGTGAAGTGTTTACAGACAATGAATGCTATCTAGAAGTGGGTAGAAGTCAATATTATTTCGAACGTAAACGTTCGCTAAAAAATTATCGTTCTAAACGCTCAAAAAAATTAGAACGTGAAGCTAGACGAAATATGGGATTAAGCAGAAACGATAGTGAAGAATCCCCGAGCAGCAGTATCTCATCTCTTAAACCAACTGATAGAAAATTAACACCTAAGTATAGAAAACGTTCAGGTAATAGAAAAGAAGAAGTTTCATCCTGGTTGAAAAGTGCTAACTCATGTAAGAAAACGATTGGTTGACTATCTTGTTTCTGTTTTTATCGTAAGGTTTGGTCTATATTTCTGTCTCGTTGAAATCTACCTATAAACTTTGGAAAAGTTGTCAACTACAGGGAAGTTGTAAAGCTTAAAGTCATATTAATGGAATAAGTAATAAGCACATTACAGATAAAGTTTGCTTATTTACACATATATTTGCATTAGGTGTCAAATTTTAATTTTTTTAGAGATATACTGAGTAGCCTGAGATTGGCCACCTCAAGAAGGGTCATTGTTTCCGATTACACTGTCTAGCCATGTAAATCAGCTATACCAATCTAAAGTCTTCTGTTTTCAAAATGTTTAAATTACATAAACCAAAGTTTGTCCACTCTAGATCAATTTTTTTAACTTCTAGCGTAAATATTTACTCACTGGCATATATTATTTATAACCATAGAAGCAGTTACAATTTGTATGTTGAATATATAAAATACTTTATTACTAAATGATTTTATTTGGTTAACTTCATTTTTAATGCGGAATTAAGCATTAAATAAACGTTTTCTATACTTGGTAAATGTATACAACTCTATATCTAAGCAAATTTATTCTTCTATCTTTCAGCAAATAGTCCAGTTCGCATAGAAAGTAATGTGCGGTCGAGCTATACATCGAATGTTTATGCAGCAGCTCCATTAATTCAACAACCATCGATTCAAAAGTATATGTTAAAAGACATTAATGAGGTTAGTCTGCTGTGGCGTGAAAATATAGTTGAATTATTTTAGTATTATTTTTGAAGCGTGTTCAATCACTGAATGAAGCCAAACAACACTTTTGCATATTAGTTCTAGCAGGTGGTCTAAAGGCATTTTATCGAAAGATATCTGTACATTTTCAAAGGAATAGAATAAGCAGCTTAATTAAAAAATAATTATGTAATGTACTAAGTGACTACAATTAAAGTTATGATCAATGTGAACTATGACGGATACCAGTTTCTATACATATTTTCACTATGATAACATTTCGATCAGAAGATATAAATATACTATTCTGTTCATATTTTCTTACTTTTATAGTATTTTATAACCAATGTTTAATGTAGCCCTATTACTTATATTAAGTGATTAAACCGAAATGGGCTGACACTACTCATACACTAATACGAATATAATAAATGTCGACTGGGCTCAGTTTCATGAAATATCTGTTAATATGTAGACAAGGTTGTTAGAAGACTAATTAGCTTGTATGTGTCAGTATTTTAATAAGATCGAAAAGAATAGGTGCTTCTTTAAATTATCTATGTTTTGTTATGCCTCGGTTTAATATTTAACTTTCTGATTAAAATTATGGTCATGTACTTACTATGCTTTTCTCTAAATAACTGTGCCTTATTTACTGAAGTTGATAAAAGGTGATGCCACCATGGATTTACCACAACCACTTACACCTGGTCGAAGTGTATTAATCTGCGGACATTTTAAATGCAATAAAATTATAAATCAATCCTGTTTAATACAACTTCAGTTTATTACTTCTTGTAATCAAGTTAGTAAATGCAAAATACTTTATCTTCGAATATGGTCAGATGGTAGTTTGGATGTTTTGAATAATCTGGGTACTGATGCCATGATTTCAGTCAGTTCACCAAAGAATTCACAATTATCAACAATAAATGACAATGAACTGTGCATTAATGATTCGCAAAAAATCTATTTCACTATAAAATTCATATCCCAAAGCTTCTACACTGCTGTAAGTCTGATGCTTATCACATTATTTTCAGTATTTGAATTGTTGTTAAATTACCTAATATGTTGCAGTTGATTTCTCCTATAGTTATCAGAAACAATCATTAATTGTTAATCTAATATTAGATTTATAAATACTAACTATTCATTAGAAATCAGTGTCTAGCATAACTAGTGCATTTGTAAAGAGAGATTAGATAGTATTTCATATTCTCATCCATTTATTTAATAACTCACTATATTAATCAAAAGACGTATGACTGTGATTTATAAAGGACAAAACGATGTAGCGAATGATGCATCCCTATTAAACATGCACTGTCTCAAATTTATTGGTTTATTGCTTAAAATTTAATACTTAATCGTACGTTATGCACCGAATACTATGGTGTTGTCACTGAAGGAAAACGCTTTATGCTTCATGTTGTTTAGGGAGAAAATACATTTAAAATATTACACCTGTTGCCAAAAATACAAAGAGCATTATAAAAATGAATGATATATATCTGTAGAATTCCAGTGAGTAAAAGTTAGAATTTCTGAGGTTTCGTGGCTTAGTAAAAGTCGCTTCTTCAGCGGAAAAAATGAATAACTGAAATGAAATAAGACAAGATTAAATAATACAATAGAACAAATCAAAATCAAATAAGTTTGTATAATCAGAATACGAGTTTGATCGTGTTATGCAAGTCATTTCGGTTAAGGTGGTTTGAAGTGAGACATGTATGCATACGTTAGTGTGATGTGACAGGAAATTATGTGAATATATGAGAATAAAGGTGTATGTATGTCCACGTGAATGAAATTTGATATACTTTAATTGCGGTCGGTTTAATAGAAAGTCCAAGTTGAGTGGATAAAAAGGCCTTCCCTTTTTTTTAAGTGCAGTTGGATTTATCCTCATTTCACATAATCTTCATTCACATCACACTAACATATGCATACATGTTTCACTTCAAACCATCTTAACCGAAATGACATGACATGACACGACTAAATCCGTATTTTGATCGTCGAACTTATTTTGATTTATTCCATTGTATTATTCAGTTTGCTAATTTATTTTTTCTTTGAAGAAGCGACATGCACTGAGCCACAAAACCTCAGAAATTTTAACTTCTACTCATTGGAATTTTACAAATATATTTCACTCATTTTTACAAATAACCTATCCAATGCTCAATTTACTTGAAATTATCACATTTAACCTTTGTAATGATATATACTATAAGCTCTCGTTACCTTGCGGGACCATAATTGATATGTATTAGTTGTGTCATCATCATTATATGACAACACGAGAATACTTTTTCCGGTTAACTATACAGCAATTAATAAGGTGATTTATAACTGGCGCCTAGTTTCGAATTGTGTTCAAAGAAAGCGAAAATCTCTAACATGACACTGTGTAGCACAGTCAGTATAGCATAATTTTATTATTACTGTTGTTACCATGAATCGTGATACATTTTGTTCATGTCAACTATCTAGGGTGTTGACTTAAGATGACACCTCGATACCAACAAACTAAGGTATGATCAGCAACACAATAATAGATAGAACTAATCTACTCCTTGGTTGCCAAGTAAGGCTAACTAGAAGAAGTCCAATGTGAGAAGAAAAATATATTATTTCACAAGCACTCTACATAGATGTATGACAAGTACTCAACTCAAATGTACATGTACAGTGAAAATGAGTCCTTGGAAGAGTCACAAAATAGCTCACTAAAATAGACAATAGACCAAGGCTATTTAATATCTTACTAAATGGGAAACAAAAACCAAGGTTAAAAACGAAGTGAATTCTAGAGATCTAGCATTCACAACATAGTCAAGAAAATTATTCAGTTAAGCTAATAGAAATAATGCTTTTTTGATCAGCAAGTCCGTATCAACAAGACAATGCCAGACGAATGACGAAAGAATACGATGGTGTTTCTAACTAAGTTTTGTAATTAATAAACACGTAACTGACTGAAATTGTTTTTACTGCTTTATTAATAATCCGACTCAGTTTACTGATTCATGGTAAGGAAAAATATCAAACAATTAATTAATTATGCAACGTAAATAGCTGATACATAATACGGATTCAATATGCTTGAAATATAACGCAAAACATACCATTTGAAAACTATTCGACCTAGTAAGAACTGTACTCTTCTATAGACAATCACCATTTGTAGCGTTTACTCTTGAATTGGAATAGATTCTATGAATTTGTTAAATCTATGATAAAAATAAACTAGATCTTTACATTTCACCAATAAGTAATTTGTTGTGAAATAAGTGACTGTACATTTCTAAAATAAAATGCTCTTATTTAAGAAACCAGATCACTAAAGGTTATAAAATGATCAACGAAAATATGAAGTATTTTAATAGCTACGTATCATCATAATGTTCACTATATTTTCTTTGAGATTTACTTTCGATTTCAAATTCCTTTTGATCAAAAAGGAAATTTACCGGCGGTATTTTTTATAAATTCATCTCATTTGTTATCAATCAGTGATTTCTATCTCTTTACTTTAAAATAATCCTAACAAATCGCCTTATCTAAACTCTGATAGTTAGCTCACCGGTGACTAATTTTGAGATGGATTCCCGACGTTCTAATAAAGTGTGGTAACCAATAAATTTCAAACGTCGTCAGTAATACGGTTTAACGATCATATTTCTACATTGCAAAGTAACTGAAGGTGGGGTCGTGGTTAATCATACTTCGATTAATTGTTTATAATATTCACCTAATTACAGTCAAACCTGAGGGTTTCGGGTTTGATTCTTTGTACAGCCATATATGCGTACTACACACCAGTCCGGTACTAGGAAGAAACGGTATGACTTCCTAATTTTCAATGATACTCTCAGCTGAGATTATTTGTAAAACAAAGTAATCTCCTTAAAACTCTGCTTTAAACAGTTTAGAGAATTTTGACTATTCTAAATTATATCTGTATTTAGTACTGTCTTCACTGAATGTGAATCACTTGTAATTTATTATCCTAATTCTTTAATATTTTGTTTAGATTACTTCAAATGATCTCTTTACTTTACTCTTGAAAAATCAATTCCCAAAATCTGTCAGTTATCAGCTGACATCATTTAAACTTGAAAACTCCGAAAATGCCAAGTTAGATAAATTTATAATGCCAAGAAATTTGGTAAGTTGTAAAAATGAAAATGTTAAATAATACTAATTTTTATTTTATTCGTTAAGTTAACGACATTTATCCAGGAGTTATTAGCTAACTGAACAACCAATAACAAATACTAATCTCATAACTCACTTGTATCATCAGTTTACTCCTTTCAGAATGACTATGAAAAGTCCGCAGTTTAACCAGCCAGTTCAGAGAACACAGTATTAACAAAATAATATGCTTTCATTTACAAAATAATATAGATGAGTTGGTCTTTCCTTGAACTAGAACCCTTCGTTTCATTAATATTTGATGGAACTAATAGCTACTAGTAATAATATTTCATTATTTCAAATTATTAGTCAAATCTTACATCTTTAATTGAATCTTTTCTCACTTTTGCAACTGACACTACAGAAAAACTAAAAATATTAAGTCCACAAATCTGTGGCATATCAAGCAGATTTAAAGATTGAGGTATTTAGTGAGTAAGATACGTGACTTGAAGTGAGCGTTATGATTAAGTAGTTCAGTCTAATTTTAAAACTTGCGGATGCTTAAATTGGCAGTTTATTATGAAAACTTATTGAAGTACTTTAATATGTATCCAAATGTCTATAGGTTCATTTAAGAGAATTCATACATCATTTCATTAAGATATGATCACCTCAACTAATAAAACTTATATGTGACTAGAATATGATAAATAACCCACATGAATTACACATACGTAGTTTCATGTTTCAATATCAATCTATATTGAACTGTATTGGATTAGTCATAAACATTCTGTGTTTGTTATATTTTTATTTAATCTGATCATGTGATGCAATGATACATCAACTAGTAATTAGATTGAAGCTATGATCTTTCAGGTAATCATATAATTCGACAATAAATAATACACAATGGATGATGAGTTATGCATGGGTTACTGTTTGGTTTGTAACAAACGTAGTTGTTTAGAGTTATAAGTAAATAAAACGTTAAAGCAGAAAACGCCGGCTAAACAACTTAATTATAGCACAATTCTAAGTACAGAAAATCGAATGATAATTACTACAAATTAAGTTTCTGAGTTTGTTATAAAATATTTGATAATGAATTTAACTTATGGTTCGAATGCATTTTGATCTTCCCGTTGATTTATCATGGACTCAAATTAATCAATTTTTGTTGCACGTCTTAGATTCTACTTACCAGCCAAAATGCAACTCAAATAACTTAATTCATGATTTAAGTGATGATTATTTAGCCTAAATACTAATTTGTCTGTGATATGAATATTCTGTTCAAATTCGCGCCAACCTTGATTATGATAACGTGTTATTAATTGGCTAACTGAGAAATTTTACTGGTTAATTTTGGCATTGTGTTTACTCGTTCCAATTTAATCGAACAAAAATGAATTATTTTTTATAAGGCACACACAAGATTATATTTTTGTTATTTCAAATGTGGTATAAAGTTAATTAACATACGAAAAAATTTTAATGGACTTATTATTTTAAATTGAAATATGATGCTATCCAATTAATCATAAAAATCATTTTTATGTGAATGAACTTTCGGTGTATAGGAACTTTACAGATGCGTAATTGCTACATAACTAATCGTCTTAATTTTCACATCATTATTGTGTTCTGAGTTAAAGTTAACTATTTAAACAAGTTTAAAAAAAATTCATTATAGCCAAGTTATCTAACATTACAATTTAACTTAGTAAAGTAAAGGAACCAACATAGAAGTTTTCTGAATAATTACAAATAAAATTAGGAATCATTGCTAAAGAATAGATCACTAAACAAATGAATTCACATGATAAATATTTTTTGAATTTTGTCATTTTTCATGCCCTTGGAAATATCTGTGCTACTTTTTCAAGGTCATGGCAATTCAATTTGCATAAAAGTCATTATATGTTACTAATTTTATGTAGATTGAGTAGATACATCTTTACAATTCATAGTTCATCATTAGAATGTAATGCATAAATTAACTAAACATTTATTTATATTTAACCAAATATTGGTGTTCACGGTAACGTTAAACGAATTATTACCTAAGATTTATTGGATACGATGTTTCCTTAAAAACTTTTAAATAGAAAAAATAACAAGTAATGTATTTATAATATTCAATATTAGTGTAGAAAAGTTTAATTTCTGATACTATGTGGCTTTAATTTAAACTCTTCATCAGTGAATAATTAATTAAGTTAAACTAACTTGAGTCTAAATAAACAGAAAAGCAAATTGAATATTAATTTCAAAGTCATATCTACAAGAAGATTCAAATACCTAGTAACTATATTACGAAGTATGTGTAGTATCTTACAGAAAGCTCTTATTTTGCATTGTATGATAACTTGTTATTTCCACACCTTTGGAATTTACAGATATATCCTTCATTATCAACAATATATACCGATGATCTATTTGTTTCAAACTGTTAAGTCAAGCATTGATAACTATTTCTTTAGAGCAGAAAACATTTGTTACTGATTGCATTTTGGTTAATTTTTATCATTACATTACTGTACGATTTAAAACATGAAGAAAACATTCTGTCAAATAATGATACTTCTCAGCTTTTTGAGAAAATAGAGTAGAATTTGAATATTTTGCTAAGTGTATCTGAAGTGAATCATCTCAGTTAATCAATTAATCAGTGCCTGTTACCCTATATGGAGCATAGACCGCCGACCAGCATTCTCCAACCAACTCTGTCCTGTGATATCATTTCCAGTTCTTTCCAAGTACTCTTCATTTTCTTAATGTCCGTCTCCAGTTCCCGATGCAATGTGTTCTTGGGTCTTCCTCTTTTCCTTTTGTCTTTAGAATCCCAAGTTAGTGAATGTCTAGTGATACAGTGTGATGATTTCCTCAATGTGTCCTATCCACGTACAGTATCTGTTCCTGATTTCTTCCTCGGCTGGATTTCGGTTGATTTGTTCTCTGCCACAGAAGGTCGTTGTTGATGGTTTATATCCAACGGATCCGAAGTATCTTAAGCAGACAGTTGTTTATAAATACTCGTATCTTTTGGATGATGCATTTCGTAGTTCTTCAAGTTTCAGCTTCATACAATAGGACTATCTTCACATTTGCATTGAAAATTTTAACTTTAATATTGGCTGTCAGTTGGTTCAAGTCTCAGACGTTTTGCAGTTGTAGAAATGCTGCTTTTAACTTGTCAATGCGCGCCTACAAATCTGCATCAAACTATCTTTGTTTGTCGATGATACTGTCCAAGTATATAAAAGCTGTTACATCTTCAGGAACTTCTCCATCAAGTGTAATCGGGTTAGAGTTCGTTGTTTTGTATCGAAGAATCTTGTTTTTCGATTTGTGTATGTTGAGGTCTACTGCTGCCGAGGCTGCTGTTATACCGTCTGCCGTCACCTGCATTTATTGCTGTGTGTGAGATAGAGGAGTTAGGTTGATCATCTTTAAAATTCTTATCGTCTAGTTTCGTCCATTTTGTCCACTGTATTCCGAGCTTGCCTTGAGATACTGATGGTTTCATGATCCTATCAACCACCAGCAGAAAGGGGGAAGGTGAGAATAGTTAACCCTATCTGACACCGGTCTTCACTCCGAATGATTCTGTGAGCTGACCCTCATGCACGATTTTACAATGTAGAACATCGTGACAATTCCGTATGATGTTGACTAGCTTTACGGGCACGCCATAATATCGAAGAAGGCTCTTTAATGTTGTCCTATTCACGCTGTCGAATGTTTACTCTAAGTCAAGGAAATTGCTGCTAAGCGGTGAATTCCGTTCGATTGATTTTTCAACAATGATCTGTAAAGTCGTGATTTGGTGGATAAACAATTTAGGATCCGGTCTGTTTATCTCAAAGTTTGGCGTTGACTGGATCTCTCATACGGTTCAGTAACACTCTATTGAAGACTTTTACTGGTAATGAAAGTAGAGTAATACCTCTGTAGTTCTTGCAAATGCCAAGATCTCCATTCTTTGGGATCTTGATGCGGTAACCTTCCTTTAGTCTCTTGTTGTATCATCTAGGTGTCTCATGTTTCCTTCTTCTGCAGCTTTTTCCGCCGTTTTCGCTAGGTGCTCCATATCTTTCCATTTATTCGACCTAATCCTACTCTTCACTTTCTTGTTGGTTTCTGTGTATTCGGCCTATGACTTGGCTTTCTCTGTTCTTGTTCAACTGTTATTAATTGCTGTCTTCCTGCTCTTCCTTTCTTGTATCTTGTTCTGAGTAACAACAGAAATCCATTTCTTATGGTGGTGCTCCTTGTGACTCCTGACATGCTGAAGTTATTGTTTTCTTGATCTTTTTCCAGTTGTCCTCCATAGTAGTAGTTTCATTATCTTCTAGTAGATCGTGAAATACCTGAAACTGATAGTAGTGAGTTATTTTAAATTCGTTGAGTTTGTTAATGTCTCGAAGAAGGGCTGTATTAAACGTTTTTAATACTTTTACGCCAGTTGTCCTGTATTTCTTTAGCTTTAGTTTTATTTTGTCTACCACCAGATGGTGATCTGAAGCTATATCAGCTCCTCTTTTTTTTTTACATCTTACATGGTCCTTCTGAACCTATTGATGCAGATATGGTCGAATTGTTTCTCTTTAATGTGGTCCCGTGAAACCCATGTAGCTTTGTGCATGCGTTTGTGGGAGAATATAATACCACCTATAATCATTTTGTTTGAAAACCTCTCACTGTTTTTGTTCATTTCTCTCAGTCCATATTGCCCCATGGGGCCTTCATACCCGGTGTTTTCTATTTTAACCTTGGCGTTCAAGTCTCATATCAGAATGCACAAGTCCTTGACTGATCATTTCTCGATAAGTGAATTATCTGCTTTAATTTTAAAGATGAGTGTTGTGTGAAGTTTATGGAAATTATGGAATTTTTATTATATTCTCTATATTTGATGTTTGATATGGGAAAATGCCAATAATATTAAAGATACTTGTCAAACTAATCAAATTTACTTTGATGTTCTCTCGGAATCATGATGTGGCATATTTGAATTACCACATCTCGTTTGTTGCTTGTTCTTAGTTCTTCTGTTCAATGTGGCTTGAATTATTTTAATCTACACACTAATAAAAGTTGATTTTTATTTTAACTACTGATAGGTCAACTGGCTGTAATACAAAATTTTATCGTAATGGCTTGTAGATTTGATTTAATAGAGAAATTTATGTTATAGATTAGTATGTTTTAGATAGAAAATGGTGTAAAATTTATCTCTACTAACAGACCATATAGAACTACCGTTATACAGATTTCTTATATGAGAACACCGTTTATGAATATTTACTTGTTTTATTTATTTCTATACAGTGCTTACCGCTTATTATTCGTCTGCAAGATGCATCCAAGGTAGATAATACACTCAGTCTTTTAACGAAACTAACAGCTGATACTAAAAGGTAAATCATTCGATTATTTTGTTTAGAATATAACAAAGGTTTTTTTTTAATTTTAAGTGACAAAAATTTATAGTATTGTATAGTTTTCAACAATTGGAGGCTTCGGTTCAAACAGTAGAACAAAGTTGATATAGAATAATAGGTGATCTATTATAATCATTGATATTTTTCTCTTTTCTCCGTAGCAGTATCATTGGTTAAACTATGAGTATCTTAATAGAAGATCGTTTCGATCACAAACATTAACATTATCATAAACATTATTGGTGTTGTATGAACACTTCTAATAAATACTCAATAAGTATCAAAGAAGTAAATTCAATAAGAGATACTTTAAAATAGGAATTCTTACTTGGTGTTAGTGTATAGTAAGACTGCCACTGATAAGACTCAAAAAAGTATGCATATGCAATCATCTTTAATAAAACTAAGTTCTTAGCGTAATTGTGAGACTAAGTGACAATAGTTTCTAAGGTTCTTAACTGATATCACCACTGTGTACTGAACGTATATTTCAGTTTCTTCCATTATTTAACAAGTAGAATGACATAATTCTTGTTCTGTCCTCGACACATATGTGTTGAAGAATAAGCACATTATTCATTCAAGGGGTGATAACATAATTATGTCACTTTCTAGGCGAATAATTTGAATGTGAACATATGTAGCAATTGTCCTAAATAATCTCATTCATTTCTGAATCAATGAACCCGTAAAATTAAATGATTATGTCATCTATCAATTCATTTTAACATTGCCAGTATTATTGACTGGTGATGCCTAACTTATGTTCATTTATGTATACCAAATACGATAACTTCATACATTATAAGCATACTTTTGCGTGGATCTATGTGTGCCTATAATGAAGGTAACTTGTGTTCATTTGCTTGCATGTGTATGTATGTTCGGTGAAGTGTTGATATTTATGTCTGTATCCATGCACCGATGTACACCTATCATCAAACAAGTGACACGTTACAGATATTGATCATTCTAATTTACTTAAATATAATAATCAAGGTAACAATGGTTTGATCACATTTATTCTGATTAGAAATATTTTCATGTTTACTGTGTAAATACAAAACTAAAACAATCTTTGCTAAAATTATGTATAAAACACATTCTATGAATAAATTCTAACTACCTTCATAAGTTAACACTCTAAAATGTGTTTGAGCAAACGCATTGGTTCTAAACTGTTCAGACTTATTTCAGATGTATATAAAAACTGAATAGATTTGTTCAGTTCAGTCTAGTAATCAATATTAAAAAAACAATAAAGTAACAAGACAGACTATTCTCTAATTCATCTGTGAAGAAAGAATATTTATTCATAACCATCGATTTGAGAACTGGTACAGGTTGTAAATTAACGATTAAGACAAACATTTGTTTATCGGCTGTATTTCATTATTTACGTGACAAAATATCAAATAAACTATTCCAAATGATGTTACGATTACATTTTTATTGCAGCTATGCTGTTTAAAGGTAAATTTAGTCTAATAGCTGCTTGGCCGTACTCAAAAAATTATTTATTTACAAGATTCTTCTCTGTCATTAAGCCTAAATACTTGACATTTATTTGGAAATAAATAAATTCAAAGTGATCTGTCTTTGACTTGTATGAAATACAAACCAAGTATATTTATTCGTTTTAAACCATAGCCTCGAATTTCATAGCTGAAAATAGCTGTTTTTAATTGCGATTTCACATAAACGTAAGACATGAAGCAGATTTAGCATGATCATTATTTGTATAAACACATAACAAACGTCATGCTTACTACGCTTTGTATGGGCCACCACATTCGAGTTTATATAACTTAGCTTTTCAAAATAGATCCACGGTTAGCCTGAATATATTGAGAGAGACAAGGTCGTTTAACGGACTCACTGGATGGTATTCGTTTATTTATCCTTCTTCCAGCGTTGAATTTAAGTTACAAATTTACCTATGTATGAGATTTCATGTTGATCACTTTAAACAGATTAAATTTTAAAGTAAAAAGTCCTTATTTAAATTAATTTTTTTTAGCCTAGATGGTTAAACGTAGTCATCGAATAGTATCCGTTAGCAGGACGTGATTGAAGGAACTGATACACATAGGATTTATTATGGAGACACTCTGTTTCATAGACTGACAATTTACCGCTGAGTTGTTAGGGCAGTAACAAATTTTATATAAGATTAATATATTAACAGTAGTTACTATTTACCAGCCATTTAAACCAAATAATACAGATAATAATGTAGATAATATGCTTACCATTAGACATGAATACAATCCAGTGAAACAGCAAAATGCAACAACTTTTCTATCAAATGTTTGCTAATAGACGTGTTCTCTATTTGCCTCTTCATTGCAAATGACATTTAACTTTTCATCTCAAAGTTCCCTGAGAATTTATCAAAACAATGGCTACTGAATGTGGGAAATCATTGTATTTTGTAACGACTGTTATTCCAGTATGATCATACATCCCTCTCTGTGTCAAATAAATTTAGCCAATCCAAATGCTTCATATTTCATGTCAGTGTAATCAAAAAATAATAGCTGAAATCTGAAAATCTATGTTGTGTAGTGAATACAACGCATTAACAAGACATGCCTGCTATCTTGAGAGCGTGAAATTCCAAAATGCTTTAACTCAAGAGAAATTGAATCAACTTCTAAGATTTACTGAATTAATTTTATTTACTTTTAATTTCCACAGAGTGACAATTGAATACATTTATTTACCAATCAATAGTATTTCAGTGCAAATCATACTGGATTTTGTGACAAATTATTTGATAATAAAAAAGACTTCAAAGTATGAGAACGATTGTATTGAATGTGCAGAAAATGAGTTAACATATATTCCTGAACAGATACGTGAAATAAAGCTTCATTGGTATAATAACTCACTAAAAGTAAGTGCATTTTGACATAACGCTTTGACTGTTTATTAAATTGGTAGATTAACGACTAGGCATAAACATTTAATCACTGATGTGTTGATGAGGGTGAACAATGAAGTCATGAAACTCTGTTACTTTTAAGGCCACCTACAAACAGATAAAGTAAAAATGTACACTTACGTTTATGAATTCTAGTCTAAACGTACTTCGTAATGCCAATTATATCTGATCGCTTAATTTCTGAGGACGCTATAAAGTCATTATTTATTTCAATTCTACTGGTAAGCGTATTTCGAACATAATGCTTTTGTTATTTCAATGTAGTTCAAATCAGTAATGATTGAGAAAAATATGTTTGTTTTATTAACGAAGTAGTTAAGTAATGACTAGAACGGCATAGAATCGGAATCATTAAGTAAACAAATGAGACATAAATCTCTTGAATTTTTAAGAATCCATAAGTCATATCTTCTGATTTCATACACAAATCGGAACTGATAATCGGAATTCTAAGGCTAATACTTTTATTTTTGACCCTGTAAAATAGTTTACATTCGACTATAATATAAGCAGACCTAATTAATTATTGTATATAAGAATTCATTTTTAAGTTACACGAAGTCAATGAAAGTTTATGTAATTGTTCAAAGTAGCATACATTTTCTTCTTTTGACTTAATACATTAATTTAAACAGGAACCTTTGTAAACTTTATTATTGGGCTTTTTATCACTTAAACAGTTTACATGGTCAAATTACTAAACTTTTACATGCCAATTTTCAGCAAAACGAAAAAAGAACAAAATGTCTAAATACTTCCTAACGAGTGTCGTTTACACATGAAATTTTCACAGATTGATAAATGCAATTTTCCACCGACGTATATTGGCGAAGGATACCATAATAATCATTTACTTTCTCATATTATGCGACTCTTCACTAGCGTACTTGCAACCACATTAAGAGCTGTACATATGATTTGTGATTAGTGCTTAACCTTCAAACCAATAAGTGGGCATTGACAGCAAATTTTCACATGGATCATGTATGCATAATGTTGAGTGACTCAGTAAACAAACTAAAAAATTAATTATCGCTTCTTGCTAGATAACTGTTTTCTAGTTAAACTTATGTTGTTATATGAAACTTAAGACTCAACAATCTTCGAGTTATTCTTTCATAATATGCTATTTTATTTGAAATACCATATCACTAAATACTGATGGATTATGGATTAGTAAGCTATTAATAAATAACACTGAGATTATGACTATCCACTAATATAACTGACTACTTTTTAAAATTATATAAAAACCGCAACCAACTATAGAAGGAAATATCTTATTTGTGGTGCAGCAATAGTCACATTATGATATCATTACAGACAGGCTTGTTCTGTTATATTCTGTACCACACTTACGTTTAATGTTTCGGATTGCTTTAATTCCTTCTGTCAGTTGTTGTTGCTCTTATTAGTATATCACTTAATACTACTTATAACTCGGAGTTAATTATTATCAATCAACTGCAATTCAGATAATATATTCAACTTCAAACTAAAATCAAAATAATCAAATCACATGGTGATACGGTTACCTAGATTTGTCGTTTACATAATATAGATCAGTATCTATGTACTGCGTGTAAAAATTTGTTCTGACATAATAAATTAGTTCAAAACAATTATTCGGAGAAAATTTTCAAAGAAATATTTCAAATTTTTTCTACAATATATCATGAGCGTTGAATGATAACAAATAAAATCTTTTATCTAAAGTTTATGATTTATAACATCTTTAATTATTGCTTATATTAAAAGAACTAGAAGAAACTTTACTTTGTATAATGGCTAAGACGGGAATCTAATAAATGCGAATTTTCATATTCCGTAGTAACTCACTAGATTATTTACAACCGAAAACCAGTAGTAATCGTTATTTTACAAACTAAATATTTTATGCAAACTTGATGGCGTTGTAGTAGAAAAGTTTTTATCAGTGAAGGATAGTGAAAGGAACACTGATTATGAATAGAATAGAAGTGATAATTATAATATTTATATGAATATTTATATGTACTTCAAATAATTATTAGCATTGATTCTAAGTTATAAAGTGACTGATTAGAGACAGTGAAATATGTTAATTCATACTGTCCTGCTATGGTAGCTGTTCTTGGTTCTCACAAATTTATAAGTGCGAAAAACTTGATGAAATTTCTAAAGTCAATGAATCGCCTGATGACAATTAGATGCAGATTACTAAAAGAATTATCTAAAAGTTTTTAGAAGACTATAATCTATTTGCTGCTTTTCTTGACAATTAAAGAAAAAAAGAAGAATTAATTATACATACGACATCAACATATACAGAAATTTCATATGAAGTGAATGTATGATCTTGTTTGTAATCAGTGGACTTGAGCTTCTGCTTTCGATAAATGTTTTGGTAAACTAAATATTATTCGCAGAAACATCAATTATTTTCCTTCAAAAGGTCTAGAAAAAGTATGTTTAAACTTTACAACACATTATTTACAACTTTTATTGGACAACAGTTACACGCTGGTATTTTTGAGAGTTCCAGATTATTTGTCTGCAACTTCCCAACTATGAATATGAATCAGTTTGTGATAGAAGCACTATCACTTAGATTCAATTTTCATATACCAATGCACTAGTAGAATCGATAGAGAGACATAACATGATAATTTGTACTATCAGAATTAAAACCAATCAATAAATATGGTTGGTTAAAATCTAGTCTTGCTGATATAACCAATCACTACATTAAATTAAAATCTTTTAACCAAAAGTTTTACTAAATAATCATTAGACGGCTTTGTAAGCTTATTCGACAACGAAGGAGTCGTCATTCATCACCCTGACAAGAAAATACTGGTGTCGTTATTAAGGACAATAACCTGTATACGGAAACAATTAATGCAATTCTCAATGATTCAACCAAGTTCTTGGTTGTTCATTCAAAAAGCAACAATATTAAAGCAACAAAAAAGCGTGTCGTGAGAAAGTTAAGAGATCTATCAAATAAATTAATCGACGACAGCGCATACGATCTGCTCAGACTTAGTGGATCCAGATTATCTTATTTGTTTGCCTTAACGAAACTATGCAAACTTGATATTCCCAAAAAACCAGTAATTTCAGTGGCTGATTCTCCGCTTCACGAATTTACCATACGAGTTTGGCCAAACTCAGAATCGAATTACCCAGAGACAAGCTGCCTAGACATTGAAAGCTGCTCCAGTTTACTCAAATACCTGAAAGTTTCTACACCGTTGACAAATCCGTGGCTTAATTCAAGATATCATCACTGATTACTGCTATCTCACTGTGTAAAGCTACAGACTGGATGTGGGTATAGTAGTTACATTCAGTATCAAAAAATGAGTTCACACAACACCTACTAGCCTGCACCAGAAATGTGTAATTTCATTTTAACGACGCTTTATACCATTAAATTGACAAATTCACTATAGAGAGCCAGTAGAGTCGAATTTTAGCGGTTAATCAAGTTAATCTGGTCAAGCTAGAACAGATAAAAATAGGACAAATAATCAACGTGGTACTTTTTTATGTGAGATATTTTGATGACATATTTCTTGCTTAAAATAAATGCAAACACGCTTCTCATATACTGAATCATTTGAATGGATCTTATTCTAAAACAACGTGTACGATGCAGCTAGAAATAAAAACAAGTTCCACTTTTTAAACCTTGTATCCGACTTAATGCAAACGGTTGAATTCAAAGATTTAATCACTAACTGATTGTTTAGTATGGAATATGTTAGAAGTTCAACTGCTATTCAATAAGCTACAAGTATGCTTTGCTTCAAACGGCATTTAATGAAGTATGGAAATTATGTCCAGAAGACATGATAGAAGAGGAATTACCTAATGTTGAAAATAAACATTACCATCAAAAGAATTAAATCTGATTTATGTCTTGAAGGATACTATCGTTAAACTTGCATTTCTTTGATGACGTCGAATTTCTTTAGAAAAATATTCGACTAGTAATTTATTTTGTGTTCACAATTATAACTTCCATATTCTTCATCTTAACTTGGATAAACTCCATCAGCTTTAATTTTTTGATAAGTAAAATCATACATCCCTATTACGTAATCTTCCAGCTTCCATTGTCTAACCTGTCTCCATAGTTACCATTATATACCGTACAATATAAGAATTCACACGATTCTGTTAAAATTAAACAGAAAAATGACAATCATTAATTCGGCTTGGCCATCTGTTTGTAAGAGAAGTTTCCTTCCTAGTGTGTCACCAAATTGGGGTCATGTCTATTGAATGGAGTGCCATGCTCATGTTTTGTCCTACTCTGGACTCGTCAACCGAATTCACTATCATTCTAGTGTTTATGTTCATATCAAGATGCATGTACATTCACCCGATGTATCTCGCATAGAATGAAACACGCGTTCTTGATTTAACTTGCCAACCACAGTTGGACTTTAATCATAGTTGACAGCCACCAACATATCAAGGTGGTCAGCTCAGGATGTGCATATTGCAACATTGACTGACAAATTTCAATCCATAAGAAAATCAGTGGGAAGACACTAATTTTTTAAAAATTGTTATCCCTATTATACGCACATTTAGGTGCTTTATATGTTGTTGGGAAGCGCTATTAATTATTGTATTACTCACAAATAAAGTGTTGTAGTCAAATGTTAAGTCTACATTACATGACGATAGCTGACATGGGGATCATGATAATCTGTAAATTGTTATCGTAAATTTATTAACATAAGCTTCTAATTTTAGTACTAATTGACCGTTGTGAATCGAAGTCTTACATTTTGATTTTTTACATTCGAAGAGCCAACTTATTTTTGTTATAAATTTTATTTCCAGGTACTTCTCAATACTGAAGAATCAATTATACACAATTTTGGACAGCATCCTTCGCTCCATTATCTATCTCATGTTCAAATTAACGGTGATTTCATGCTTCTGAATGTAGAACTTCAGTCAGAAGAGCATAATTTACCCCCAAAAGGATATTCATAACATGTGATTATATGAATGAATACATATACAAAACAAAATGAATAATTGATTACTCTATAGCCATGACTAATACACACAATCAGCGTTACAAAAGGTGTATTCTGCTTCTTTATTAATTACTCTATTATATTTTCTACATAATTACATTGTGGTGAACATTATGTTGCAGTTAAAGCATACTAATTACATTCCACTGAGTTGATTACACACAAATATCTTTTCAGTATCTTTTCACAATATTATTATTAGTATTCTTACTGTTAATAAAAATGAATAGAAACAATTAACTTTTAGAAATTATTGTTTACTCACTATAGAGACTAATATACTTCATGCCTATCATTGTATTCAGTAATTTATTCACTATGAATTACTTATTTAATAAGTTGGTTCATTAATAACTAGTGTATATCATTCTGGTTTTTAAAAATAATATTGTCTTGTTTGCTTTTTTTTTATCTAAAAAGAAAGATTAGTATCATGATGGAGATATTGCATTAGTGTTAAATGTTTAATTTTTATTCAGTCAGCAAAATCTAGGTGTTTAGAAAATACTAATAGTAAAGTAAATTTTTGACTAGTTAGACATTCCTAACGACCTTGCCTTATTAATTATTGTTATATGAATAATCTGCTATTGCTCTTCTTGTCTAATTTTAATTTCTTTAAAATTTGCTTTCTTTATTATTAATCATTTGATTTTCTCGTTTACACTTTTATCACTGTTTTGAAATCTTGAACGTTTATTTTTTATTGTTGGAGATAAAGTAAGTGATTATGAATGTAATGAAAGTTAAGTAAACAGGGAAATAATATCCACTGGTTGAATGTTATGGTTAAACGTAAAAAGAAATATTTTTATCGTTAAGTGTAAATTTAAAAATGATAAAATTGACACTTCTACTTGGCTTTCACAACTACAATGATTATGAGATTACTAATACTTGACTTGAATCATGTATACTACCCTTTGAATGATCGAGTGGACAAAAAGAGTATGATTGCAAAATTTAAATATATTCATTTGTTTCTTTTGTATTCATTAATTTATGTTGTCTTATTATACGTAGTTAACAATTACTAAGTAGCACTTTCCTCCCTGTTATTTTTTATCTTCTAAATATCATTCCTACATTTCAAAACAACATCCAAAAATTATTCTTTTAAGTTGAACCAAGTGTCTTGTTTTAAATTTTTGATAATTACAATAAATTTTCATTTCAAACGGTATAGTTCTATTTTAAACGGTGGTACCAATTATCCAATTTATATATGAAGACACAAAATGTTTATAAATATGTTGATTACACAAAGAATAATCTCTGTTTAGTCGTGCTCTATACAGTATCATTATCTTATAAATCACTGTGAAAACAAACTATAGACGCCACGTTGTTGAAATGTCCAATTTGAAAATAAAACGACTGCATTTAAGTTAGGGTGATTTGTAGAGATTTGTATTAAATTTTAATTGATTAAATTTGTCATAGATCGATGTTGGTAAGGTATCAGTGAGAACTTGTCGGGAGTAAGACAGTTATCACCGATAATAATGGAAGATCATCTCACTATATATCACGAATTGATGAAGGTGCTAGTTCCATCGCTGGATGCCGGTCTACTAGTGCAGACGGTTAGTCGTTTGCTATCCTGAAGCCCCAAGGGTCGAATATAGGGTATCCACCTCTAGAAAGTCCCATACTAAGACGAAACAGGTATCCAGTATTCCCTGGTTCTCACTGGTAGGCTAGCAAAATCAATTTACGACGAATCCAATCAACTAAAATTTGCTCGGATTTTGTGAGATAAATAGGAGTGATTTCCTACTTTGGATTATATAAGCAGCATGATAAGCCTCAAGAGAAGAAATATGGCTGGCTATCAATCCTAATGTCACAGTAAGCATGATTGATTGAAGCATTTGTAGTTGTATCTAGTTTATTGAATACGAATCTTTAGTAGTAAACGAAGATACATTGGAAGCAATTATATTTAATAAATCTTGAAGATTAAAAAATAAATGAATAAATTCCAACTCTTCACCCGATAAACTGGTTCCAGATAAGATTTATCAAAGTCAATTTACTTCTGTGTTTAACTCTTTGTTCAAATTTGAACAAACGTCCATATGCTAATAAATAAGTAATTTATGAGACGTTTTTTTAAAAGAAATATCCCTCTAAGGGACTTATCATACCTTATCTTCAAAAACGCAACCGAAGGCAACGAAAGTCTAATAGTATCTTTAACCTTAACAAGTAAATACATTAAGGTGGGACTGAAGATCTTCTAAATTGTAAGAATGGATGCTAATTAGATGATCACGATTACGAGCAGGAAATACATATACATTTCTTTCATTGTAACATTATGATGCCACAACGTAGTTCTTAGACGTCTAAGTACATATTTAGTTGATTGCTTTGAGATGTACGTTGTACAAGTTTCACCTACTTTATTAAGAATCGGAATTCTGAAATGTGTAATACTTTGACTGTTGTTCAGTTTCCTGTTAGTAACCATATAAATTGACGATAAACCACAGGCAAAGTTGTTATATGGAACCAAATAACGATTATCCAGTTTATTACTTCAGAACACACCAAACATAATCAATCCTGACATTTGGTGTATAATATTATCATATTAGTATTTATGAAAAGTTGAAAATGTCATAAAAAAGTAAGGAGTCATGCAATCATGACTAGAGTGAAATATTTGACATATCTTTCTGTAGAATTTCCTACTATATTATGAACGCATTTCACTTTTAAACATTTTTATCCAGATTTTCATTGATTCAAAAGAACTCATTGCTACTGTTGTATTTTCACAGTTTCAGTCTAAAGGCCAAAGACACATAAGCGTAAATAACAGGGAATATTCAGTAGTGATATTTTCTATATCAACTAATAGTTTAACTATCGTTACGACTTTCGAGAAGTGCATTTAGATGGCGATTCATAATGAACTGTTATCTTTGAAGGAATACTGTATGAGTTTCTCAATTCATCTCACCTAGTAAACAACCCGGTTGAGTACCAATAAAATCGTTATATGTGTTGCAAAAATTATCAAACATGTTGCAGGTAACTGTTTTAAACATTGTTTTTAGATTGATGAGAGATTTAGGGAAACGGAGACACCATATTGCTTGCATTAAATCTTCACCGAGTTAATAAGTTTGATATTCCTGCATTTCAATAATAGCCAAGTCACTTTTGGCAATTTCATTCAGTTAATGCATTCATAACTTGTCATGATAAACTACTACCAATCACACCACTTTATCAAGTAAATAATAACATTCGTCTTATTCTATAAATAACTTACAATGTGAACTGTTGTGTTATTTTTATGGAAAATTACATCTCATTAAGAACGCTGTGTCTAAGAAACAATGGAACATTAAATAAGAGTAATGTGTTAATTTACTTTATAAAATAGACCAACCAGACGGTTTGATACCTGGATTACACCAGTCGGTGAATTTGTTCATAGTCTTATTAGTACAGCCGATTGCAAAATAAATGACTGAAAACAACTAGAAAGAATCCTTTGACTTACGTTTCATGTTGGTGTAGATATCTATGATTCTAAAGGAACTCATACTTTCAGCAGAACAGAGCTCGATCCTCATGAAGAGCTAAGCAATATTAACAGATTGCTTTTAACAACACGATCAAATAATGCATATATCACTGACTCTTGGAAACAGAACACAGTGGTGTCTCTGACTGTAGCGTGTAGGGACAGATGCCTTGATATCCATGCAAGCGATGTTTCCACTGGGATTTCAGACACATTTTGAGTGAATGGAAACTAATTCAATCACACGCGATCAATTAAAATAGAAACTGTATTCTAGAACTAATGTGTATAAATATATACGAAAAATATAAATGCGAATAGCACACAAACATGAACGACTTACCTTTTAGTTAAAGAGAAGTGTCTACACATGAACAAAACATAAGTATCTAAATAATTTGAGATTATTAAATCGAGTTTTGAACATTTAGGTACAGTAGTAAAGTAAAATTCAATCTGTTATTCAATATTTACTAACTTGTGAAGGAGCACTATCATAAACTTATGACATCAATGAGTCACTGTTATACTACCAATTTAAAGGATTTTATAAGTTACAACTTTAATTGATGCTTCTATAAAATCGATTTTATTACTAGTTGGCATACTTAAATTCCAATAAAATGTTTATAAATTGGAATTTATTTTCACAGAAATTAAGTATAAGTTTAGTTTTGCTTTGATGGTATAAATATACAAACATATCAAACTACTTTGCATGATTTTCACAAAATAAGTAGTAATTTAATTTTAAAGTTGGCAAACTTAGTTAATCGCCTTAAGTTGTATTAACAAAGTCAAAGAAAAAAAGAAAAAAATTTAGATAACTAAGGTGAACAGTAAAGTGTTTAGCAATTTGAATCACAATAATCCAATTAAATTTTTTATTTTATTAAAACAATTACAAATTAGTAACCAAGTGATCATTTGTCACGATAGAAAAAACAATTGAATAACTATTGATTTATGCGTTAGTGAATATTTATTTATTTTCTTTTTCTTTTAAAACAATAAAATAATTAACGATTCAAGTGAACTTTAAAAGTATATAAATGAATATATTGAAGAATAAAATAAGAGAGAACAAAAAGAGATAGCTAGTCAGTGATTGTATTTACTACTTTTAGCCAGTATATCAATTAACGAATGCATGAATTATGGATAGAAATGTACTTTAAGCAGTATCCATAATAGTATATAGCGTTTAAATAATGAATTGTTATGATTGTATGCAATATATTTTAAACAAACTAATGTATTTTCTATGACTTTTAGTTTCATTGTTTTTCATAATAGAGATTAAAATGATCTAATGGACTGTTAAGAAATTAATTGAGTATACTTGTAGAATTAGATAATACATAACTAATTAAAATTAATTTTTTTAGTTTTTTGTAACACAACTATTCATAGTCAATAAAGAAAACAATTAATTTTAATTAAACTCATTAGTTTGCATATTTTAAGGTAAATTTCAGTTGTAATCACTGAATAGAGTAAACAAAAATTATATGAAAAGTATTTCTGAACTTGTGTAATTTTTGACTCTTTTTAGACATGTAAACGAATAGTTGAAAAACAATCCCCAATAACTTTGTATTCTGTATGTAATAAGAGCTAACTTACTTATTACTGCATATTTACTACTGTAAAAGACAAAATCCGCAATGATATCCTATAGAATTCAACGTTTTTTCACCTACTCAATTCATTCTAAAGCAGATTTCATTGATTGAGGATATTTAGTATGTGAGAAGCATGTTTGTTACCATAAAAGTCAACAGTTGTGTCATCAGTATACTCAAGATGATAGAGTATGGATAATGATATGAATCATTTTTTACATCTTTATATATAAATTATAGAAAGCAGTTAATTTCAAAGATACTAACTTTATTTACAATTCAGTAGCTTTTGCCATATAAGCTAGACATGAATTACAGTTAGTGGGTTACTGAAATTAAGTACATAGATTATAAACACAGGACAAGAATGAAATTAATATAAGCGATGTTGAAAGTTGATTTCGAGTTAATGGTTATACACATTCGAAGTCAAGAACAAAGAAAGTGGAGTACTATGAGGTTGAAAAATATTCAAAGTTCATACGACCTGCTTCACCAATAACAAAATTCCTAACAAGGCTACATTAAATAGGCCTAAACCGATTCTTTGCTAGGACAATCATAGTTGACAGGTATCCCTTCATGCTCCACTCCATTTCGTTTTTAAGTTTAAATGTAACTGTACAATCACACTTACTGAGAGAACAGATTAAGAGTTATTGTTTTATTTCCTAACTTTTTCTTTAGAAACTGAGACTAATATGTCATGTACTAGAGAGTTTACACGACAAAGATGTTTTAAATTTATCAGTAAGTTGATGGATTTCAAGTTATTGAGAAATCTCTACTTCATTTCCATTAAAAGGCATGATTATCGTCTTATTACTATTTATAAAGTTATCAGTCAAGAACTACTCTTGCGATCTCTGTTTTCACTACTAAGTTACATGATTTTCCATTTTCTATTTGTAATTATAGGTTTTCTTTCTTTTGTACATTACCTAAATTTTATTTAGATTAATCGTCTAATTAATCCAACTTATAACTGCTATTATTTACAGTTTTTCAGTGACCTGCCCTAATATCTTTTAAAACAGTATTTCTTAATAGAGTATTTACACTATCTAAAATCGAATTATATTCGACATTATAGATCCCTTTTACAATCCTTTCGTTTTTAGCACTCCTACGGATTTTCGTTTATAATAACTCTTCTTCTAAAGCATGAAAGTTTTTGTATATAAATTACAAATACTATCATTTCTAGGTCGCAAAGAAGACGATTAGAAAGCATGGACAAGACGAATTCATATCATTCTATTATAACCAATGTTCTTGTGTTCAGCATATACACGTACAATGTTACTTTGAGCTATCTCTATGAAAGTTAGATAAAAATACATGAATCACTGTTAATAGGGAGCAATGAAATATCGATTTCTTAATGCAAAACATTTAGATTGCAATTTTCGCATTGTAGTCAGTTATGCAACTTATGTTTAACTCACTAATAATTCATATTAAAATGCTACATTTAATGTTATAAAACCAAACTACACAGTTCTCGTTGAAATGAATAGTGCAAATAGCTTCACGTAAAAATGCCATATTTAAGCTGCTAGTACAGCTTATATGAGTTGACAACGGCAATAATAATGTACTTACAAGCTAATGCATATTATAAATTATTGAAAAGGAAATCAGTATCAGAGATAGGAACAGATAAACAAATAATGCATATAAATTGTAAGCAAGCAGTTGTAAATGAATTAAACATTTCAGTAATATTTCTACTTACGTATTTTGAATTTCTTGTTTTTTTAATTGAAAAATGCAAATATACTAAAACATTAAATACATTTATCCTAATAAAACTAGGGATAAAATATTCTAACCTTTATCTTGTAAGAAAACTACTCAAAAGAAATTTCCAGAAAACTTATGTTTATCAGTGATATCATAAAAGGGAAACATTCATGGAACTTGATGTACGAAGTAATATTTGGTTGTGACAACCATAGTGAATTCATTTCAGTATGAACTTAGAACTATATACCTGTTGGTCAGACTTATTTTTCGATTTTGTTATCGATTTCGAAATATTACCATCTAAATCTTTATCAACTTTAATATTATTTAGGAAATTTTCATCAGAGTACTCAGTTCAAATAAGAATCGTAGAAACTGCTTGACATATTTGCGTTTTCTTCGTTTATGGTGTTGAAGTGGTTTATAAATACCCTATTCAGGAAGTAAATCCAAACATTTCTTTAGGTTACAATATTTCCACTTATTAGTTATTTGATCTATGAATAATCAAAATCAATTATGAATGATGAATTTATTTCTTTTAGAGTGATAATGTATGTTACGCGCTGCTTTGTAATGTGGTGTTAGTCACTGACTAAGCTTTTCTGTGCGCAATATAATTGTGTCGTCCATTTATAGATGATTAATCAACTACATCCTTTATTTAAATGTAATATGTCAAAGAAATAAATGGTAGGTAATAAACACTAAGTTATCCTTATATAAAAATTATCATGCATTCAATGAAATCAATTTACTAACAATCAGCTCACTTTTTCCGTAACACCCATTCATGATCCGTATTAGCTCACTACTGATTAACTTCTGTAGGTAATTCCTAGAGTTCTAGTCCAAGTACGTGACAAGTGAATTTCAACCATGTCAGGTGTGAAATAGTTACCAACCGATGACAATGGGTCAAGTACCAAAAATATATCGCTAAGTGATTTAGTCAAAATTATCGATTTCTCGCTGCCGGCTTACTCAGTGGTCTATTGGTTAAGTCTGCAGCGCCAAGCCAGAAGTTTCTGTGTCCGATTTCCTGGTAGGGTTGTGGATGCACACCACTAGAAAGTTTTATACTAAAACTATTAAAATTAGTGGTATTTTAAAGAATATGTAAGTTTAGCCTCGATTTTTAAGGTGTTATTCACCAAACTGTTACTCTATGAGAACATCTTATAAAACAATGCACTTTCCAGAATGATCATTGTGACGAAAGTTAGAGAAAAAGTGATATCGTAATCCAACCACCATTTATTATTTTATGAAAATGATATTTCTTAATGAATGGAATTTTCAAAAAGAAATATATTTTTATAATTACACTCACCTTGAAACACCGAAAACATTATCTGTGGCAATTCTTTCTCAGTAAATGTTTAACTCTATGACTTCTATTTGGTATATGGCACTGGATCATCTGATCTGTCTGAATGAAAGCCAAAAATAGCTTTTATCATATGTTTGTGTGTATATGTCACATGAAGCAATATAAACTTATACACATTTGTTATTGAATTATGTAATATATATCATGTTCAAGCGATTCTGGTTATCGGTGATTTATGAAATATTTTTTTATAATATAGATAATGTTGACTTTTCAGGGTTTGAAATATTTGCCTTAATGTAAATTGGTAGCATCGGTTATAATTTCGTGATATTTGAAGCGATTTATACGGAGTTTAGGTCATGTCTGTAAAACCTTAGTAAGGATACATGCATACCCATCTGAAGAGCACGAATCGAAATTAAATGTCTATGGAACCCGTATGAGTTATTATTAAGTAAAATATCGATGACGCTAGTATCAACGAGACATAACATCTGTTTTTACGATGTTTTCATTTAAATAAGCACTTTATATTTACTTTGAATGTAATGATGATGAAGCAAAAAGTTTATCTTTAGGACGTGACTAATGTTACAGAAGTTCAACGGCTTTGTTTATACTTTTTGTCTAACTGAAATAACTGCTGAATTCACATGATTTCATGCATACGAGTTCTTTAGTAAATGCACTGGAAGAAACATAGTCTGATATGATGCTAATGTAAGAGGAATTCATTATATTTCTGACTAAGAGTGGTTGTTTACAATTATCGTAGTGCGTGGAATTTAAAAATACATTTAGTTTGAAAGCACTTATGTTGTCGCATTGATGGCATTATGGACTGGAACTGATACAGGGATAGTACACAAATCTAATGAAAGATCGTATCCGTGAAATGCTAAAGTACTTAGGTAATAGGCTCAGGATGCACACAAATCAATAGAGCTTTCAGCCTATAACAGCATCAGAGGGAGGATGCATTCACATTTAAATCATATGTGCACATCTGTTGCACACGGCTTTCTGTTTTAACTTGGTAACTTGGTAGTGAATGCTTGGCACTGGATACAAATAGGATGTGTTTAAGTAATGGTATGAGCACCAACTTAGATGTAACTAACTAATTCTAAACAGGACTAAATCCACATCCATGATTCTGCTTATGAGATAGAATCTATCATCAAAAAAGTATTGAAAAAAAATTCTATATCACACTTATATGGTTAATTTAATTGAACGTTTATGACATTATACGTAATTCTTGTTCAACTAAAAATCCAGTAGTAATGCATAGGCTTAATAATAGATACTTAGCCAATGAAAGGGGTTCAAAAAACAGCAGTTTACTTAATTTCTGGAATCTGTTATCTGCATATTATCAGCCATAGGCAAATTTAGGCCTACAACTCTGGTCGTTCAAAAGAACTATGGTGATCTAATTTTAGCCTTGAAGGTACACAACAGTTACGCACTTAACTCACCCCTTGCAGATTACTAAGTTTACATGAACATCTGTATTTCGTTCACAAACCTATAGCCACTTAATTAGTGGCCTGTTACTAATTTACCAATCGAATGAACAACGTATGTAACTTTCTATTTTTTTAAAAGTTGCAGTTTACTTAATCAATACATTCGAAATAGAAATATATCAACTAAAATTACGAACAATATAGGCTTTTACATATTTGTTCTCCTCAAACTGAGTTGATGCTAAAACATTGATCTTTATAGATCAAGGCAATGCTAGTACTTACCTTCTCAATTTTTATATCATTCGATAGTAAATAAGGCAGTAAGTGTTTCTAATGCGAAATTACGGAATATCTATTGATGTTAGGATATGATGTAGTTTAAGTTAGTGTCTGATTACTTTGAGGTCATTCAGTGACTAGGTATTTTGATTAACTCCCTTTGGAATTGATTATAATTTTGTTAACCAACAAATTTTTATCGACCCAGTAATTCTTATAGCATAGAAAGTGTTTCTGTTAATTAGAAGAAAAGAAAAAGCTATTTTCAAAACAATAAATCTATCTAATTCAATTGTCAATAAGCTATCAAGTAACTAATTATGCAGATCATATAACAGTAGACATCAAAATTATATGATAATAAATGATATACTACTCAATATTAAATAAAATATCAATACCAATTAGGATTGTAAACTAACGATGATTAATAAAACCTTTAAGAAAGACAGTGTATGTATTAATAAATGATCGTTTTGTTTTGCATATCATTGTGATTGTAATTAAATTAATTAGTTGTCTTTATTTTCACGTATAACCCAGTTCATCTATTACTATCATGATACTGATGATTTGTTGGATTATTTTCTTATTTATAGAACTTAAGAAATAAATGTGATTAGTTTAATTTTTATTCAAAGATTACTGTTTACCAAAATGTTTAGTTTAATGATAATGTACCATAAAGTGTAGCTATGAGTTCATGTGTGACTTATTCTTATATTTACTAATAATGTAAACACTAGTGAATTTTGCTTATGAATTAATAAGTTATCAAACAAGCTATGAATCACGAATAACCTATATAAACAAAGAATATCATCACCCTTAAAATCAGAATGAATAAAAATAGGCTTTTATTATCATTGGTTTTCTTAGACTCCTAGTCTTCACTTCTTTTGTATTTCTTAATTAGTTTATTTTGAATAGCCACTGTTTCAAAGGCATTAATTTATAATTTATCAAGATCTCCTTCAGTTCTTTAAACAATTTCACGTATATGTTTTGTAATGAATTGAATAGAAAGCTTCTATAGTTCAAGTTTAATCCGTATCATATAGGCTTTTAGTCAATTTTTTTCTGTTTTCATCTATTTTCTCCAATGAATGAAAAAAATTCGAAATCATGAAACTGTCCATCTTTTAAATCTATTTCATTCAATTCTATATTTTGCGAATGTGCCCGTACTTCACACTTTATAGGTCTGCCTCTATACTAATTATTAGTAATAATTATATAAACTAATATTATGATAGTCAAAATATAACCTGTATTATATTCAGAGGATGAAATCCTAATAACTTAACACAGCCAAATGGACATTTTCTTGATTATAAACAGATGAAAACAATTTTAACAGTGACGTTTAAACTACTCACTAACAAAGTTTACAATTTCTTGAGCACTTCAAGATATTCGACCTACTATGTACATAACACTAAATGGTAAACAAGTTGTTTGATGCATTTCCGTTAATTAGGATATAATTAATATTCAAGTTGAATGTTGTTTTTATTTATTTTTTATGTTCCTAAGCTAGTCATTCTCTAAAACTACCGGAAATTAATACATGAAACAATAAATTTTATAATTACAGCTTTGATAATAATAGAAAGTTATGAAGAAAAGTTGTCATTGTTTTCATGCTACATTTAATCTACTGAATAACTTACATTGCGCAAAGCGTTGTTGAACTCCAATAACTAAGGTAATATGTTGTACATCGCTTGGCGGTAATGATTAAATTTGAACCCAACATATTAGACTTATATTTCATGTGATACTGGTTTGAAAATAGATTCTGCATTATTTGTGCTGTTTTAGAACTAACCATTGATTCTTTTATTTAAGTTGGATTGAGACTGGCAAATGGAATCCAGGACTCACGTTCCTTCCTACTTAGGACTTATCGAGAAAATATAAGTTCATCCCAGTTGACTCTATTAGTTGAATAAAAATACCATAGTCTTGATAATTAATAACCATTTTTATTCACGCACCAGTTGTTTCCTTCCAAATGTTTACTACTCATTGGAACTCAATAAATGAAGAAGAAAGACTGCCAACTCATGTTATTTGTCATATTGGTTTTCATAAATGTATTAATCAACTTCATTTACACTGATTTACATGATGGAACTTCGGTTATAAAATATAACCCAAAAAGCTAGTTTTCTCATTAAAAAATATAGTGTTACATGCAAAAACATAAAAAGATTTGTGTTATTTTACTGACCGTAGTCAAAATATTGTCTTCTATGTTACTACGTTATTCAGCTTTAATAAACTTTTTGTAGACAGAACTGTAAAAATCTCATAAGATTATCCTATGACAAGTTGTGATGTTCCTTTGCTCTCTTGTTTCAACTACAATTACCTTAATACATACACTACTCTGCAGAGTTTTGATTCAAAACCAGTCACATATTCAAAATGCTATGTCAATGTGTTTCAACACCTGTCAACATTTATGATTGCATCTTCATCAAAAACATCGGTGCCATTTATACTTATTCTTTCCGTTGGCTGGTACTGTAACTATGATAATGCTACACAACAAAACATATTGGTGCGATTATTTTCTTTCATCAATCTATTAGATTATACATAAAACAGAAATAAAAAGAATATCTATGTTATGTAGAGCATTTCTTAACTTTAGAATGCAAAAATAAAGCCATCTCAAATGAACTAACATGTTGACTGTAAGTTTTAAAAATACCAGCTACTTAAAGTTTAAAACCATGTGGTAATTTAAGTTACAACAAGTGTTTATATAACTACATTTGTAATAACAAATTACACAAGCAAGTCAAATCAATGAGTCTGGTCAAATTATTATGTGAATTAGTGATTATATCAATTTAATGTTATACATTTGCGTATATATACGCATTTCTGTATAGATATTGTATGCAGGATGTTTTCAGACATCAATTAAGATGGCGAAAAATATCCATGGGGTTTGAAATAAAAGCTGCTTAAATAAATAAACTTAGGTGATTATAAAAAATAAAGTTAACTTAAGCTGGTTGAAGAAAATGAAACTCAAAGTTGAAAAAACCACAACTAAATAAGGGTTGTGTAATCTAGGTAAAACTTAAGTAGCAAATGTTTTCACTTGAATACATTACTTTAATGTATGCAGTACTGTCTTAAATGTTAAACAGTTGACGATAGTTAGCAGCAGAATCTAGATTTAAGTTTCGCACTGGTTAACACTTTTTAACAATGTGTGTCCTGATCCTTTAACCAGTCACATAGGTCAGTTATTGAGGCACAAGTAATCTCCTGTTGTGTAGTGATAAATGTCGTGTTTGCTTAGTCCTTTAGTGCTGATCAAATTATTCTGATAAATTGGTAGTGTGGCCTTGCTGACGAGTGCAAACACAAAAGCTAACCTAAATGTGGTATCCTACCGACTACATCCAGTAATTTGGAATCCAAACACAGTGGAAGTTAGGTTCAGTTACATAGATTAGTGCCTAGATTACATCTTAATTGATAGAATTCAGTCAATACTAAAGTTCTAGATTTACACACCTATGGTCTGCACTCAACAATCGATTTATGACAACATTAGTTTAGCTCTTGTTATGAAATTAATACGAACGCTTATGATACCATGCTGACTAAATTGTAATTTATATGAAGTATTGAAGATTGCAAACGACTCATGAGAATCTGATGAAATAAAATTGTTATATCATGAAAATATCGGGTAATTACAATACACGTAAAACAGTGACTTTGATAGTACTACTCGATGCACGCACACATGTATCTCCTGACCACTAGTTCACAAAGCCGAGATGAAGCAAGACAAAACAACTGAGCCAACCACCAAACGACCGGCTTATATTTCACTTATCCATTTATATACGTATAAGACCTGATCACGCGACGCACCACTAATGTGAATAACATTTACACAAACCGGAAATAATTATGACTAGAGACTGAAGGTGCAGACACATAATTAATTATAGTTCCTGACTGACAAATGATATGATAACAGTATATGAGTCTAGTGGAAGGTTAGGGAGATAGGAACATAACACTGGCAGAAATAAAATAGTCAATGAACATATACTGAAAATACATGAAAGTTTTCTGAAAAACAGTTTGGAAAGTTAGTTACTCTTATTGAATAACAGGGTATAACAAAAATGAATTCATTGATCTTATTTATTTTTTCCTAACAATTTATACTCCATAATGAATATACTCGTACCATAATCTGTAAATCTACTTCATGTTTCATTGTGCACTATGTGTATAATTAAGTACTGTGTATTACATAAATAGCTACAACATAATGCAATTCAAAAAAATTTCATTATACGTCATAAAGTATTTCGATCATATGCTAATATTACATGATTTGCATTTACGTGTCACTACAATATTCGACGTTATATGATACTGACATCATATAAGCCAAAAAAACTGTGCAAATTGAAGATTCATGATTTTTATGAATTTGATATCACTATTTGATCAGAGATGGACACTCGCTGGAAACCTGAAACGATTGGCGAGCTGTTTTTTTAAATATGGGACTCATTAACAATTTGGATTCACTATGCCACTAGGAAGCCGAGCTCCAAGTAGAACACTTATGAAAATCTAATATCCCTTTATTGAAATTGCAAATAATATTCAACAATATCACTCACATGTATTATGATTTTATTTATTTGTCATAAATTACCACATTGGTCATTTTGTCAACATGTACCTAGTCTTCATGTTTGTGAGAAACATTTGTAAAATTTGAAGGTGGTAGTAGGCACAAAGTTAGTTCTAAAATGAATTATTTGAAACAAAAATGGAATGAACAATTAATGTATTGCCAAAAATTAAAATATAATTTTGGGCATTTAGAAGAAGCCCTGAATCTGAACTTTGTTTGGGTGGTACTTATCAGCAAGACTAATATGCGATGTTAAGATTATGATGCACTCTTATTTTACTATACATCTGTCAGTGGCACATACTTTGACGTCGCCACAGAACAATAATTTTAACTGAAAATCTTCTGTTATGTTGACATATTTGCATTAATTGATTATGGAATAGTTTCTAATGTTATTTTTTGTCTAAATTATGATGTTGGTATAATGATATCGATTAACTGCGATTAAAGTCTAAAAGTAGTAGAATCATCTCTAATCACTTATCATCGTTATGTTACATATCATTAAGTTCATCATCTACTCTATATTTAATGACATTTTGTATAATATATTACCATTTTCGCTGTCACCTGTTACATAATACATCCTTTATTGAAAAGTACTTCTCAGCAATAAGTTAATTTATAATCCTGTAAAAATATTTGTTTTGCGAATTGTAATTCTAAAATCGAAATCATTTGAATAAAATATCAGAAAGTTAAAATTTTGTATGGTCGTAAGATAAGGTGAATAGTAAATACGATTAATCTGCAATAAACACCATGAAATGGACAAACAAATGAATTTCTCAGACATCGTGTTTTAGATTGCAGTTTATGTTCATAAACAGAACAAAATAACGCTTATATAAGCTTTCCTTTACAATGAAGAATAGAGTAAAAATAAAAATCGCTATAAATTATACGTACCGCGCTTCAGGTGTAAACAGTTAGAAGATAGTGCCAAAAACAACATGAAGTCATGAATCACAATAAGCGATTTACTGTTATGTTATTGAGCTCTGACTATTGTAACACTACCAAAAGCATAAACAGTTACTAAATATTCTCTTAAATATTTCAATGGTAAGACTGTTGAATTAAGAGAATACACTGTTTTGATGATTTAAGCATCAAATATTTGACTGCTGTCAACATCTCAATTAATTTCTTCAATTACGAATTTCTTTTTGTCCATTTCAGGTTTCCCTAAAATTTTACTTATTTTTTTAACCTGTCTGTTTTAAAATTTTAATCACAACATTTGTTGTCGAATTTATTTATCTAAATACTTGTCATCATGTGTTTTTGAATGTTTTTTCCTTTTAGAATGCTTACGTTAGTTAACAGTAGAAACATATTGAACATATTTAACACAATTTTATAATGCTTTCATTTAATTCTCTATCTATATTGCATACAATATAATTACTTCTGTTTCTAGCTTGTGAAATAGCTGGAAAGAAATCATGAATTAGATAAGCTCATTTCATCCTGTGCAATTCGTTAGTGTATTCTTAATTCACAAAAGAATATTCCGTTCACAAACTGACAACGAAAAGTTAACTTCCAATAAACTAACATTCTATGAAATTTCATGTGTTCATACACAAAGAGAAAGTGTCTACACTTCAATTAGTGAATCATGTCTGGAAGGAAGTTAACTTACTGCAGCATGTATAAGTGAAAATTGTAATCTTATGTGTGAAATACAGGATATTTTATCAAAATAAGATCATATTTGTGATCGTGTTAGTTTAGTTCTTGTTATTTATGTTGACATGTATGAATATGTTAATTTCAGTTTTATCAAGAAAATAAATACAATTCAAATTCATTTACGAAGTAAGCCTTTCTCATTTTTACCTTATTTTGAAATTGATCTATTTTCGTCTATTTTAAGCATCTAAATAAAGTAAATTAACAGAACAGATTGATTTTAGTTCAGACGATCAATATAAATAATCATACACAAATTTATATGATTTCACAGAAAATACCACAGTAATGTGTCATGTAACAATGTGTCTACATTTCATGGATTGATAAAGATTATAGTTGGTTGTACATTTGTAAACTGACGCCAAACCAATGAAACTTGAGGTGATACTGTTTAATGTTACATAATGAATTTCAATTTAGTGACATAATATAGGCAAAGATCTTTATTTTAAACAACCACAAGACAATCTAATTAAAATAAATCAAACAGTTTTGGTGGGAAGTAAATTCAATAGACATCGTTTGATTATAAAAATTTATTTTAAATGAATTGACTCAATACAAAAATCTTAATGAAAACATTCTGAAAATCATTCAGACACATACATGTACGTAACATTGGTGCAAACTGAGTAAACGTATCACTATAACAGTTTATTAATTATGTTATAACGCGTGAAATTTGGGTTGAATGGCCGAATGCTTACCAGTTGTGCCTAGTCGACAATTAAGCGTCTGCCCTATACCCACTGAGTCTCAAGCCGGAATAAAAAGAACACAAGCCAACCAGACAATACTAGTGAACTAACCAGCAGCGAACCAGCGAATCGTATTTACCTAAATATATCAATTATTGTATCAATTAATTTACAGCGATTATTCATCAAGTGAAATCATCAACATTTAATTAATATAATGAAATACTGTCAAACTGTACTCAGTAGTAGGACTTACATTGAAATTAAATTAATGTGATGTCAGTCTACAAATTTTCCTTATAAAAAATCAATACAACTTCTTTTGTTTAATGAAATCAACCATTATATCTTTGGAGATTAGGAATCCTCAATAGGTTATTTGTTAGATTTAACAAATGAAAGTCCTTGTTTTTATAAGATCACAGATTTCTACATTATATGGTGAAATTGATAAGTTGCATTCATCGAGTCATTATTAAATAAAATAGTCTAATTGATAAATTCATTATCTTGAATTGATAAAATTTTGAAATGGGTGATAAAACCAGTGTATTCTATTGTTTCCATAAAGTTTTTTTCATTTTGCCTGCAATCAGTTATGTATTATTAAAGTGTTACGTTATAAAAACAAAACTTTTATGACTACAAAAGCTGTTATGAGTAACAGTGACACACGCTAATGACAGTGCTCAGTAGGTGCCCGTACGTCTGTTAGATGCCCACTCAATATCGAGCCAAAATAGGAAGAGCATAAGCCTGTTAAGAAAGAACGAGAACAGTGAAGAAATCTCTCTTCAGTTAGTTCAATCAACAGGATAATGAGCCAGACAAAATCATATTGTATTACAAGCACTTCTTTATATATGCATAAATCTAAGCCGTGCAGTCAACCAATTAAAAAATTAACAACAATACAAAGTAAAGGAAGACAATGGTAGTGAAATGAGGTAATGTATACACAATCAATTATTCGCAGTTCAAAAATTGAAAATAATACATTAACAGTCAATATGTCAAACTAAAGGATACAACGAGAAGTACATAATAATAATAGGAATAAAATAATTTCTGCGCAAACAACTAAAGAAATTGAAATAGTCTTCTAAAACACAGTTTTTGAAGTTAGCAGCTCTTCCTGAATTGGCCAGTATAGCGCATTGTTATTTAATTTGAAATGTAAAAGTGTAATCACGTTGTGTTAATGAAAACCACAATTTTAGGTCATGTATCCCATGTCAACGTGAAGTTGAGCATATTCCGTAATTTATTCATTTTTATATCTATTTAATTTCAAGTTAAAGAAACATTTCATTTAGTTGTGATATAGACTGAATATCTACATGGCAATGAGAATTTATCACTTAGTAATGCCAATGAATAATTTTTTTCAGTTTCCATTTCATTTCTTCTTTTTAACAAATGAAATTAATCTTAACGACTAAATAACCAAAATTACCTCACTAAATAATTCATGATTAGCAACACATTCTGACAGTCATCCATTGGTTTCCTTTTTAAAGTACACTTATATTTATGTAGGAACTGTATGTATTTTATAAGATACAGCATTATTGCATCTTCCAACTAATAAACATTTATTAAAACGTTGGAATCCGTTTCAAGAAAGAATTTGTTCACATTTCAATATGGACGAAAATGTTTTGAAAATGCTAGTTAGAAACTGTCCAAAACCACTAGTGACGTAAAACTACATTCGGAAAACTGTTCTAAAAAAAGCACTTCACTTGATACATACAAGTCTTATCTTATAAAATAAAGTCGTGAAAACCGATTTTTCAATAGTTGTAAGTTTATGCTGTAACAAGAAATATGATAGCCTTTTCGTTTCACACACCAAATATGATAAACTTCACTGTAAAGTACCTTCAAAATAGGACCTTCGATAATGTAACTTATCTCTGCTATAATTCATTTAAAACCCCTCAAATCACAAGTTTAATAGGCCACAGTATATGATAGGAACTATCTTGACCAAGTTTATGAATAAAGCAATCAGCATTTAGAACCTTTAAGCGCTTCTAGGCTAGTAAAAGACAATATTTATGAGTTTGTAGCTTATCAGAAGAAAACATAAATACTACGAATGACATAAAGTTTTTCATGTTAATATTTTAAATCATAGTTTTGCAATGGAGTTTGCGCTGTTGATTCAGTAAACGACAGTCAAGAAATTTATTCCTTTTAGTAAAGAGCTATCAACCTGTGACGCGATTGTAGGGAGGCACGTTTTTAACGTCCATAGAGCAACTCTCTGTTGTTAATATACACAATCGTTAATTGATATGAAAAATTCCTTTCGTGTACTACGATATTTGTCGTCTAAATACCGAAAGAGAATTTTATGTGCCCTAGTCATCTGTATATTTTATCATCCTTCGTAGTTTTGTTGTTGTCACTAAAGTTCGTTTTGTTTAATCCTTTACTTTCTAAATGTAAGGTAATACTGTACCAAAAGCCAAAAACTTACAACACAGTTCTGAAATGCATTTTTAATTTAAATTTGCAGTGAACTTAACGCTTATATTACGTTTCTGATGGGTTCTTCTGGAAATGTTTCATTATTGTACTTTAGCCCTTTGGTTCACTTACCAATTTTGTATGTCATTCTTCACTGCAAACAAAGAGAACTTATTCGGTCGCATGTAATACTCGAGAAGCTCAGTTAGTATGTAGCAATTTTGTTATATGATGCCACATTTTCTCAGATTGCTACTTTTAGTAATTAGATACGAACCCCTTACACTTATCTGGACACTTGAGACCACCACTAATTTTTGATCACCTTGACGAATGATGTAATACTACTCTATTATACGAAATACAATGATTTCCTAAACTTTCTGCAAATGCGCAGTTCTAATAAGTGATTTCATTGGAAAAAAATTCCTTTCTCTAAAATGTCTTTATTCTGATTTTATGCTGAATATTAAAATTCTATTGCATGTTAAATAAAGTTTTGTTTTAATATTGTACATTAGGAGCTAAGAATTCTTTTCAATATCAAAATTAATTTGCATAAAATAAAGTGAATATTGTACTTTCAACAATAAGCAACATAATGAGATGATAACGTGACTTTGTGACTTCATTATTTCTATAATTAGTAGTAAACTATTGTAAATTATGCTATAAACGTACTGAGTCTTAGCAACCTAAAAAATAAAGAGTTTCATGAAATGCTAAATAATTCTAAGACTGTAATAGCATAACTTCCCATTCAACATAATTAGTAATTCTATAGTACTGAATTAGCTTCTGTTTGAGAAATATGTAGTACAGTTATGTCATTTCATTAATAAAAATTTTCAAATGGTCGCATGATCGTAAAATAAAATTGCGAATTGTTTTAATTATATAAATGTTAAAGGAAAAATAACTTAATTCTGTATAGATTTAAATGAAATTTTGATATTCTAATTTAAAATAATAATCAAAACTCGTTTAGTTAAATAATGTACAGTGGACAATTAAGTTTTATTCGTTTTTATTGTTTGCATTCATCCAGCATTAATGTTGGTTGGGCACTGTTAAGATTCAGAAAGCACTGGCAGCCTATTTCGTCCTGAAATTAGACACATCAAAAGCTTGACCACGTATGTCACTGGAATACCATCCGATAGTATTACGCCTTCTTCTATCAATTTGCGATATAGCGCGACAATCACTCGTTGTCATTGGTGATAATTGTTTCACTCCCAACAAGTCTGAATTCCACAATACGCAACTTTTCACTATAAATTCATGATGATTTTTGAAGTTAGTCACTGGCAGGATAATTACCGTAGTTGAATTGGAGTGATTTTGTGGAGATAGGTGTTAAATGTAGCTGTGATTTGGCTGCAGAATTAATTTGAATGTGCACCAATGAAAACCGAAAAATACCGGACAGATGTTTAGTAATTGGTTAGGCGCTAACCGTTTGATCTGTAGCCTCTGGGTTTTGTTTAATGGCAGATTTGAGGGTGAGAACTTCTGAGGTATCCTATTCTACAAAGAAATATCTATCGATTGTTTCCAGTTTTCAGTGGTATCTAAATGATACCAAACTGTAGCGAACACAACTACTAAGCTTAACACCTATCCCCACAAAAACAAGTCTGCTTATTAGTTATTTTATGTAATTCTTCTCTTGAGATAAAAATTATGTTACTGTTATGCTTCGAAAAGATGTACGGAAGTTTAGGTGGGAACTGAATGGAAAGAAAGTTTTGTTGTCGATTGTTTAGAAGAAAGTGGTTTATAACAATTAAACATTTTCGGTGATTTTGCGAGTTTTTATTTATGTAGCCTCACTGTAAACTCATGACTTCCGTTGAATTCAAAACAGAAACTACTCCCTGAATTAAAATAAATGCAGTTTCAAATTGATTATTGGTAAATAACATTAGGTTTAGATCTCTATCAATATTATTCGCTTAAGTTACTAGATGTGATCATCAGTTTAGCATTAAAATGAATGAAGGGAAAATTTACGAAAAACGAATACAATACAATTAATGAAAAGTAGCTCAGTGTTGCATAAACGATAACTGAAAATATTCATATTAGATAAGAATCTAAAATCTGCAGAAACTAATTAAAATATTCAAATTACTTTTACAGAATCCTAATTTATGTGCTTATGGAGAGTTGACTGATTGCATAATGCAATTTGTTTTACATGCAATCGTAGTATAACTTGCTTCACATTTTTCTTATATTGACCACGATTATTTTAAACCAGTACAATTAAATAGACTTTTATTTACTTAGAATATTTTTACTAGGAACTAGTTATTTTAATTAGCTAATGTGATCTCGTTCAATTTACTGACAATGGAAAATTGATATTCGATAAATTCTATCAATGACCGAAAATGCATGACAGCTAGGGTCAATTCAACACGGAATAACAAGCATAGTTTTAGTCTATTTTAACAAAAATAATTCATTTTATAACCTGAGTCACATGGCTTGAATCGATTACATCATGTCATAATTTGTGTGTATCCCATTTCTCATTCTAAGTTCTATACTACATAAATGTAATTGCATTTTAGTGTGCCTTATTCCATCTTTCGATTTATTTCCTTAATAAAAGCTAATTTAAATTCATTTAGTTTATACTAAGTTATGTTGCACTATTGAAAGACATGCCAATTTGTTGAATATCTGAATGTAACAATGAACAGCTTAAATATGAAATACACAGAAAGTGTTCATCATATGGATGAAGTATTTTTCAATAAAAGTAACAATATAAAACTTACAATCTTAGCTTCAATAAAAGTAACGCTTAACTGAATTGTTAACATTTATATTTGATTATTTAAATATTTGCCTTTAAAGACATTAAAACAAATTATTTTTCAAAAATTTTTTATATTGTCAATAAACTGAATTTATTGATCCAATTGAAAAAAACATTGTTTACAATCAGTTGTCTTAAAATAACTGTTTAATAAAATGTTGGCAAAAAGAACAAGAATTTAACTCAAATCGATTGTTGAAATTACAAAATGAAGATGAATATGAACATGAATGTCTACTGATAACACATATAATCGTCTAAAAAATCTCCATGTTTGTCAAAACAATGACAACTGAACGAAGAATATTTTTTTCAATAAATTCTTATCAAGTTCTACAATTATGAGTTCAAAATTATTGATCACAAGAAGTGCTAATCCTCAAACAAATGCATCATTTGGATATCATTTAATTGGAAATCTATTAAATGAGACTGAATATTATGCAATAATTTTGATGCTGAAACAAAAAATATGTATATCTAAAAGGTATAAATAGGATTTCATTTCCAAAGAAAAAAACATTAGCTAATTATCTATCTATCATGTACTTTAATGTTAAACTAAGAGGTAATTCAAGAAATATTATTCAAGAAATTCAAGAAATAAAATGTTAGCCGAAACGAATCATTTGTTACGTAACATTTGATCATCTATTTGAAAGTAAGCTAAATGATTACTTATGACATTTAGAATTTATAAAGCCATGATGATAACATTTATAGAATACAATGAATCCACCGCATTTTGTTGATTTCTCTCCAACTACATACTTTAGTTATTTGAAAATAGTCACATAATTTAGTATAAAATGGAAAAAATTCTCTATGAATAAAGTGAGTTCTTTGAAATGTAGTTAAAGTCAAAATGTTTAGATTATAACATGGATTTTAGGTATTCTTGAAATAGCAATCATAAAACTTTTAAGATCTGTTTATTTCATGATGCAATAATTATCTTAAAGGTATAAAAAAAGAATCCTTTAACTTCAACACACTGGAATATATTCAGTTTAAATTAAGGAATGAAGAAATGAGATACTGCGAACGTTAACAACGTAATTCTTTACTTCAAATTGGTTTAACATTTATTATCGTTCCAGCTTCGTTTAATTTACTAAATGACATCGGATTTATAAAATATTTGGTCTAGTTATAAAATCACACTCTCTACTATTATAATGAGTGATAAAAAAGTAATGTTATGAGACTTGTTGGTGGAATCATTGTTAAATCATCCCGATATAAAACAATAACTAAACAATAAATAATCTCTTCCTTGATACTACATATTGTCAGTAACACCTCAACCATAATATTTTAAGACATTGGAAAGTACCAGTTGTCAATAGTTTTTCATGCTTAATGTTTAACCACTAGTAATTCTAGTAAGAAACCGTAACTGGTGAAGTTCACGCGGGTTAAGCATAAGACATTCATCATTACTAATAATCAATGATCGTCATACTTTATTACAAATTGCTAGAAGTGGCTGCTGACTAGGCCAGTTGTGCAGATAGTTAAGTGTTCGTCAAAAATCCATACTACCCTAGGTTTCATTCCCTGAGTGACTTAGTGTGTGCTCACTTAGGAACAGTCCTATACTAGAAAGAAATAGTCGATCCGTGTTCCTTGGCTTTTAGTGGTCTACAAGTGGTATCAATCTGCCATAAATGTAAGCAAATGAAGTTAATATATATCTCTACAAAACACAGTTCAATTTAAATGAATGTTTTATAAACAGTTCATAACCATATTAATGGATAATAAAAAATAACTCACTAAATATATATCTGCCAATACTATATTCCTTATCGTTTGTTATAGTTTCAACTAAATTGTACATTTTGACTGTTAATCAACAACAAAATTGTTCCTGACTAGAAAGAGACTACTAGTTTAATTTTAAAACGTTTACATTCACATTAAACTTCTTTGAGTAAGAAGAACCAATGGCTTTAAAATAACACATTAATTTTAATTTGATCACTACTCCGAAAATGATTCTTTCTGTTGCTATCACTTCGAATGGATGACGAAATATTTCATTTTAACAAAGAAGATCATACTGTATTGAACTTGATACATTTTAATGTTCTTTTTGAATTATTGTAGTACTAAAAGGGTAGAAATGCAAAAACTATAGAAATCTTAGTAAGCATATGCTAACCATATTTAAGATAATAATGATGTTGAAGATCATCGAATAGAAGTATATTTCATACATTTCAATGAAACAAAACAGGTATGCGCTAACTGTTTACTTATTACTTTAAGTACATTTAGTGTCTGATAATAAATTTCACTAGTTAATGCCAACCCTGTGGTGCAGACGGTTAGACGTTCTTCAACCTGAAGTCCCTTACGCTGAATCTAGGGTGCGTACTGCTGAGAAGTCCAATACTAAGGCAAACAGCTGTTCAGTCCACATTGGTTCTAACTGATACCGAATCAGCATAAATTTGTGACTAATTCATCAACTAAATCTTAACAGAAATCTCCACTAATCACCTCAGTTAAATTATTAAAACTTTACCGATGATAATAAAGACTAAAACTTCATCAGAAACACCATTTTGTCTAGTTTATTTAAAAAAAATTTAATGTAAGTCTAAACTGACATATGTATGAGGTGTATATTGTTTTAATAACAACATTATACTTCATTAGAAGCACCGTTAAAATGGGTCAGTCAAAGAAAATTAGGTACGAACAACTAAGTTAGGAAAATTGTCTTTGTATGACCTGACAATAACTACTCTGTTGAAATTCCAGCTTCAATAGCACGAAATAGCTAAGTCAATTAGTTAAGTTAACTGTTGAATCCTTTATTATTTAAGTAATAAATAATCAATCTAATAAATCCCTTCTATGAAAAGAAGGTTTAACAATGATTTAATTATTGACTAACTGAAAATGTAATACATTTGATTTGGAAAAGAATGCAAAACACTCTCAATCCGGCAAAATCACCAAGAAAATTGAAAAATGTCATACGTTCACAAAAATTACACAACTAATTTCATAATTTTTCTGCAGTGAATAATCTCAGTAAGATATTTGATGATGAAAGTAAATCGGTTCTCTCCTACTATCTTTTCAAATCATTACAAAAACACTGTCAAAATGATTCTATTGTGTACAGTACTTGAATAAAATCGTACTGATGAATACATCAGTATCAGTAAGCTGAATGTAACTTTACATAATTCAGAAATAATAGTCACATGAAATATAATTCCCAGTCTTGAAAGTAATATTTTAACTAAGCAATCTGATTAGGGATTAATTTATCTTTGAAGTAGATGGTATATAATCGATATAACGATATGAATTTATACACAATAAGTAGTCAGGTAATAAACTAATGAGATATTAGGGTATAATTACTTTTTTGGTAATCCATGTGTGTAGTTTACGTCTTAGCAATAAAAGTGAATTAGTTTAGCTTAATTTTTTCAAGTGACTGGATATGATCATGCTTTTTTAACAGCCTGAAGGTATCTTCTTTGTTTGAATGAATTGGGGATTATAACTCTGTGATTAGGAATAATTTCATCCTTTTTGTTTCCACTATACATTGTTTTACCCACTCCGTACACTAAATTAAACTAAGTAGAGTTTTCGTTAAATACTTTTCCCCAGTTTTCACAATGCATGTTTTAATGGATTTATGCAAATTGTTTCTGTAAGTAATAGGCTTTAACGAAATTTCATGATGAAGTATTAATTTTCCGACGTTTAGTGACAGCTTAAGCCACTTTCAAAAGAATAACTAACCGAATTAAATTGGTGCAAGCTTAACTATTACAATGAAATAAGTCAAAATCGAAATATTTGGTATAGAAATATTGTAAATTTGATCATGTTAAAGCTATGCTACTATGGGTCAAGGTGTTTTGCAATGAGACATGTTTGTGTGATTGCAAACTAAAACAATTGATACAAGCGAAAAATATTGTTTTCACTTACATTTTCATCAGGTTTTATTCTAACATACAATAATATTTTTATGAAAATATGAAGAATGCTGAAACAGTTAAGGCAATTTGTGAACCAATTACGAAAATAATGTAGACGGAAGGTGAAAATCGATGGTTAGAAGACAGGTGTACTTACTTACTTACTTACGCCTATTACCTCTCTCGGAGGAGCATAAGCCGCTCACCAGTATTCTCCATTCAACTCTATCCTGAGCAATCCTTTCCAGCTGTCTCCAGTTACTGTTCACCCTTTAAATGTCTGCTTCCAGCTCTCGACGCAGGGTGTTCTTTGGCCTTCCTCTTTTCCGTTTTCCGACAGGGTCCCAAGTTAGTGCTTGTCGCGTGATGCAGTCTGATGATTTCCGCAATGTATGTCCTATCCATTTCCAACGCCGTTTCCTGATTTCCTCTTCAGCTGGAAGTTGGTTTGTTCTCTTCCATAGTAGGCTGTTGCTGATGGTTTCCGGCCAACAGACATTCAATATTTCACGTAGACAGTTGTTGATAAATACCTGTACCCTCCTGAGGATGTTTGCAGTAGTTCTCCACGTTTCAGCTCCATGAAGAAGAACTGTCTTGACGTTCGAGTTGAAGAGTCTGACTTTGAGGTTGGTAGACAGTTGTTTGGAGTCCCATATATTTTTCAACTGTAGGAATGCTGCCCTTGCTTTGCTGATCCTTCCCCTTATATCTGCATCGGATCCTCCTTGTTCATCAATGATGCTCCCTAGATATGTTAAGGTATCCACTTCACTGGTAATGCATCTATCAGCTATCCTCCATGCACGATTTCGCACTGTAGTCCGTTGTAAGAATTCTGGATGATGTTGACGAGTTTCTCTGGTACACCGTAGTGTCGAAGAAGTTTCCATAGCGATCTCTTGTCTACACTCTCAAACGCCTTCTCATAGTCAATGAAGTTGATGTACAGTGACGAGTTTCATTCAATTGATTGTTCAACGATGATGCGTAGTGTTGCGATTTGGTCTGTGCATGACCGATCCTTACGGAAACCAGCCTGTTGATCTCGAAGTTGAGCATCCACTGAATCTTTCATTCTATTCAACAACACTCTATTGCAGACTTTCCCTGGTACTAACAATAGTGTGATTCCTCTGTAGTTTTCACATTTGCTCAAATCTCCTTTCTTTATTATCTTGATAAGGTATCCTTCTTTCCAGTCTGCCGGCACTTGTTCTTCCTCCCAGATCCTCTTGAATAAAACGTGGAGCATCCTCGCCATTATGTCTATGTCTGACTTGAGTGCTTCGGCTGGTATATTGTCAGGTCCTGCTGCTTGCCCACTTTTGATCTGTCTGATAGCTGTCTTGATTTCTTTCATCGTTGGTGGATTGACATCAATCGGGAGGTCTGTAGATGCTGCGTCGATGTCTGGTGGGTTCGGTGGAGCTGGTCTATTCAAGAGTTCCTCAAAATGTTCTACCAATCTGTTTCTTTGTTCTTGAATCTCGGTGATTAGCTTGCCTTCTTTGTTCCTGACCGGTCGTTCTGGTTTACTATATTTACCTGCCAGTTTCTTCGTTGTGTCGTATAGCTGTCTCATATTTCCTTCTCTTGCAGCTTCCTCCGCTGTCGTTGCAAGGCCTTCAATATACTTCCGTTTGTCGGCTTTAATGCTCTTCTTACTTGCTTATTTACTTCTGTGTATTCAGTTTGTGCCTTGATTTTCTCTGCTCTAGTTCGGCTGTTGTTGATTTTTGTCTTCTTGTTCCACCTTTGTTGAATTTTGTCCGGGGTCTCTGTGGAAATCCATTCCTTATGATGATGTTTCTTGCGGCCCAGAGCCTCTTGACAAGTTGAAGTTAGTGCCTCTTTGATTCCTTTCCAGTTGTCCTCCACAGTGGCTTCTTCCTCGTTCTGCAGATCTTGTAAGGCTTGAAACCTGTTGTTGAGAGTTATTTTGAATTTTTTGAGTTTGTCAGTATCCCGAAGAGAGGCTGTATTGAATCGTTGTAATGCTGTTACTCCAGTTATCCATTGCTTCTTTAGCTTCAGTTTCATTTTGGCAACCACTAGGTGGTGATCTGAAGCTACATCAGCTCCTCTCCTGTTTCTCACATCTTCTATTGATCTTCTGAATTTTTTATTAATGCATATATGATCAATTCGATTCTTTGTAGTATGATCCAGTGAAAACCATGCAACCTTGTATATGCGTTTGTGGGGAAATATTGTACCATCTATGACCATTTTGTTGAAAGCGCATAGATTTGTAAATCTTTCACCATTCTCATTTCTCGACCCCAGTCCCTGTTGTCCCATAATGTCTTCGTATCCGGTGTTGTCCATTCCGACTTTGGCGTTTAGGTCCTCCATTAGGATTGTCAGGTCGTTTCCTGGGCGATTCGCTATAATTGACTGCAGCCTATCGTAAAACTGATCTTTGTTTTCGTCGTTGGTGGGTGCATAACATTGGATGATGTTCATTGTAATCCCCTTCTTCATTGTCTTAAAAGATGCTTTGATGATCCTGGGTCCATGTGGTTCCCATCCTACAAGTTCAGTGAGCGCTTTTTTAGACAGCATCAGAGCAACTCCTTGGGTGTGTGGGGCATTTTCCTCTTCGTGCCCGGAATATAGTAGCATCTCGCCCGTGGCTAATGTTTTCTGTCCAGCTTGAGTCCAATGCGTTTCGCTGATCCCGAGCACAGTGAAGTTGTATCTCTTCATTTCTGCTGCTACCTGGGTGATCTTTCCAGTCTCCCACATTGTCCGAACATTCCATGTACCTATAAAAATTTTTTGCGCTGGTCGTTAGAAGGGGAGAAGCATCGACCTCATGATTTCCGAAGAATCACGGCTTTCATCATGAAGCGTCATATAGATTCCTTCCACTTCCACGGCAGAGTTTAAATGGTTATGTTTGTTTAATCTGGTTAGCGTTTTTTTTAGCAAGCTTGTGTTTTACGGGATAGGGATGCTAGCCCTACGCCCACCCCTCCTTCTTTACCGGGGCTTGGCAGCAAACCTTGAAGAGCTGCGGGCGGAGTTACAGGTGTACTAGCAGTAAAGATAAGGAGAGCAAGACTTGAGAGAATAATTTAATTAATATAAACTTATTAAACTAATAGTCAGTCATTCACAACATAAAATCTGGCATATTTGCTCACAGGTCCAATTTGTCATACTACGTTAGAACAACAATTTCAAATTTACTAAATTAACACGGTAATAAAATAACGTAATAGAATGTGTGTGAATTAAAGTTCCAGTCATATAATTAGTGAAGGCAATGTATAAAAGAGGTGTTTATGAAAAATTTACTGTAGTGGGAGAAGAATGTACGAAAAATTTGAAACCACTTAATTGTAGTTACTTGCATGAAAAGTCCAGGTTGGATGAATAATAAGGGCTTCTATATTATGTGAAGTCTAACAAAATGTGAAATGCTTAGGCTACGCGTCTTTCTTCATACTTAGAAAACCTTTCTGAATAATATGGAAATTATTTATATCGACTGTATAATCATTGTAAACAGCATGCAGTAGCAATGATGATGTGTCAGTATGTTCATGCAATTGGTCATAGCTGATTTAATATGAAAATAAATTGATTCGAACCTATTAAATATTAGAGCTTTGCTATCTTTTAGTTAATTCATCCACACTAGGTTCAGATTAGAGTTTTGAACTTCATTTCCTTGACGTCTTATTAAATAGAAGGCCGGACGCTTCACTTCAAAGACACATGTACAGAAAGCCTTTGATGAAATGACTCATATACGCATTTTCTAATGTTTGTTCCAATAAGCAAAAAATGGACTTTATCCACTCTTTGTCCCATCGTGCCAAACGAATATGCTCCAATGATTCAACAAAAACACTGCTTAAACTTTGATATCTGCTTACCAAAAATGGATTCCCACTCAAGTTCATGAAACCCAAGTCACTACCTGAAAATGCTCTAACAGCCGAGAAGAAAATTTTACTTATGAACCCTCATTTTTAAGGGCATACTACAGCCAATATTATGTGAAACCGAGTATCAAAATGATTGGAAAAAACGTTTCACGCAGCTGGATTACTAATTATTTTATCCAGCCGGCCTGAGCAACTGTGTTAAGGATAAACATTCACATTAGGCCATATTCTATATATATCTACATGTTTACTTTGCTTTACTGAGCAGAGTTTATTGGCTACACAAAGAGTCAGTTTTCCAAACACATCTCCGAACACTTTGCGGTTTGGTTTTATAAAGGAGAACACAGAAGCTAAACAGCTTAATCCTAGATCACCTGGCACGAACTGATCTGCCTGCACTACCTGTGAATTCTTTTTAAATCGTTTACAGGATGAGATAAACAGGACCAAGACCGACACAAATCGACAACTTATGCTCTTCAGAAGCGTTGCACATCCATAGCTTTAAATTGGATCTCTGTGTCAAATGCGTTACGTGTAAACCCTAATTTTATCGTGGCAGTAAGACCAACATCTTTTTTACTTGTTTCGTTTCTTTAATTTTTTAAAAATTTCCTTTTGTTTTGTGACAATCGACAATCATTAACTACTTGACACTTTTTAATAACCCCACAATCTGAATTTTTCACGCTTTCGCTCCTTTTTCACATTTATTAAGTGGACAATGAATTTCATACTTATGTTACTCGTTATCCCCTAAGTTATTACACAACCCTTCTTTTTTACACACTTCATCAAGCAATCGATTCTTGATTTTATTCAATACACTGTTACACACAATAAATTATTATAAATACAGCTTCTGTTTAGCTTCTGTAAATGCATTCGTCGAAAGAAGGTTTTCTTTACTGAATCGTCTTATTTCATCTGTAATCTTTTATTAAATACCTAGTACAACTATTAATCATGCTATGATTTCCGTTGACCCTACATTTCCAACTGTGGTTACTGTGGCTACTTACCTTATCTTTATTAAGCAATGACTTGATCTTATTTGTAAATCGATTCTCTTAATGAAAATTCATTAACAGAATACTTTTTATTCATTTATCTATGTAAAATTTATATAATGAGATTTTGTTTTAATACATGAAATTTTTGTTAAAAATGATTTCATTAAACACACAAACTCTAGAATAAACTTACCCATCTATTGTTTGTTATTTTTTGAATAAATAAAGTTCAACTTGTATATTTTACGCAGAAATATCAAAGGATAAATTCAACAAACAACTTGATTATTTAAAAATGATTCCAACTAGATCTTTGTTTTTAATGGGAAACGAACTTGATAATAAATATCACCATTATAACCTCATGTACTCATTGTTATAACTATTAGAAAGATCTACATATCTTATATTTTTTGGCTGATGTTGATGGATACAATGAAGGACTTTTTATATGATTCATTTCTTAGAATTCTACTACAACAAACGGCATCCTGGTAAAATGAAGGCGAAATGATGAACATCACTTCCTGATTTAATGTTTAAGCTGTCAGCGTTTTGTTATTGAGTGTCTGCTATAAACTGAAAACAGCATCGTTACTAAAGAATATGTATTCTCAGTTTCAAAGTTAATTCAGCATTTGTCGTACATTATTTCAGATTCTGTAAGAAGTATCTGAGGTTAATTTGTTTTAAAAACATAGGTTAACTTCATAAACAATAAGATCGAAATTTTTATAAAACCTGTTTGTTAATCAGTGCTAAGTACGATTGCATTCGAATATAAAGGTTCATTGTAATGATTCTCGGTGAATAAAATGCTTAATAAGTGACAGAGTTGTCTGAGATCGTGAAAGGCTTAGAAATATTTAAAAGGTAAGTCACACAAATGTTTTTAAAATTTGCATTTTACAGTTAAATTAGTACGTGTTCCGTTCATGAAATACGAAGAAAGATATTTTAGTGACGTAACAGGTAATGAATACACAACATGTTACCTAATGTCAATATGATTATTGTAAATGTTTTCATAAATCAAAACTTCACTAGTTACATAGGTTCGCATTTTGCAGTTGTTATTATCAGATGAGATTATCTGAACTTAATAGATTAGTAGATTACAGTTTTCAAGATTCATAACGCACCTCAATAATCAGGTAAATGTCAATTCAAACTGAAAACTTTCAATTAAAACAAACCAGAATTCTCAAAATCTGCTACTGGACACGATTTTGAAAATACAAAACATTATTTACAATATTCTAGCATTTTTATCTAGAATCCTACGGCAACTAATCAAATATGTGGTACGTTTTGTATAAAATAAGTATAACTTCTAATAAAATGAAATAAAGAAGTTGATTGGGTGTGTCACAGATTAATGTTGGCATGGTACCATTCAAAATCATGAAGCACTGGTAGGTTATATGTATTCGTTGAAACCTGCGTTTACTTATACAAATAAGCGATATTCAAGATAATAACTTCAACTGCTTCTTGTTAACATTAAAATAGTTATTATGGCTTTATTTTTAGTTTTAAATATAATGAACTGTAGTATTTTGACATAAGTATGGTTTTTAATTCTTAAACCCGAGAGTATTAGAGCTAATCTACCAACTAGTGTATTTACCTGAAAATAAGTTTTCTTTAAACTCAGATATTGTGCTTAATCAAAGTTTTCTTAGCAATGTATTTCAATATATACGTGCTACAGAGACTATTTCTGTGTCACTCTCATGGTTTATTGATATTCGGTGTTTATCAGTATCCATTTTCAGTAGCTATACGTTCTCACGTCATCAACTTATATATTGTTAACATTTATCAAGTCAAATGTTTGCAGATTTATTCAGATGTGCATCTAAATGCAATTCTATACTATATTGATAGCTACTATAGAAATCTAAGAAATTTTACTTTATTATACCAACTAGTGCTTATATTTATATACTTTTAGAGAATGCAGTATGATAAATACCCATTTGATAACAGTTGGATTGTCAATAGAATTTTTACTCTATGAGAGCTTCTAGAATGACTTATTTAAGTTGGATTGTTACTGAAAAGTGAAATCCAGGACGCGCGTTTTGTCCTGTTTAGGACTCGTCGGCTGGATGTACCTGCATCCCAATGTTGATATTCACAGTGGGACTGACCAGCTTCAGTCTACAACAAATCAATGGGAATGTGCAAATTCATCCTTCTAAAATGACATCTGTAGTTGTTATTCAAGATCATAAGGTTATTAGTTAATTGTTGTTCCAATTATTATTGTCAATATTACCTAGTTTGACAGGAACGATTACTAAGAACTCCTTACCATATTAGAACTGTTTATATAAAAAAAATGGAATTTAGCTTCATTTAGCAATTTAATAACTATGCCGAGCAAATTCACTAACAATGCTTATTACATTAGAATCCGATGATATAATGGCAAAAGGTGTTAGAACGAAACGATTAAATAGGTCAAAGTGAAGTAAAACAAGGTGAGTATCCATTTATTGGAATATTATGTAATTTCTGATGTTTATTTAATTAGCAGTCTACATTATTCTTTGGAATGGTTATATTTCATCAACTAAAAGACCAATCAACTGTAATATAAATTGTTGATGACTACTTCTGAATACAATAATTATAGAAACGTGTGAATTAGGCTGTGATAAGTGACCAACTTATTCAAGGAGAAATATGATATTCCACTGACCTCTAACTATAATTAGATACGGAAACTTCAATTTTCTATGTAAAACGTTAAACAGAAAAAAAATAAAGTTATGCGTAGATCTTGAGGACACTGTAAAAAGCAGATAAAAACTGTGGAAAAAAGTTAATTTTCTTTGTCATGGCCTAGATTTTGACACCATTTTCTGAAGTTAAACATAATATTCATAATCAAATTGTCACACACTTGTATACACTTATGAATAAAAACAAGCATGGTAATAACTTTACTAACTTGATTTTTAATTTTGTATACTTAGTTTGAAGAGATTATGATTTCGAGAACTTTTTAAGACCAATGACTTAGTTTATTCTAGTTTAAAACTCCCCACTAGTGTGGAACCTGAAATTCATCACTAGACAAAACATATGCATTTATATTTCTCAGTCATCAAGCTTTTTCAGGCAAAAAAGTCAATTTCATCAAAATTTTAATCCCAGTCGATTAGCAATTTAGCGCGATTAGTGATAATTGTCTTACTATTTACTTGGTCAATCTCCTGTGGTCATTTCCCACTACATTAATGTAAATGTTTTAATAAATAGCAGGTGATAACTATTTACTATGCCATTTCGCTTATCATTTTTCTTGTGATTCATAGATTTAAAGAGGTTTTCATGTTATAGCATACGGCAATTGTAACTACTTCACATAAGATTAGCTTAAAAGAGCTATCAGATAAAATGAATGCTAAATTACTTAGTTAAAACGTGGTTACCAATAACTAAGGGTACAATTTCAATTAATTATGTAGGTATAGTCAAGTTGATTATTATTTCTCAGCAATCATTATTATGGGCGTTTTGCTCTAAATAAGCTATTTTTTAAAGTAAACAGCTTACTCAGTGGCACCAACTATCTAGATTCAGTAGCCTACGTTTCTACTTTTAGTGTCAAGATGGTTTGCTTAAATACTCATCAAGATATCATAAATCACTAGACATACGCATAATGTCAAACACTACAAAATAGTACATTTTAATAAACAACTTATAACTATATACTGACTAAATAATAATCCAATTCGTTTATCAAGTAAAGAACCATATACTTGATTATATATGGCAATTCATGTTTGCAAATAACAGTAAGACTACAGAATTGTTTTAGTCAAAGTAGGGGAATCAGAGTTCGAACCCGCAAGCTATGTTTAAAGTTAATTAACCAGTGTGATAAGCTACCGTGAATGAGTGTATAGACCACAATAATACTTTTATAATAGATTAACGTAGTTGATACTATACAAGAATAAACAAGCAACTATTAAGTTGCAACGTTAATACAGTAGCATATACTTTTAAACGTGAATTTTTGTTAGCTGCTTTAAGAGTTCAAGATAAACCCAATTAAATATATGAAATCGATAAATTTATAAGAAAATTAATAACACTGTATAATAGTAATATATTAATTTTTATGAGTGGGTGGCGTAACGATAGTCTTCAAAAAACTCTCGACATAAGTCTCGTGCTATTTGTCACTGATCAAAAAGTAGTATATACAGTCATGAGGGAATTGATACTGTCTTCCAGGTTTGCACTCGAATCACCCAGTTTCACAGATAACGACCATTACCATGACTGACTGCAACTGGTCCCAAGTAGAATTTAGAGGTATTATTTGTGAATCAATAAGCAGTAAGTAACGATGCCCAATCTCTTAAACTAGTGACTGCACTGCGATTCTATCAACAGAATTCTACCATCACCATAAAGAACTTAACAAACATGACATAGGCTGTTGCTCAGTAATCATTCAGTGGAAACATATTTCAACCACTTTCTAGACTATTAATAGCAGTCATTATTTGTACATTCACAAGCCGAAGGTACATCGATAGGACTGAAAAACTGATTTGAAATTATCCAATTTTACTTACGTTTATTAGGAACATCACATACAGAAAACAGTAATTTTATACCTTAATTTGACATAGCAAAAATAACCAGGAAGCTAAAAAAAACAGGTAACATTTATTATTAAATACTTACAGAAACCCATAATAATGATTCAACCATGCAGCTTTTAAATAAACTATGAATATATAAAAATTCCAAAATAATCCAACTGCAATTAAATCAAAGTGGTTTTGTGGAAATAGATATTAAGTTTGGTTGTTTACGTTCGACACAAACTGGTGTGGAATAGGTACTAATAAATAACTAGGTGACGGTTTGTCCTAGTATGGAACGCCTCAGCAATACCCGTTCACCGATTGCCCCCCCCCCAGGAGTCGAATCCGAAACCGCTAGGTCTTTCGGCGAACTCCTAACTATCTGCACAACTAAAGTAGAGTTCAATGGTAGGAATCCTACTGCTATCAGTTTGTGATCCCTGGAGATAGATATTAGGTTTAGTTACTTTTACCAGTCACAGATTGCTGTTAGTTGGATACCACAGATCACCGCTTTATATTACGAATTGATAAAAAATGGAATTTTACTGTTGAATACTGTTTCAGTGGTGTAGATGGCTGTCTCTACATTAGTTGTTAGGGCCATGAATTTTTGATTCCCTGGCGGAACCCATGGTGCACACTACTGAAAAGTCTGATAATTGGATGGGAAAACTGTTTAGTGCTCTGTTGTTTACAGTGGTGCCCCACCAACATCAATCTGCGATGAACATAAACTACTTAACATAAACCGATTATGCTTACTAGTATCCAACTCAAACTCATTTTAACTAATAGATTGTTTAGTGATTACACTAAGGTCTTATTAATATAAACTACAATTCACTGTTTACTGATTATTTTACATCGATAAAACACTACTTGCTAATTTGTTAGTAATATGTTTTTTTTTAACGCTGTCGTTTAATATTTTCCATTATAAACAAACCTATATATATATATATATATATATATGAAGTACGATTCGTATGGATAACGTAACTTTCACTAATAAATCGGAGAAATCAAAGGAATAAGCTTTGTCTGACCAAAGTATCAGTATGAAATGTCATATTTGCAACTTAATGAGTAGTTTGTACTTTCGTAAGGAATAATCTACATATAATTCAATATATTCAATTAATATGTTCATATTAGAATCAACCATTGATATTAGTTGAACTATAATATGATGTAAAAATGATATACACCTACATGTTTGAGATCTGTAATTATCCTTTTTTTGTCTCATTATTAAGGAATTTAACTGTTACCTTATTGGGTTTCATTTCATGAAATCATAAATCTTATGATTTTGTCATTAATTTTGTTTTACAACAATTTTCTTATTTCAAAACCTGATAACAATATGTGAATAATTTAATTAAATTGTACACTTTCCTGAACTGTTCATTCAGGTGTTATGAATTCAGTCTCTTTTTTTTATTTATCTAAATCCGTTTAATGATTACTGTCCGGGTAGAAGCTTTGAAATTGAACGTAGATACTAAAATACTACATCGTCTTTCAATGTGTGCATATGGTTTCTCAAGTATACATAATCTTGAGTGGACGGAATTTCATTTGTGAAATAAAACACTTTATTACCATCTAATTTAAACGAGTAACTTTGGAAGTATCTAGGATTGTATTTGAATAATTTAATGTAGAAACAGACAAACCAATATAGTTCATACTAAACAATAGTATTAAATATCATTCTAAATAACATAAATATGATATCTCTAGGCATTAAGTAAATAAACACGTATAGAAACACAAACACAGTGAAAATCAGCTTTACTTCATAGTTATTTAATCTACATTTTGTGTTGACATTTGTATGCATACTTCACCTTGTAAGTTAATTTCATTAAATTAAAAAAAATCAGCATTCTTACATTGTGTGATATGTTTTGCAATATACTTTTACCTGTTGTATTCATTGCTATTTAATTAATCATTCGAAGTATTTCTTTTAAATAATTTCTATCATCGCTATGAAAATATGTTCTAAGATTCATTCATTTATGGCTTGTTTATTACACTAACTTGTAACTCGTCATACATATTAAAAAATATGTTCACACAAAACTTTTTGTAAACTCAGTTGTTCTTTATATTATGCTTGTTGTAATCAGTTGTTTCCCATCATATTTTTACCAGCCTTAATTGTCATAAAGTGTAGTCATTAGTGAGAATTTTATTTTTTAATGGAACAAGTACGCTTCCTATTGCGTGATATGAAGCGGAAAATGTCAATTATGCAACACTTACTTATAACTTATTAATTATTAATGTCTGAAAGTAAAGTTTATCTATAGGCTGATATAATTCATACATTATTAACATAAAATAAACTAGAATGTTGTTAACAGTTACCTAATCGTTGTTTATGTTAAACATACTGTACATTGATTGATAAGTTTGTTGAACATAGAATAAGCAAACAAAAACGAATCCAGAGATATCTTGATGGAACCGCCATAGAATAGTCAAACAGCCTAAATAATGCAAAAAAATAATTTGTATTACAAGGGAGAATAAGAACTTATCAAGTAATTTCAAGAAGTAATGCTGAATATATGCATTTTCGTAAGTTATGTACCGGTATCACACTAAGATAACTTGATTGTTGTGTTATGTGGGTTAATACATTTTACTGATTGTTTAAGCATTTCAAACAAATACTTCGAATAAAACCAGTAATGTAGTACTTATGTAAAGGTCCATAAACAAACTTCATCATAAATCATAGTCACTAACATGAAAAACATCTCCAAAATGCATTGATCTACTTGTCATCTGTTGTGAAAGAGTCTGTCGGTCACAGATCTAAGCCTTTAAATCTGAAGTAAACCAGAAATTACTTAATTCCAATCATTTTATAAATCTTACTTTATTTGTAAAATGCACATTTCTTATTGTACTATTTTGTTTAAATGAAATTACTTTAAAATACAGTGTTGACAATAATGAGACCATGTAGCGGCCACTTATAACCGTGAACATAATATTTCACTCATTATACATTCTTAAATTGGTATGCATGCTACAGTATAATTGAACGGCAGACCTTTCGTCACTATCATTTTTTGGTTCTGGTTTGCTTGGTTTTGGCTTTTTAAAATTGTCTTATGTTAACTAATATTTCGCCTTCTGCTTAACGCATGGAGTCATCTTCAGTACCCAACCGTTGGTTGAAGATAGTTGCTGAGTTATACTGATCTATTTCATTTGAGGAGTCAGATAGACGCCAACCATTATCTAAGTTTTGGGATCACTAGAAACAACAACCCAACGTTTCACTAATTCAGCATAGTCTGTTTCACAACCATACTACAATGAGATTAAATAACAATTTAATAGTTTATGTTAGCCAGATAATTGGGACTTAAAGGCATATCTACGAACAATAAGTAACGCGGACGTTTAAAGTTGATCTTCTTGGATTTTAAAAATCTATTTTATAATAATAAATCTATCTCTGATAGTTCCGTTTTACCTTACTATGAGTCTGTATACATTAAATGTTCCAATAAAACGAAACGGTGTAAGTATAACCAGTTGAAATTTGTAAAATTGGCAAATCTCAAAGCAAATTCTTGTAAAACTGATTAGCTTCTTTTATCGTTTGTTAAACTATTATGTATGTTCATTATGAAAGATATCATTTCTAATGTTGAAAAGTATCTAATATTAACTAAAGTTAGAAGTATAAACTATCAGGAATTTGCACAGTGGTCTAAAGATTAATTACCTACTATAAAGCCTAAATGTTGTGGGGTCAATTACCAGTGAAATCATAAATGTATTAACACCAAGATGTTACATATTACGTTACAAAGCCGTTTACCTCTTACTGGTTGTCTAATTATGGTTAGTATGTGAAATAAAACTACAAATTAAACAACCAATTTAATAAATAAAGATGTAATTTAAAAAAGTATTTGAATAACTGACATTTTTGTTTTCTGGAAAAGATATAAAACGAAAAGCAGATATAAATTGCAAGTAATTATTGTATATTTAAGCAGTTACTCTGTATATTTTGCAGGAAATCAAAATTAAACAATCGTTTTGTGATGTTTTTATTGAATTCTGATGTTCAACATTTTATTGATTTACTAATTGTTATTGTGCATATTTTTTATCATCGTAGAATAACGGTCAATTGTTTATAAGTTGATAATTCAGTTTTACTGGAACAAGACATTTATTTGCTTTTAGGGACTCATAAAATCATTGTAAGCTATACTTGTATGCCTAAATTGTACAATTCTAACGGATACAAAAAATGATGATAATTGTTCACTGCCTTTTTTACTTATTTAAAGTAAATAATCAAGAATACAAGGATACTCTCTCTATATTCAATAATTTATGTGTGATTGTAGTAAATAAAACTCAGCTAAAAATAAGTAGTGTCACAAGTTCTCCGTCTTTTTATTCAGTTAGCGTGATAAATATACAATAGATTTTAATAGTGGTTATCATTTATTCCTCTACATCTTCAATTATTTATGACAAGCTATTTTGTTGAATTATGAATTCCAATGAGATCGCCTCATGTTTCAGCGAGGGCAAAACAGAGCTGATAATTTAAAATATAATTTGGTAGATTTTCTTTTAAAATTTGAAGTATTAATCTAAGTAATAGGTTGTTAACTTTCTAAAGCAACCCATGAACACATAAATTAGGCTGTTATTATACATAATTAATTAGTTAGAACTAATCAAAAGTATGAAATTATAATTTACACAGCTGGAAAATAGTTTGACTAATAATTTGAGAAGGCTGTTGGATTAAGGTAGTTTTACAAAACAGGGAAAAAAATTCATAGTATTAAAGAATTTGTTATTGTAAGGGGTAATCATGTTATTAGAATCATTGATTTTTCTGCTAAACTGTTATAGATAATTTTCCTAACTTACTAGTTTCATCTTACTTGAAATCAGTAGTGGAAAGTGGACATTAATTTGACTCTTGAAATGATGAACACTGAAGTTAATACAATTAAATTTATTTGAGTAGTTCTACACTTGATAAATAATGTAAATTCACTAATAACCACAATATAAAGCCCATACTAAGATGAAGCAGCTGTTCACTTCACACTGGTTTTAAATGATACCCTACTGACATCAATTCAAAACGTGATCAATTTTGTCTAGTTCTCAATATTTTTAACTTTTTATCAAAGAGCAGTATTTCGATTGTCTTTTAACTTAACAATTTAGAGAACACAATCATCCGAATAATCCTATACATTTCTGGTAATAATTAAAAATATGTCATCTTCAAGTGGTTTTACAAAATTCATTAAATGAGTGAATTACTTTAAAAGTTTTTCTTTCGTTCACACTTATAATATATCATTAATCGTTTTACAGGTCAACAAGAGAGAAAGACGAAATTCCCACTTACTCATAAGTAAAAAGACAATAGATCTTAAAAGTATTTCTTTCCAATTAGTGCTTCATCAGGGACAGTTAAGGACGATTTAAAGCTTTATACTGATTTATCTAGTAGATACAAGACATAAAATGAACATAAATGAGCCCTACCAAGTTATCTCTTATGTCCAATTAAATTTACTTAAAGGCTTACGTATACGCTTGTTATACTCATCGAAAGCTATCAACATATACATCAGTGAGTCTGATTTATGACTCTAAAATAATTTTGTGTAACCACTTTCATTAGTTTAGCCATTTTAATTGCCAATAATGAAGTGAGTTGTAAATTGTCTTTAAACCTCCCCCCCACCTCTCTATCATCTTTTTCTTTATTACCAAATGGGTTTTATTTCTCTCTGCCTCTACTTACTCTTACTATCATTTGACTTCTTGATAACACTCTTAATTCTCTTGATACATATTATATAATTCAACCTCTTTATAATCAATTGCACCAATTCACTAGTTAATTCCTTTAAACACTAATCATTCTTGCGAAATAAGAATAATCAACATAGTAGGAAAAAACGAATTCATTTCATTTCAGATACTCTAATCATTCTGCTTACATTATCTGTGATTATTTTGTTAAATACTTGTTATCGATTTTATAAGCACATTTGATTGATAACATTATGACGTAATACACTAACATTTGCTTTATATCAAATTCTTTATTGTATATATTAATGTAAATCCCTGAAGGAAAGCTAATTGTAAAAAAATATTTCATTACAGTAATGTATTTTTTTTAAGGAGTGGAAATGTTTTAAATTGAGGAATGTTTAAGAATAAAATCTAATTATAATTTTATGTCATATAGGGATGAAGAATAAGAAATCACAATCTATCAAGTTTTTATGCTATTGGAACCTTTATGGCAAAACTGAATCTGATTAAGCATTCAGCAACCATATTTAAAAGCTTTACACAGACTCGTTAACGACTAATATATGGTTTCTTCCCGGAATTACCGTAACATCATTATTTGATTATCCAAAACACTGCATAAAACTTATCTAATTTAAATTTTGCTCCTCCTGTTACTAAATTGTCTGGAGTATGATGCATTAAAGCCATTGATTTTAACTTAATAAATAACTAAGTGGTAACCATCACTCGCAGGTGTTTGTTCTTTTCATCTATTCCTTTCGGAAAGGCATTAATCACTCAGGAATTATGCCGATTAATCATTATTTCCATGTCTGCACTACAAGTCTCATAGGTTCGTTTTCACTCTGCATTTTTAAAGTTATTTCTATATGGCAATATTTATTTGACATGATATCAAACAATCCAGATTGTTATATGTCATACAAATAGATATCTATTTTTAGTACAGTACATATTACAGAAACAGACTGTGGGATGGTAATGATGAACACCTTATCGACTGCTGCATCTTTGTATTATGAAATAATTAGGCTGCTGGTAAAATCGTACTCAGTGTAGACTACTTAAACAAGTAGTAAGCTAGAAAATAGTCTAATCTATTTCTTATTGTATTGTCAGTCTAGTTAAAATAAATCATGAAACATAATTTTATTTCTAGTAAATATTTCACTTCATTCATTCATGTATCTTTAAGCTAACCAAAAACTGCTCTGATGATTGGCTAAATATATTTAATATATCATGTAAATTCTCTATGGAGCTTTATTAAACTATAAAGTTCTATATATGACAATAAAAGTTTTTATGGCCTACTAGTTTTTATTACCGACTTGGAATGACTGAATACATTAATGAATATAGTTGCTTGTATTTGCCATCGCTTGATGTCGGTTGGCTATCACTAAAAGCCAGAGAGAAATGAATAGGTGTTTCATCATAGTAGGGTAAAAACCTCAATAGTACTCACTCCCGCCTCCCGATTCTGACAGGTGACGAAGCCCCTGACCCTTAAGTTTTATGCAGAGCTCTCAACTATCTGAACCACTGGGCCGACGTCCAGAAGTATTATCCCTACCTTTTTCAGTTTGTGATTCAGCCCGAAGATCACTAAAAGCCGTTGGTGATAACTTTCTTATCCTGACATATCTGTCCTAGGTTTCTTGAGGTTTCCAGTCTGTATCAATGTGTGACAAATGCAAACAAATAAACTCGATACCTGTCTCCAGAAAACCACTCCTATTCAAATTAATCAGTAGCTAAAATGACTAATATGACACTATGAATAATTCCGCGATAACCATTTAATGTAATTTTAATTTAACGTAAACTGGCATAATTCTGTTAGTAACTAAATGGATCAATATTTTCTCACTGTGGACATTTAGGTTGAAATTTGGCCAATATCCAATAGGAATTCCTTGATACCCTTCTGTCCCTGGTTTACTTGGTTTACTTTAGAATAACATTCTACGGATGAGTGATAATAGGAGATTATGACAAACGCTATACTCGTAATTATACATGTGGACATGATTGGATTTGAGAATTCAAAAACAAATAAAAATATCAAAACTGACAAATATATTCAGTTATAAAAAGAACCACCAGAATGATGTGATTTAAGATTTGACTACTTGTAAATAACCTAGAAATTTTACTCCAAGAAATATGCGCTGACTAATGATGTTTAAAATGATAATAAAATTTTCATAATAAAATTACTTATCTGAAGGAATACGCATTTCCAAAGGAAAAATAGGCTAACTAAACCTATTGGCATACGGTATATAGCGATAAATCGTCATCATTTAGTTGATGTATTACATAGTGGAAAGATTACTTCACAGTTTGCCCTCAAATCAATTAAACTGTAATGATTGCTACAAATTAAATACCCATTAATTTTCAATGTTTTTTTCTGACTTACTTGTAAAAAATATTAACAATATGAACACATGATATTTAATTAAAACATTCAGTTTATTACTTTTAAATCATACTGTTTAAAACTGATTATCTAACTGTATTGAACTTTAATTTTAAGATTTCACTGGTTCTCGTAATTAATTTAAGTAGTTGTATGAGTTCTCAGTAAATTATTTTACCTACTTGATAAGAAGATATAAATAAATGTCATACAAAATGTTATGTATAATTAATTTATTTGAGATGATTTGCAGAGATTGGTATTTTTAATGGTTAACTACGTCATCTAAAGCCCTTGGGTCGAAATGTAGGGTGTGAACTGTTGAGTAACCCCATACTAGGACTAAATAGCTATCCAGTGCTCCTTGATTCTCAGTGGTACCCTGCCAACATTAATTTATTACGGATTCAATCAACTAAAAATACCGATCTTCACAAATCATCTCAATTCAATTACAATAATCAACTCGTTAGTGGCTAACATCAGAATGTCCCTAAAGTACTAGTGCGAAGTCGTGACTGGCAGGGTTCAGACATGTGGGGAGTGAGATCGTTATCACCAATGGCAATAGATGATCGTCGCATTATATATATCACAAATTAATAGAAGTGGGAATTCTACCACTGCATTGCGTTCGGCCCGGTGATACAGAGTGTTAGGTGTTTACCAACCTGATGGCCCTGGGGCGGAATCTAAGGTGCGCACTGCTGAGGAGTTCTATACTAGAAAGGAACAGCTATCCAATGCTCTCTGGTTTTCACCAGTACCTTGTCAACATTAGTCAATTACTATTTTCTTCAAAAATTTGTTTTATTGATCCAATTAATTACATTATCATTAGTCAATAATATCTACTTGTTACAAATGTATGTTTTACTAAGAAAAACTTTAATAAACACTTGAAAAGCAAGAAAATTTAAATTTCACTGACTGACTTTTTAATGGACACAAACGATAAAGCATTTAATCCTATGACTCCTTTTACTAATCGGCTGTTCATGTTGAATGAAGAAGTAAAGTTTAACGTATTTAAATATGGGTGTGTTCTCCATAGATTAAAAAACATGCTTGTTGTTATTCAATGGATAACTATTTGATTACATACAATATTCTTTGTAATTATTGACCCCTATTAGAAAAGTTTTCAATGAGTAGACAGAGTTTTTAAAAGCCTCCTGTATATCTCAGTTACTTGATGAAAGCTAAAAAATATTAAGTAATGATTCAATAAAACGAAAACCATCACTCGTATAACTTGATGAAAACGAGTATAGGTCAGTGAAATATTTGGAATCAAGTAATAATAAGATATAGAAAGAGCAGTTTTTACTCTGTGAAATTATATTTTACTATTTACATTAGCACTACGCTATAATGGTTACTTTGAAGAATAGAATAGGTGTATATGGAAAATCAGTTATTTGTTTAAGACATTAAATTTGTAGTTTATTCAATTCATGACTGGACAATCCGCGTTTGGTAAAAGGGTAACACATTTACGTAACCAGTTGTTTTGTTTATTTGCGGTGTTGTAAGTTTTCTAGATAAGTATTTCACTAATATACAGATCACCTGTTATAATTTGTTTTTTAATGAATACAACAATAAAATTGAGTACAATATATCATTGGTTTCCAAAAGTCAATAAAACAGATTATTACATATTTTTTACCTTGATATCAAATTTCCGGATTCGATAACAAACAAATTGAATTCATCTTTCAATTTTCATCTTTTTTATGTTGAATAAGAATTTTATGCCCCGTTTTATGTAATAAATAAGTGTAGGTGTGTTTTTATCCTTTACTCTATTTATTATCCATAAATTCGATTTCTGAATCATGATGATACAATATCAGGTTTTTGCTATATTGTTTCATTTTTTTTATCAAAAACTATATACTACAGATTTTTATGCAGTTTTCATTTTGTTACAAATTGACTGACTCTAAAAAATCTGTAGGGGTGGAGGGGGAGTGAAGGAATACTTTTTGCTCTACAGTAAGATGTGTTAGTGCTAGTAGCAAAATCTAAAGGTATGAATCTATAAGTGAGTGCTAACGAATAATATCATATTAGGTTGAACCATTTTCGCCTTCCAGTAACTGCACAAATGGCTTCAGTTTTTGTTTCATCATGATTATACATTTTACGAATTCCCGAAAATCACATGTTTGACTAATTTATACGTCTGTTTCAAAATATAAACCTGCTTAACATGGTGACCTTTAACCTTAAATGAGGACCAAACAGTAAATCAGTATTCGAATTCAGGCTTCAATAACACTACTACTTGGAAGCTTTTCACTGTAGGTGTGTTTCTTCAAGTGCAGTGCTGTGACTTATCTTTAACATAGTCTCATTGCTGTAGTATATTGATTGATAGCTATTCACTATTTGGGAAACTTATCGAGTAACTTATAAAAGTAGGTTTAAAGGCCTTTTCTGATATGTATACGTATTTCTTACTTCTGTTATGGGTGATCGATAATTATTGTTGATCTATAATTAAAATCTAATTTGTAATAAATTTATATTAAACACATAACATTTATTTAATGAAGTAATTCCTTCATCTCGTTTATTCTGAATCATCATAGTTCACGTAACAATTTGTGTTTTGTTCATCTAAATAGAGTACTAATTTACTGCTGTTAGACTGTTGTATGTTACCTTTACGATCTATGCAGTTTACATAGAAGAATCGTTAAATCATTTCTATAATATAAATGGTTCATTTCTTTTTCAATTCCTAGATATTTCTACATGAAAACTTTAAGTGAATTGATTACTGGTCAACATTTTTGAAATGCTGATGATCGTCGAGTTAAAGTGACTAGTTTAAAATCACCAACGACATTCTGTAAACCGTTTTTACTTATAGCAATATGCCACTATAGGCATATCTTATATTCACAGAAATAAATCAAAGAACAAAAGTGGCTGGTTATATCATGCACATAAAGGTAAAGGTAAATACATATTGATAAAATAATAAGATTATGTAATTTCATAACTGCACAACCATTATTCAACTTCAACTGAACATGAAAACTCCCATCATTTTTAAATAAATGCAAAAATTGTATGTCAGGTGTACTAGTGATTGTTCAAAATTTCACTGTACAACACTTTGAAGAAGAACAGTACTTCGTTTATAGTAAAATAACTCAATTTCAAGTCACTTGTCACTCATATAGTGTGATATACGATAGAATATATTTAGTTTCCTATAAAAGTTAATACAAATCTATAAAATAAATTGAGCAGAAATGTTCACAACCTAATTTTGTAATTTTATAATGATAAATATTAAATTGTTTATATCAGGATTGTCAAAAACAAATGGGGTGTCATACATTTCGGATGTGATCACAATGATAAAGAGTGGACATCACATACTTCCTATGTGCGTGTATTGTCGATGAAATGGAGTACACAATGAGTTAGGTCATAGGGTCACATGATAAATGCAACAGAAGTTAATTAGTAGACGGATTATGTATCTAGTCAAAGCCACTGCTCACACAATTTCCTCACTCATATAACCCACAAATATATTTAAGTAGTTAACAGTATTATCTTTCGAACAGTTACGTGAAAAACCCCATTTAGTCATTCAATGAAAAAATCAATTTATTAATTCAATTTCTTTTCAATCGGTCTTTCATCAAGGCCCAACACTAATATACATATAATTTACAGAATAAATACCAACCAAATAGTGTGTCGAATTATAATCAAACAATGCGAATGATTGACTATAGGAAAGGTGGACAAAATAACTACTAATCATAGGTCATAAATTACAGATGAATGAATAACAATGTGTCTACATTAAGTTGATTGATTACATTATATGAATCGGGAGAATGAACAAAATGTTATAATCAAATGTTAACTCTATAGATATGTAAGAGTAAAGCGATTAAACTTTATACATAAAAGAGAAACATGTTTGAAAAGTAGCAATAATGATAATACAATTGATTGAATATTTCACAGATTGATGTTAGCAGAGTACCACTGAAAACCACGGAGCATTGAATAGTTGTTTCGTTCTAGTGTGAAACTCCTGAGCAGTTTGCACCCAAGATACCGGACCAGAGGCTTCAGGTTGATGGCTAGCCCCTAACCCTCTGCGCCATTGGGTCGGCATCCAATGGTAGATTATTCACTTCCATCAATTTGTGATATGTATAATTCGACGACCATCCAATGTCACTGGTGATAACTGTCTCACTCCCGACAAGTCAGAACTTCACTACTGCTGAGAAGTCCCACACTAGATAGAGACAGCTGTCCAATGCTCCCTGATTTCCAATGGAACCCTGCCAACATCAATCTGTGACATGTTCAATCGACTAAATTATCAATATGCTCAAAAAATAACCATCTCAGTTCAATTACAGTAATGATAATAATAATAATCGTCAACAGAAAAGTGAATTTCAGTTACAACTGATAATGGGGTAGAAAAACATTTTAATGAGAGTTATGTAACAATAAGGGAACGACGATTGAAACGGTCAAATTATATAACAATCAAAAACTTGACAAAATTAAGGAAATATGAGGAAAAGAAACATTAGACAGATTCGTATTTTAACCCCGCTTAGCAATGTCAGTGGCAAAGGTTAAGAGAATGGCTAAAAGCTTTTCTGAATTCAAAGATCAGGTTCGTGGATGTGGACAGTAACGGCTTCCGCGGTATGTAGATAGTCATGTAAGCTATGTGGAGTCGTTGATGGAATTCCATAGATGATTTTAAATGGTTTCTGAAGATCGACTCGACGTCCTATGTCAATCAAGTGGGCAAGAATTGAGCGTTTCATCTGTCTGACTAATCTTTAGAAAAAAAACCCGGACGGATGGTGTTCTTCGACACTATGACGGAACTACCAGATTGTGCACCCAACATTTCGCTTAGATGTCGTTTCGTATAGTTAGTTCCTATTATTGAATTCAAGCAAAAATAAAATAACAATTAGCGCAAAATAATATAAATTCATTTATGTTCAATGAATTCTCAACAAATGTATACAACTCTATTTGCAATAAAGTGCAACATAATATTTAGTGATAAACGTGAGTAAAAAAAATTTTAACTGACAATGATATAGAGTAATACATATGTAAATGCAAGGTCATTTGAAAACAGATACAGGAAATAGTAAGTACAGGGGATTTAAAGAGTTTTTTTATAAATTATTAGAAATAGGGCGATTATTATCATGCCACATCTGAAATGACACAACGATTAGCCAGGAGATAATAAAAAATGTACTGTTGATATTAGTAAGAATGATAGAATTAATGGAGGAGTACTTAGTGTAAAATATACTCTCTGTTTCCCTCTGTCTATACATATATGTATATATTCTGTATGTATGTCAGTTACCAGTACTTTTTATTCCGTTTTAGGCCATAATTTAGTACGAATGCAGTTGTAAGCAGCTGCTTACAATCTACAAATTGAAAATGGAACTCATATTGCTCTGAGAAAGTATTATTCATTGTCTGTGAAGGAGGCAAAAGAATGCAGTATTATGTAAAACAACTAAATAATCCCTAGTAGTAAGAAATAGACGTTTTCAATGTATTGCATTTTTAATTGATTAAAACAAATTATTTTCCACGTATTTTCTTTAAATTTGATGATTGCAAACGAGAGTTGAAACGAATTTCGAAAAAACACTCGACACAAAAATCCAAAATAACTTCATCTTATTTTTCTCCAGCTGCCCATCCGCTAGTTCACGTTCATTAGTTTTTCTTATCTGCCTTTAAGCTTTGTAACAATTTACGATGCTTTTTTGTTTCAAATAAATTAACTCTATGATAGTTGCTTTATAGATAAAATGTACTGAAAATATATTTATGTGGGCAATCTTATAAGAAGATAAGTTTATAATGTATAAATATCATTCGGCACTGGTCAATCGGTTCACATGGTTTGATATTCCCTATAAGTTTAATTCTTTGGAGGAATCAAGGATGTGCACCTCCGAGGAGTCTCATACTTGTATGAAACAGCCCTTCAATGTTCCATGATTTTCATTGATACCCGAACGACATCAATCTGTGACGAATGCACATATCTAAACATATGATCTATCTTCTCAAAATCACCTTAATTCAATTCAGAATACACTTACTCTTTGAAAATTACCTTATAAACAAAGTAAACTAAAAAACATATGTATATGATCAGTCATTAAAGAAGATGAGTATGTCTACAATGTGTAAACATTTGTGCATAGTTGAATTTGATCAGTGTGAAATCATTCTGATATGCACCTATACATACTATAAATTTGTCAAAACAATCAACTGAAAGTAATCTCACGTAGTTTGATTATATAACTCCATTTTATTTGTATCGGCTGGCTTATCATTTATATGGTGTAAATCCTAATTCCTTGAAGTTCAACTAATTGTTCTGTACAGTACTAGTGTGTGATTTCTTTTTGTATAATGCACTGTTATAATTTTAAACAACATTTCCCATTTGGAGATTAAAATCAACAAAAGGTAACAAATGTGGTGAAATTAGATGAATTCACTTATTTTGCGGTTCATCTGCGTTTCCTGCTTTACAATGTAAATAAAAATAATCATAGACATTCATTTGAAAGTCAACGTAGATATACGTTGCATCATGCAAATTACAAAGGATTAGAAAAAAAGTGATAATTATGGAAGGATAATACCCAAATGCAAAGAAACAATTTTGTATTTACATGTTAACCAATGTGAACCTATTGGAAGAAAATATAAAAAATACATGGTGACAGATTTCTTCAGTTAATGAAGATTAAGGTCAGCAGTCATGTATGCATAATCGTAAAATGAATAGATTAGCTGACTAACGCTGAACAAAACTCAAAAAAGTAATTAGTATGTAAAAAAAATATGAATCAAAATGTTATGTAAGCAAACTAGCCAAAGCAATACTAAACTGACTACTGTATCTTTTTAAATATATAGATTCAGTTTCAACATTTTAATATCAATAACTTCAGCCAAACCTTGTAATACAGGATTATTTTTTAACATCATTTAATGACTGCATTTTAAAAGGACAGAAATTGCATAATTTCGTTACATATAAAAACCCCTTACAGTACTTTAAAGTGTCTCCTGCATTCGTTGGATAGTGTGGTGGAGAATGAATTGTACTGACAGATAGTAAGTGTGGTCGTTATTCATAGTGACTTGACATAGTGTGTACTCTGTCATGAGACATTATCATTAAAGACAGCTAGCAAGCTGATACTAATCAACAAGACATGGCTTCAATTGCAAAGTAGCTGATGCTTCCTGTATGTTTTGAAACCGCGTCACACAGCGTCGCAATCTTCTGCCGTTATCAGCAATCCATTTAGGTCACAATCGATCTCCTGTAGGACTAATATATATAAAATGAATGCTCATTAACAAATGGTGATTCAGTGTGTATTTATTGCTCACTTATGAATTTCTTAATTCCTCCACAAATTTGGACCAGATGATACTTATGTACCTTAAAATGTTTTCCTAAAGAAACTCACAACCAAAATAAGTTTATGGGTTTTTACTTTTATGTATATGACTGTAAATAGCAAATATAGAATATGAAGCTTATTAGTAACTCTGTGTTCATTATCAAGTAATGTGTATCACAGGACTAGTGACAACCATAAGCAACTGAATAGCTATTTTCTTACTGACAAAATAATACCCATAGATTATTGTTTTTACTTATTCCAGAAAATATCTGAAATCATTAGTGTGATACTCGTTTCCATATCATTTATATAAACGTGTTAACAAGCAAAAAGTTTTACCCATTGAAGCATAATTCTATCACTTGTTGATAATGAGAAATGCTCATAAATTTAATTACCCGTAGGTAATAGTTTTCTATTAAATGTCTCCACAACATTAGTCCAATAATATTTTTGCAATAAAAAACAATGTTAAGTACATAATAGATACATTGAAAATACTAGTTACTCTTTGTTGAAATATGTTTTAAAAGTAGGAAATTGAATGTTTATTTTGTTATCATGGCAACGAAATATTTTTAACTGCTTTGAAATTCCTTTGAAATTAGCATAAGAGACGCTGTAGCAATTTTCAAAGTTGCTAATGTATTGTTGTTTAAATTAAAACCTAGTCTCGGAAGTTTAACATATGCGGTAAATTTATGCTGTGCTTGTATATATGTACTTTGAAATATTTTTCAGTGGACTATTTTACTAATACCATCATTGTAGCTTTACTGAACTTCACATAATATACAACAGTGCATTCATTTTATGCAAATATGCACACATAGAATAAAATGGAATGTCAAGATGATACAAATGAATAAACAATGCATATAAATATTGTCTAATTAATATACAGTATGATAGAAACATACGAAGTTTAGTATCAGTTATTGTATTAATATCATAAACTTTTAATATCCGGAAATGGAGAACAATAGGTAATTAGAAACATTACTAACAATCATCTACTGAACATGCTGCTTTCCTTCCTGACTCTAATATTTCATCATAACATTATTTATTGATTATCAGTGTAACAAATATATCGGTCTCACATGTGGTCACCAAGGTAATTGATAGTACCGTACAAACAGTAGTCTACTTACTAGTTTGTTGGTTGTTTGCAATATTAAATCTTGATTCCATTCAGTTCCTACTAAGAAATCTTGTCAATCCTGTGCTCCCTCGGAGATAAAAAAAGATCGTTACACCGTTCCATTTTCCGCATTATTTCATATGTAGTTACTCAGAGCTCAACTAATTCTTAGTGTCATTATTCAAATTGTAATCATTGTTCGCGTAAATATTTGAATGTTTCACCAGTCAATCGTTCACCATTTAAATCTATCATCAAATCCTAGCAATTCCTATGATAACTTACATAACAAAATTCTCATTTCTTAAATGTTATTTGAGTAACAAACGTTTATGTGAAAATTGAGTCGCTTTAAGGAGATGTGCAAAACTAGTTTGGTGGCATTTGGCAGAATCTATGAACTTAAGTTTAAAGAAGAGTGCTTAAACTCTGTTTTTTGTGCTACCGACATATGTCGAATGCAATAAGTAATTCCATTCTTACGTTATTCCTTCAGCAACAGTAAAATGTTCATGTTGAACTGTTCATAGATAAACATGTTTCCCATCACTCGGAAACTCAAGACGCCATCTAGTTGTTTGGTAGCGACAATATATAAATATACTTTATACTTAAGTAGTCTCCAATCATCTAACGATTGACAACGTCCATTGAAACATTTATTCGATAGCGTAGAGAAGAAACTTTTGAAATCTAAAAAGTATTTTGACTTATTAGCAGTCGAAACATTGTCGTGAAATCGATTAAATATCTAAGGATGTTTCAGTTTTATCAGAGTTGTAAATATATGAAGCCAAAGAATCGAGTGATTTATTGTTAACCATCTTTAATCATCTGGCAATAATCACTTGGTTTCTATGCAGTTCAAATATTTTAGAATGTATATCTGCAGAATATTTCAGAATACAACTATACTTTCATAATTTCAGCAAATAGAATTAGCTTAGAATAAACTAAATTTGTTTAACATACAAATTAATATATCAAATGACAACGTATGTTTCTAGAATATCTAGTATTACAACTTGTAAATAATGAATTCGAAATTCTCAGATCTACCTATAGTACATTCAATTAAATATAAATAGAGAGGTGCTAGAAACTAAAAAAATGGCTGTGAAATAACGTGAATGGAAGACGTTAGCTGTACCTGTATAGTTAATACAGGTACCACTACCTTGAATTTTTGGATCTCTTAACTATTGCTGAACCATAAGATCAGGAAATATGCATATAAATTACGAATACACTATTATTTATTTATTTATAATTTTTTATCTAAATCATCTACGTAAAATATAATGCACAAAACTTAGTAAAACAAGTTCTACAACATTTTGATATTTAACACTACACCTATCATAGAAAAGTAGTCAAAGTCAATTGTAGTTAGATTGTTATAATTAGGGTGAATTGTGGTTAGGAAATTGTTTACCAATTATAAAACCCATTATTTTAGATTTAACCATCTAGTATCATGATCTAAATTACAATATTTTGTTGCTAAGCAATATTAATGAGATTACAACAGAAAGATTACTCTTATTTGTGTATCTGTATTATAATAATAAACAATTATAGAGCTATCATTTTTAAATAATTGTAAAGCATTTGAATCTTCCCGTTGGATTGTCATCGACTGAAGTTAATCAATCTCTGTCGCTACATGTACATCCTGAGCGGAATGTCCTGATATAATGATATTTAACAAGTATTATCCAAGCTGACTGGTCCTAAATAGAATGAAACACACTTCCTGCATTCCGCTTGCTAGCCACAAGCCAGCTCAATTAGTATACTTATGCAACTTCACGAATTAATTCAAAAAAGATAAGCAATACATTGTGTTGTATGTAATTTGCTGCCAAGACTATTATAGACTATTTTAAAGTCCAAATTATATTATCATTGCTATTGGATATTTAGTAATATTTTAATAATAAGTAACTTGTTTCATATTAGTCATAAGTGATATTTTTCAAAAGAGAATTTAAAGGTGAAATTTGTATTTTCAATGTTTCGACAAAAATTATAAAGTTTGCATTTCATCATTCACAGAACAACCGTGAAATAAAATTTTGCAAAATATGAATAAGATTTAATTCATTTTCCATCAAAAGGAGTCAAGGGTTGCATAAACTCACTCATAAACATGAGCATTGATAGTTCTATCAACAAATTTTTTTTATTTTATTGAAATCTTCACAGATCTGCATTGAAGGGGTACTAGTGAAAACCAAGGAGCTTTGGACAGGTGATTCTTCCTAAAATAGGACTCTTTAGAAGTGTGCACTTTAGATTCTGCCTAAAAGACTTCAGGTTGGAGAACATCTTTCACTCTGCACCGATGAGCCGGCCGTGATTCAATGGTAGAATTCTTACTTTCATCAATCTGTAATACGCAGCGCAATGATCATCCAACTTGAAGTCCGCGGAGCGGAATCTAGGGTGTGCGCTGCTAAGGAGTTTCATACTAGGACGAGACAGCTGTCCAGTTCTCCTTAGTTTTCAATGGTACCCCTATTAACATCAATCTGTGACATATTCAATCAACTAAAAATACCAATCTCCATAAACCATTTTAATTTAATTACAGAAATTTATTTAGTTATTTCTGTTCGTCGAAAATTGAAGTTGGCTGGACAAAAATGAAAATAAAGGAGCAGTTGACAACTGTTACATCATATTATGGGAAGCTTGAGAGATGCGCTTCCTTAATTCTACAATGGGAGGTTGGTCATCTAAACTACTGGGCTGCCATTCACTGATAAAATATCCAACTTTCATCAACTGATTTAGGTTTATAAGGTGCCCAACAAAGGTTCATATTAAAAGCATAGGAGTATTCAATAAAGATGTGACTAATATTTGCATTCATATATGCAGACGCATAAACGCTTATTGATTTTGATCATTTAACACTTTTGAGGTGATTTACAGAACGTATCCGTATATTTATAGATTTATATGTTAGCATATCAATCACTAGTTTCAAATCATTTTAACAGATCACTTATTATAAATTTTACTTTGATACCTAGAATACGTAAAATAAAATTTTTCCGTAAAATGTCATCCCATAACATCTAGAACTCGAATGCACTTTAGATGTATATAAAGCTAAAGATTTCCAAATGGAATACAAAACGTACATCTTGAACTCCACTGCTTATTACTATCCAAAAGTGTCATAATATTCATTGCTACAGATAATATCAAAGAAGTCATCATTTTATGGTACATAAACACCATTAATCACTGACTATGCATTTCTGAATGCTAACTGTTAAAAGTACAAACCCTTCTGATTACACTGAACATGTGCTCACATGTACTTCTTAATCCAACTACTTCTTTCTTTATCAAATGTTTTCTATTCAGAAAAAATATAATTATTAATCTATTATCAGTCCTCCTGGAAATTTTAAAAATATTTCAATTTTCTAATAATTTTAAAGTTACTTTAATTTCTTTAATTTTAATTAAGAGCAAATAGATTGATTTATAATGGATAAATTCAGTTGGGACAATTTTAATATATATGATCTAATATGTTACATAATGATGTTAGCAGAGTACTATTGAAAATCAGGGAGTACTAGATAGCGATTGCGTTCTAGTCTGAAACTCCTCAGCAGTGTGTACTTCAGATTCCTTCATATGGGCTTCATTTCGTTGAACACCTCACCTTCTGAATCACTGGGTTAGCATACTACTGAGGTGTTCAACACTCGAACGAAACGGCTGTCTAATGCTCCTTGGTTTTTAATGACACCCTGCCAACACCAATCTGTGACACATTCAATCAACTAAAAATACCAATCCTCACAAAAATAACCATCCTAATTCAGATTCAATATAATTTGGTTCACTGTTTTTAATCATGAAAACATTTGTAAAACAAAATAATTTGCCTACATAAACAAAAACTTATAATTGACTGATCTGATATAAAGAATGCTTTTTTTAATTATTTCTTTTGTCATTTATTTGTTTCTTTCCGTAATGATAAATACATTGATGATGGAAAAGATCATTTGAAATGAGATAAAGACAAACTGATTACAAAGTTATTGATCTTGAACTCGTGAAATACCAAATTCATACAAGTGAAGTATAAAAAAAATCAAAAAATTGAGATATTTCACAGAATAATTTTTATGGCATAACATATACTTAAATAATTTGATATGATCAGTTATGAAGATGTACATCTAACAACTGGTTGACACTATGCCATAGGATGTTGGGAAAAACGATTAAACTAGAGGAAATATATGTTGAGATATTTGAAGATTCATTTCTTCGATTGAATTCTTACTGTTTCATATACAAACAGGAAGTTATATATTCAATGCATAAATTTGGAGAGAAAAATTCGCTCACTTTGTTCTAAGCAGTAGTTCAGCTAAATTTAAGCTGTTTGTAAAATTACTATCACATTGAATTAATCCTAAATAATTCACTAAAATAGGTAAACATCATGTGCTTAGTTATGTTCGAATGGGTCTTCAAAGAAAATTTATGCAAAGTAAAGTTCAAAGATATCAAAAGTTAATGAAAAATGATACTCAAAGTTTATCGTTCAGTATATATATTTAAGGATATTGATAGGCTATGATAATTGAACTAACTTCGACAACTGATAAGCCTTGAAGATCGATAGGGTGTTCTTTAGCCTTTAAAATTCCCCGGTATTATAGAAGGTGGAAAAAGTTTGCTCTCCCATTTAAACTGCTCATACATAGTCACGAGTTTATCATCAAACAGGAAAAATTCTTGCCTCTGAATAGTTGTGTGAGCACTGCTGGTAATGTGGCGGATAAGATCAGTATACGCATGAGGAAAGCGTAATCGGCTTATGTCTAACCGAATCCCTTTTGGTGCCGTCGTGATGTGAATGTAGCTGAAAAAGGTTGGGTTCGTAACGCTGTGGTGGAGGAGATTCTGGTTTGGCTTCCCCCATGATGATAATTACCAGTGTTTATCCGTAGTTGATTATCGTTGTCTCCGAAGAATCGATGACACCCAGTGAAAACACCATGATGAGGTATGACAATATATACGCGATCCTAGTGATGGTAACCCGCTTGGTGTCATCAGCTTGAAAAACCAAATTTGGTGACTTGGGCATGATTTTAAAATGTTGTCACAGAGGCTTCCATTTTGTGCACTATATGGCGACTCTGGGACATCTCAGAAAAAGCAAAGAGATGATCAGTAGATTGGAAGAAAGCTTTATAGAAATGACATCCGTCGGGACCTTAGAGATGGTGAAACTAAGTGGATTCACACCTTACCAGATATGATGTAGAACAATAACCAGTAGCGTAACTGCTGCAGTTCCCTATCAAAACTTTCATAAAAACCTGGTAACTTCTGATAAAAGGAATTAAACCCTCTTGTTTACATTCCTATTTAAACTATATTCCCTGCTATGTAGTTCTCTTCATGTCTTATGAAATTTCGCCCATTTTTTATCGCCTTCTGTCTGTACTTTCTTCACAATGTTACTTTGTATCTGTAAAGTCTATATATTTTGGTTCCAAGGTGTATTAGATTGTATGTGCTTAAATGAATAATAATAAATGGTTTTCAGTGGTACACAAGTTGATATCAGATCTCTGATGATAACAAGCTACTAATTGAATATTTTTAGTAAATAACTAAACTAAATTAGAAATTTATATATAAGCATTATTATTAGTTTTTTATCTTATAAAAGTCCAACAATTTTCCTGAAAGGTCTATGTTTATATCTTCACTTAGCTTTCTGAAGATAAAGCCCCCTTTTATGAAGGCGACCTCGAATCTCTGTGCTTTTAATGCAAGTCACCATGATATGTATAATTTTCCTTTGGATATTAGTTCTCTGCAAAATGTTCGTATTCTGACAGTAAATCAGTCATTTTCAAAATGCTTGATAATATGATTAAATACTATGCAACAAATATGGGCAATAAATGAAGCATGTCATTGATAACTACTTAAAAATAAGTGAATTTCTTAAGGGTGATCAGTCAGGGCTTGACAAGTACTGTGGTAATTTATCTGATTGTAGATAAGTATGGCATGGGTTCGAATCACGCAGAGACCATTAGTTTGTTCATGACCGTTGGTATACCATGTTGACAAGCGTACGCCCCCCTTCCCGGAGAATGAAAACTAGGTTTAGCTATCCTGTTTACCTACTCGAACCATCTGAAATCAATGCCTTTTGAAAATTACTGGAAGTAATAAAACAATCAATTTTTTTAATTAAATAATTCATTTTGAAAACGGACACAATTCGGAATTAATGAGTATTTATTTCAAAATACTAAAAAAATAATTCATTGATCGATTGACCTACATTTTATAAAACTATATAGTTAGTTCTATGAAAACAATCAGTATTAACTGAGTTCACTTGGCCTAAATTATTTCTCAAGTGAGATTATATCATTTTTCAGTATTCAACAGAACAGTATATGTCTACCTATGACATATCTCAGGTCATAGAAAACTTAAAGATTTTTGATAAATTCTAGACAATTTCCATTTAGTGTATTTTCATCGTAATATGTAAAGATTGATGTTTACCAGCATATACAAATGAATAATGAGTGTACTATGCATTTGTAACTTCAATTCAATATCATGAATATATGACTATGGTTGATGAATTGGTGTTTAGGCAATAAGATACAATATTATGTCCATTCTAATGAATACCAAAATACAGATCCATGAAATACCGATGATTAGTAAACCTAGATATCATAAATTATAGAAACGACCTCTTAAATGGTAATTAGTTAATCGAAACTGAAGATAACTTTTACCTAACACATAACCAGACTGAATCTCTGATCAGCACTTTACAATCAAATAATTTATAAAAATTATAGTAAAACTGCTAAAACAAATCTCAATAATCAATTACGAATCAAAGCCAGTATATCAATGTGTTAAGAAAATGAGTACAAATGTTGTGACTTCAGTACTAAAGTCAATAATGCTAAGATATCCTCTTAGTAAACTGGGTAGTTTTACAACCATCTTAATTCTATTGGTCGGTTGATACTGAGTAAAGCAACACACTTTTCGTTTGTATAGTATACCAATGAACATTATCCAAACAATAGTTTCATATTTCCACGGTTTGTGTGCAGGAATATTTACACTAGATATCTTGATCGCAATTTGTCTTTATTTTGCATAATTTTGAATATATGTGTAAACCTATAAAAATTTGAACGCCTGAATCACTAACTGGCCCACTCACAATCAAAGTATATTTTGCATACTGACTTTGGATCCACTCAAACTTACGAGGACAAAAAAAGTATTTTGCTCTGGTACAGGGCTCTCAGGCTGTCAGTGTCTGCGACCTTTCTAGAAAACAAAACAGTATTTTGATTGTATACATCATTACCAAGGTTAATTTTGATAATTTCAAATAAATTGAGCATTGGATAGGTTGTTTATAAAATGAGTTATTCATTTCTCTGAAGAAGCGACTTACACTAAGCCGCGAAACGTCAGAAATTTTAATTTCTACTCATTGGAATTTTACAAGTATTTTGATTCTTTAGTTATTATTATACAAGTAAGTTTGAATCTTCAGCTGATATCTCTCCATAACAAAAATTGACTTTTGCGTAAAATAATCTCATCGCATAAATTGATTAATCACTGATTGGCGGCTATGATCATGTTTGTTTAGTCTTTAGTGCTGACAAAATTAAAGTGACTGCATTTAAATGCAGTCACCTGTCTAGATGACTTTACACCTTATTCAGAGCGTTTTCATGTCAAAGGGTTTGAGATAGTACAAAATCGTGAACACGACACCTGTTTCCCATGTTACTCGATGTTACCACCTGAATAATAACTAGTGTGCGATTCAGGAGTAAAATGACAGCATTTAAATTTGTCATTAACCCCCTCCCAAGATTATAGGCATATTTTTCTGACGAATAATTGAAGTATAAGTCGAGAATTCTGTAAAGACTAATTCTTAATATCTTAGAATCTTCAATATCTATTTGGTACTCAGCTAACTGTCTAATTCTTTTGGTTTCCAGATGACTGATTTCTGTCAAAATCATTGGAACATAAATAAAAACTTATGTTAACTACGCTTAGTTTGTGAAGTAATCATATTCATAAAATGTAATTAGTACTTCAACAAAATAAAAACCCTGCTTTGACTAACAAAATCTATTTCTTTGTTTAGATGAAAAATATATGGAAGTGATATTTTTTCATCAAAAATGTTGCTTCAATCTTTTGAATATAATGATATTTTTATTATGGAATGTCAATATAAGATACTCGAAAACTTGTGCAACCATGACGATTGTTTACGGTTTATCGCATTTCAAATATGATTACATTTTAAATTGCATTAATTAGAATCGTTAATTTATCCTAGTTAAAAAACAAAGACGTTTGAACAAAGAATCTTCTTTTCTATAAATGCTCATCAGATTCTACATTTATTACTTGCCTCAGAACTGGTTATTCTTGTGACTAATAATTTTGAACTAATAAATGTAGAACCTGATGAGCATTTATCGAAAAGAATATTTTTCGTTCAAACGTCTTTGTTTTTGATAAACATGGGAATTTTATCCTAGTTAGTTATCTTTTGTAAGTTTATCTTTAGAGCCTGTCAATTGGTACTTTTGAGTTACCTCAGTAGATTATGCATATAATATATGTCCAGTTTCAAGCACAAATGTATTTAAAGTAGTAAAGCAAGCATTCGTGATATCTGATAACAAACTAAATATTGTATAAATCTGTTTTTAACTCCTTTTATCATCTGTTAACATAGATATACTGGTGAGAGTATTTTACTGAAAATAATAATATTTATTAATATTAAATGTAGTTGTTATTGAATGCTTGAAAGCACAAATAAAATTAACCTAAATATAGTCGAAGTGTAATATCTGTCGTTTATGCTGTGAATTAACGAATATCAAACCTATTACAGATCATTTCCCACTTGAACGTATGATGTGAAATAGATTTCGTTGCAGTTATAAACTAAAATGCTCTAAATGTATAGACTTTCCTTCGATTCACTTGAAAGCAATAAATTAATCAATCATAACAAATGCATCAATTTGAGTTTATTTGAATAATAAACAATATTTTACCCAATTAGAATGATGAGTCTGTCACCTACGTTTAAGTAAAACTGTTATGTTACAGCAGTTTTGACAGATGCAAATCCATAAATGATTAATAAAGCTATATAACAGAACATTGATTGTTGGGTTAACTAAACTAACATTAATCTCCAGAAACTAGAAGGAAGTTACATTAACTTAGTTATAATAAACAATTAATAATCAGTTCATTTCTTAAGTGATCTCAAAAATATTTTACTCATTGTTTATTCAGAAGAAACAATAAATGTTCATCTGCAAAATGCTTCTTTTGAATGAAAGCTGAACTTTTGAAGTGAGTTATTCATTACAAATAATGCCTTTTTTTTTAGTAAACCTTATTCCCTTGTGAATCAGCATCATAAGTAAGATCTTAAAATCCTTTACCTTTTGAATTCTTCGTAGATTACTATGGGACTTAATTTATGTTAGAATACAGTTGCTTGACAAAATACGTCAAGGTCACAACTATATTATAGTAAAAGGAATTGACATATACTATGCATTACTAACTAATATTAGCCACCATTTCTATCTGTCAGCGATTTTATTTCTTCATTTGAGGTTCACTTTGACTGCTCAGATAACTAACATGAAATCGCAAGATAAACATCAGCTTGGGTTATCTGCAGCGTTTTCAGAATCCAATAATTGAGTTATATCCAGCACTTTCGGTTATCTCTATATTCATTTATTCGTTGGGTGCTGTCTTATACCTTTCATTACAGATGAAAATTCAAGCCATGACATTCATTACACTTGAGTTTTCTATCGAAAATGTTGAGTTGTGTTAGACTGATATGATCATGAGAACAATTAACGAGAATAATTCCGGAGTTCGAAGTTGAAACCTTTGATAAAAACTAAATTCTGTTGTGCCGTATTCACTGATTAATTGAATGAAATAGTAATCAGGAACGCTAGGTGTATTACACTACACAATACTTAAAACGTTACAAATAACGTAAGTTTAAACAGCGATTAAATTTTTCTGAAATTAAATATAGTGAAGAATGTATAGATTTACATTCTCACCAAGCATGTTTATGCTTGAACGAACACTTACCAAATGACAGATATTAAAATTAAAAAAAATGATACTACTTATTATCAGTATGATTCGTAACATTCTATGCACTTTTATCAATAAAAATGTACTGATGTCAAGAACAATCGTCAGGTACCGGACAAATAAATAGAAAAACACATCAAAGTTTCAATTCACATTAATATAGACGTAAGATGATTGAGGAGTGAAAATTCAGGAGAAAGTGATCAATGTAACAAAAACGAAACTAAGTTTTAAATTCAAAAGATACATAAATTGAGACAAAATAAAATAATAAAATATAATTAGTATGTAAGCTAGGATTTAGAAAGAGATAAGTAGTAAGTAGATTTAGACAACGACGACTAATTTTATAAATTGAAATTTTATACTCACTCGTTAAGTGAAAGGACAATTGAGTGAAGAATAACTTCTTTTGAATTAGTTTTTAAATATCGCTTTGCAGTAATATATACATAAGTATGTTTTACAATAAACAAAATGATATAAATCAAGTGTTTATGTGTTGCGTAATAATATTACTAATTTAGACATGCAAATGAAATTTATTACAAATGTTTAAGAAATTAAGTACAGATGACGTGGACTGAACGGTTAATACTCCAAGGTACTAATTATTTACTGAATGAACTGGTAGATGTGTCTATAGAAATGATGGATTACATCATATTGAACAGGAGGATTTAGAATGTTACTAAGATATCAAGTGTTGATTGTATAAAACTGAATAGAAGATTATGACAGTTACGCGACAGCAAAAATGATAGGAATTATGCTACCCAGGATAATCAAGAAGTAGAACATAATAAGGCAGTCTGTTAATCTTGTATTGCCTATGAAAATGGCCAAGTTAGTGACAATGGTCAAACAAACTTCTTTTGAACTAACAAAATTGGTTTGTTGAGTTGAATCCTGTTAGTATAAACGTACATATAAGTGACACAGTTGGAATATGATAGATTACTTGAAAACCGTAGTTGATATTTGTTTCATGTTCAGTGTCCATAGGATGACTAGGTATGAAACTTTTGATCATCTTTAATTGTTCTTTCCCAACAAGATGCCTTAATATCCGGAAATTCGGCAACGGATTTACCCAAATTTGAACATTACGTAACTTGCTCCACATGAGCAGTTGAACTGAAAGTGAATATCGATGCACATAGATGAGGAAGACACAGTATGTCTATCTTAATTCTCACTTATTATTAAAATGCGATTGGGAAATAGGCAATGCAACTTAGCTGAAGTGTTCCTCAATAGATTTTCTAGTGTCCTTGTTAATATTTTACTAGAGTCATCATTTATCAACCAGGTTTCTAGAAATATTGATTTCGTCGGGACTTCCATGATAATTTTGCTGTCTTAGTGTGTGTTAATCAATTTCATTGGACATCTGCTCATATTTAGAGAAATTTGGATGTTCATTAGATTATTTCATCCGAACCGAGAAAATCTTAACATATCCCATGTTTATCTGTTAGACTCTTCTTTTCACTCAAATGTAATCAACACTTAATATCTCAGTAACCTTCTAAATCCTCCTGTTCGATATAATGTAATCCATCATTTCTATAGACACATCTACCAGTTTATTCGGTAAATAACTAGTACCTTGGAGCATTAACCATTTGATCCACGTCATCTGTACTTAATTTCTTAAAAATTTGTCATGATTTTCATCAGCATATCTGGATGTGTAATATTATAAACCCTGAAACACAGGACAGCTGTTTCGTCCTAGTTAAAGAAACTTCAAAAATGCTCATTTAAAACCCTATTAGGCAATCGAGCCAAGGATCTTCATGCTTAGTGGCCAACGCCTAACCTTCAAACTAAGCCGGTTAATAAATAAAGCATTATTTATTTCCATTGTGCAAAGATCAGTACAAGTCTGAGTAAACATGTATCAAACAAATACTTATTGATGTGATAAATCGTCTTTTAGTCAAACCATCTTTATCGTTTTTTAAAGCGTCCTTCAATTAGTGTATAATATAATACAACTTATAAAGTAATATCTAAATATTCTAAAAAGGACTAATCAATTAAGTATATTAATAATTGGAAGACAGATTCTTTCCAGTAAGCATATGAATTATTATGGATCATCATACTTTATCAGTAGCAGTAATAAATTAATATTGTAAATTTATTTATTGCTTAGGCGGAATTCAATCTAGTAACATTTAACACTATATAGTATGCAGTAACATACACATGATATTAAATCACATATAAATTATGTGACTACAAAAAATGATTTTGACAAAATCGACAGAATGTTTTTGTTCCATTTCCTTGACTGGTTTCAGTATGATGGCATTAAAAAGATGTTCACTGTAAATAATTTATTTAGGAACAAAATGTCTCTGTAATGACTTCATCAGACCAATATATAATTATTACTATAGGACAAAATATAGTTACCAATTAGACTAATATAGCTATTTTTTAAAGAATACATTCCATACTTTGTCATTACATTAAAAGCGAAGTGTCTGATAGTAGCAACTGTTTTATCCTCTTTTGATCCAGAAAGCGTTTTGTAATGTATTTTATTCTAACCACTTCATTCGTAGCAAAATTTCGAAAAACCTCACACCTTGTACGTTTTCACTTTTATTAGCTTTCTTCAGTCACATTCCCCCTATTTAATGTCATTTCATAATAACTTTCAGTTCACAGAACATGTTTAAAAAAAGTATTATTTTCACAGCATCGTTTACATTAGCGCCTACATACATGGTTCCACAATATAAATATTCAGTTAAAATGCAAGATCGTAAATCAAATGTAATTGTAATAGGTGGTTCATATATAAATTATTATAATAGGGAAAAAGAGTCTAACAAATATAAAACAATATCACAACATCATGGTCACCCAAGAATATTGAATGCATATGCAGAAGTGATAGTACAAATGACTCTGTCGTTTACCAAAAGTTTATAATTCATTAAATATGTTTTCCAATTATTTTATTATTACTATTTACATAATCTTTCATATTGTCAATTCACAGGTATTATTTTATCACCTCTAATAGATCAATCAACTGATCTAAAATTTCCAGAATAACTCATGTCGTTATTAATTAACCTAACAATCCATATAAAGCAATAACTTGACATTTTGTACGAATTTGTTGGTGCCCGAATCGACAATTACAATCATATCTACCTCGAACTAAACTGTTCGTCCAACTCGTTCTTTGTATTTTTCAGTAGGCACAAGGACAAATGTTTTCATAGCTTGAATAAATCAAGATAATTAGCACAAATCGCTGGAAACTAAAGTTTTCGACAAATTGAGAATTTGAAGATATGTTATATATTATATACGGTGTGTTTCATGGAATCTTTATTAAAGGTAAAGTGAATTAGTTGGCTGTTCAATTCTTATGTAGTTCTTTTTATAAATGCGCACGACTTAACCGAAAATCGAACTCAAAACCTCCCTCCTCTCACATCAAGTGCTCCTACTTTTTGCTCACTAGTTACTCATCTAGTATTTTATATTGCCAACTACAATCGGTCTATGATATTGCTTAACCATTATTCACTGACACAGATAATACCTGTTTTACTTTTGACATAACTCAATTACACTAGTCACTTCTCTAAGCTAGGAATTCAAGAATACTCATCGGAATTAATCAGTTGTCATTAGCTGAAATACTTAGTTGACACATTTGAGTGCTAACAGTTTACTCATTAATAGATACATGTGATACTATCATATTTAAAAATGCTGAGTGAACACTTACAGATAAATGAAATGTGTTACAGTTAAACTGAGTAACTATATACTGTGTTATATAAGACAATGTTGTCTAAATTCTAAAGCAATTGTTTAGACTCAGCAAAGTAACTAGTGACTAGAAAGACTTTCTATCTCACAAAGAAATGTAACTAACCATACTTACCATTCTGTTGTACATATTGTGTGTAAACATGTAATGATCCACTAAAAACAATTATCGTTATCAAATCTGTAAGTTTGGCTTTAAATTATTTAGATCAACGTACATTAGTCATTCTATCTAACAACAGTTGTCATTTAACCTTCTAACTTCAGTTTGATCATTTCATCAGATTAGTTACCTTTCAACACAAATACTTGGGTAATTAAGTTTAAAATAGAAACGTTCATTGTAGTTTTTAAAAACAATTCGTCATTTATTTAATTTAAAATATCTTCACGTAAGAAGAAAGTATTTATTTTGTTCCAAAAAGTTTCAGACAGTTGTCAGTAAAGTTAAAATGTGAATTGTCTACTGTATTCCACTGTTAGTTTCTCAATGATATAATCAACAGAATTATCTCGATGTGCTGATGAGGTTTAATATTTTGCTAATAGGCACAAAGTTGACCACCCACTAATTAGATCTATTACAAAAATTATTCGAATGTATTTGTGTATTCATTAAACTTTATACTTGTTTTATTTTTATTATCGAATTTGATCTTGGCAAGTTTCTGTGCAAAAACTGTTGAGCTAATATAACAGAATTTTCATACTATAACTCTATACTAAGTGCATGATGAGTAAACTGTTCAGAGCTCATGTTTTTAAGTGGAGATTGAATTGACAGAAATAGTTTAAAGACCTATCCAAAGTCTTTGGAAGTAACAATAAACGCCATTGTGTGGTGAAACGATGAAAGATATGAAACATTGTTGCATATTCGCTTAGTGACTTCAAGGATTAAATTTCAACTGGATGTTTCATATCATACTAATCATTATAGGTTCCCTTTTCTAACTCAACGGTCATTGTTATGTCCTTCATTGATAGCTACCGGTTAATTAAGAATGAGTTACTCGCTCATGTAAAATAACATATGCTTGCTATATATTTAATAGACTTAATATGCTACTGCATGTTGTACCGAGTATTTTGCTTATTTAATCACGCAAATAACAAGCAAATACATCGAGATGCTTGTGTTCATGTAATTGACTTTCAGAAGTATTGCATCAGCCCTGATGACTCAATGCTTGACGAAATCTCAGCTCAGATTCAGTAAGCTCTCTTGGATTATGGTGTAGGTGAGATATCCGTCTCTTAAGCTTACGATTAGTACACTGAATAGCATTAGCTCTGCTTTCTCTCATGGATGGAAAACGTTGCTTATGAAATTAGGAGATATTTGTAGGTTACAAGTCTTTGATCGAAGAAATGTTTTAAGTATAGCCTGTATATCATAAAATGACAGAAAAAGAATATTGAGGTTAGTTAAAGAGTACTAGGAATCAAAGATGTCGCAAACTTTAGTCGACTGAGACTCTGGGACATGCTTTGCGTAGGCTTGACCACCACTCGCCTCGTCGAGGTATGTTGGCTGGAGTAGGAGTAAGATGGAAGAAAGCTACAGTCAGCCAGATCAAAACATGACATCAGTTCATGAAATCGCTGTATATCTGGGTTGGCGTTCGAGCAATAATAGTGGTCAGTGACTAAATATGCTGTGTGACATGACACGAAAATAGTCAAAATGGAGCTGACTTATCCATTCTACTTTCCATTATTCTTTCAGATATACATTTTTGTCATTATTCTCTGCGGAGTTATACCGTTCTATTAATCCTGTAAATCTGATCTTGGGGTATGCGAATTTGAACTGATACGTACATGAGTTGGGTTCAACATTATTGATGATTTGATTCAGGATTAACGAGTGTAGATTTGATATAGTAGGAACCAAGTCACATTGACTGCACGAAAGACAATACAATAATTAAGTTGTGATAATTAGATTATTTATGTCTTGTAAATATGATATATTTCCTCAGGATTATTCATTGACACTTATTCACTAATAATTAATCATAGATTACTGAATTGATAGTTGTGTTATTGATTCATATCATGGATAGTTTTATCCCAGTACATTTTCCTTTTATTCCTGTCAGAATGAATATAATTACGATGATAATATCTATCATATAAACATGCGAATCAAAGCAAAGTGGTATTGTACTGAAATGAATACAACAAATGCCAAACAATTCGATTTGACTACTCAACGGAATCAAGTTTAGAAAACGGTCATTATGTTGATTTAATAAAGTAACAAAAATCCATATTCAATTAATAATCACTTATATAATGACAGAATTTGTTCTCTTAATTTTATTTCTACTCCGTTTGATTTATTGTAATTAAGACTAGAACCAGTCAAACTTCAAATGAAATGGATGAATGTATGATCGAGTAGCAAGGATGTAATACAGATTATAAATTTCTGCCCCAGAAACCACTAGAATGTTTCTCAATCACCTAAGTAAAATGTACTTACTTCAAGTTGATAATGGCATTGAATTTTTCTTTAATTGTTTGCTTGAAGTACTGATAATGTATGTCATAAGTGAACTCGTATTTTCATACATGGTAAGAATGTTACATGACGTTTCACGGGTCATGTTTAACCATAATTCTTGTTAAAATGAATTTGTTTAACTGTAAACTGATAACTACATTACTTAATTCATTTGACATACAGCAATGTTGTGCATATTTAAAGTGTTATGTTATGTAGAAATTAAGCACATAGTTGTTATTCTGTATGTGAGTTCTAGTGAAGATACATCAAAGTATACTTTGTAGTTATAATTTTTAATAAAAAAGTTTTCCATGATGGAGAAAAACGAGTTAACATAAAATTAATTTTGACCTCAAGATTGAGTATCAGTAAAATGAAGTAAAACATAGAGATTACGTAACAATTACTAATATAAAGTTTAATGATTTCGAAATGAAAAAGAGGCTTGCTACACCTTTCTGTACACAAAGATCAGATAAGTGTTAGGCAACAATGACCTTTGGAAAACAAAGTGAGGGCAACATTCTCTATTTATTAACTATTTAAAAGTCTTTTAACTGTTTACATACATTGCATAATCACTCATTTATTTAATATCGTATGACGTCGGCTGCATTTATTACCCTCCCCAATTTTGTTTAAATGATTGGATTCACAATACTAATACTATTTAACCTCAAACGCTGTAATATATTTAACATTATTTTTTTTGTATTTTTGCAATTTTCTATACTTTTATAAAATGTAGCACCAATCACTATGGGCATTTGAGGCTGATGAAAGGCCTAGAAATACAATCAATTTATTATATTCTCGAACCTTACTAATGTTGTTTAGTTTATATATATAAAGAAACTGTATTACACGATATGTATATAATATTTAGAGCGAAAACTACTTTTCAAACATAATTCATGATTATTAGTAATTGAGATTCACCATGTGGAAATACAGTATCAACGGTTTTTATACAAGCGGGTAACATCAACCACAGTATAATGAGCTGCACTTAGGTAAAAACGGCTTTGGGTTTAATTTAAGTGGGGACGGGAATCTAACCAAACCTTAGTAGACTATATTACTGATATGGAAACAATCGCTAAAGTACAATGTAGTTCTGAGTAACGAATGTGTTTGAATTCGTCGTATTAGTGTTAAAGATTTGATTACCCATTAACTACCCTACGACGCATGATTACTACTTAATTTATAGAAGTTCAATTCTTAGAGTATAAGTTTTCATACTTAGTCTTGCAACATAACCTTATTATAATGCACGATAGCGATAACTTTCTCTTTTTTCTCTAATACTGAGAATAATCCTTTGTGGTTGGAAAAAATACCACAACAAGTGTTATTTTATCTCTTGGGATTATTCTCATTTCAGCGTTTACATGTAACCTGATCTGCTGCATGTTTAAAGTCAGCCTTAGTTTCAGGATTTTATTTACTAAAGGGCTATTGAAAACTAGGAATCAAGAGGGTGTTCTTCCCCCAGGTTCCAGTAGGCGAATACAAATTCAAAACCATTAAGGCTTAAACTAAGCATAAAGATTAGTGGAATTTCAACTGAATCTCTGTAGTGATGCACACATTTGTTTATGTTTGTGTAACTATCGTATGTTCACACAGAGATTAAATAGAAACATAATCTATGTGTGACCTGAAGCTTTTCTTTTTAACACAATCTAGAAGTCATGTATGAGCATTATTAAAAAGTCACAAAATATTTGTCTATTTTCATTCAGTACTCCATATTTTACAAGTGTTCTACATTTAATATCAATCAGTACCATAAATAATCTTTAAAATTAAACTGACCTCCCCACAAAACAACTTGATAAATAAGCATAGATAGTTGTCATTGTTCTTAATAGAAATTACCTGATTATCTTATCTTAAACAATTTTCATTATGAATAAAACATGTAAATAGGATACATGTTTATATCATATAGTAACTTTGATATTATTCCTTACTGATATATTGATTAATAATTTAATTAATATGTTTCTAACATTATGCATTATTAACTCATTAAGATAAAAACAGAAACAAGTAAAGAAAATGAGGCATATAAATCAATTATCATGTGATATTTAATGAAAAAAGATAAAAACAACAACCTATTCCATCCCTTAGTTTTAAGATATATGTATATAAGGATTAACTTTGGAAAATTTGCCAACAATCTAATGTTGGTTGATCCAGTTTCCACCCTAACAATCAAGTTAAGCCTATATTACCTTTTCATTTTGAATTAAATAATTACCAATTTTTCTTGTTAAAAGTTGGAAACCACAGTACCAAAAAACAATCAACTCCATAGTTAGATTAGTGAAAATATTACTTACAACCGAATCCTGGTATCTCAATGGAAGTGTGTTCAAAAATGATATCTAGTGTTCGATTAAACGTAAATGGTATCATACATGTAGACAATACTAATGATTACTGAATAAGCTGATTGTAATTTGATACAAATAGTTAAAAAAAAGCTCACCAATCATAACTGCACTCTTACTAGTTTCCCTTTTATAATACAAATTTAAGTTTATGAAGCAGTAAGTTTATTAACAAATTAGACGTTTTGTTAAAACAATGATTCGATAACTTCCGAACTCTATAGTTTCAAAGTGATTACAAACTATGTTCTCAATCAAATTACTGGATTGTCACAGCATAGATACATCGTCTAAATAACCAAAATACTATCAGTTTCATAAAAAAAATTTCACAGTTCACTTGCATGAATTATCCTCAATGAAATTAATCTTTAATCTCATATAATGATGCCAATACTTCAGTGGTACCAGTTAGTTCGTTGAATTGTCATTTCATATTAACCACATAAATTTCATGATCAATATGTACAATAATGTAAAATTAATTTATTGCCGACAATATTCTGATAAATCCTTCTCTCTCTGTTCCTCTTGAAAATAATTTAACTGTTCTATACTTATTCATAATAAACGATGTTCTAATCTTTTGATTCCCGATAATTGTTCTACCTAAGAACACTTATACTAGAAGGATATAAATGTCGCTTGGTTCAGTTTAACGGACTGGATGCGTTTTCGATCATGTGTAGTAGTACTAAGTTTGTAAACTAAATTGTTATCAAATATTTTCACGTAATTGCAGTAACATCATGCACTTTTTTTCGTAGTTACAAGCAGTTAATGTATATTTCATATACGCTTCCAGCTGTCTTGTTACCTACTTTGATTTAAATGTTTTCTATATACAAACATTATTTTGTAATAAATCAACTTCAACCACGTCCTTTATTTATTTTACTCATAAATAAGTATGAGTTGTACCTAACGTTTAGGCTCATAACTGATAGGCACCTGTGGAATATTCTAAACTTTATTTTATTGCTTTGCATATATTCATGAGTACCGCATAAAGAAATGTACTGAAATTTCCAGTACTAAATAACTATAAATGACACTATCCATCATTTCTGGTAAGAATACTAATGGTAAGTTGTTTTAACTACTACTGGTTATGTGGACACTTTGAATATTCATATGAATCAATGATCTTATAACGTATCTGTATCGTATATTAGTCTTCGATACAGATCAGTAGTTATTCACTATGTTTCTTGATGAAATCATTCAATCCTATATATAAATATATCTGATTTACAGTACTAAATTCAATTACGTTTGTAACTGAAATGAATATCCTACATGTCAACTGTATGATTGATTGCTATATTTATTTGATTAGATCTAGAAGAAGTTATTTTTTATTAAACTAATAGAAATGGGAAAATAGTTCTACCTTTTGTTTCCTAAATATTTTATAGATCATAACCATAATAAGTAAACTTCATCATGTATGAACTGGTTTCATTTTATTCGCTTTAATGTTTACTCACATCTGTCACTTTATTTCAACTGTTCACTTAGATAAACGAATGAATTTCTTTTTTTTTTTAAAGAAAACTACAATTACGTTAATTGATTGTGGTTTATTAAGCATATATATGATGTTTAGAACTTGATGCACTTAGTTTAACTAAACGATTTATATGGATACATAAAGCTGAATTCATTTGACCTAGTTATTTTAGTAAAGATTGAATAATTATATAAATTTTATAAATTTATTTAATTGACTGTTTGGTTCGACTATTAGATAATGCAACGGTGCACCTTCAAGACTATACGAGACTCTTCGGCTACCGTAACAAGGGCTTTATCATAAGACTAGCGAATCAACATTCACTGATTTGTATTTTTAACTTTGGTCAACTTGAAATGATAAATTTATGTCACTGATAAGTGTTTTATTCAGGTTATGGCTGACATGTCAACTTACCAGAAAAGTTAAACCATGGACACTAGTTGATTAATTTGAAGGTTAAACAGTCACTGTGGGGCCTGCATACCTTGTATCTTATCTAGGTCGTGTTAAGGAGCTACTGATACGAATTATGTATTGAGTGATTCATCGTTTTCTACGGTTGTCTGGTTACATTCAGTTTTATCGCAAACTGTAAACTTCATTAATCTCCAAAGTCACCTACAAATCACTCTAGCCATTTAGTATCAAAAGCAATGAAGCATGGTTTTGTAATAACCATATATTTATTACTGTGAATATATCATAAATTCTGCCTAAAAAATCTCCACAAGTTTGAAAATAATAAAAAGTGGAGTCATGCTTATATGTGACTGACCGTAGTATTTAGTAATTATTTTTAAGTAATCTATAAAAGAACTGTAGCGCAACTGAAACCTATTTTACTATTCGTATTAGTGATTATACTACAATTTGACTGATAGGACTGAACTAGCACCGTGAGATACATATAACAGAACTGGTTACCATCCTAATTTTATACGTTAAATATCTACTTTCAGATAAGCAAAAAAACTTTGATTTAAGCATGTCAAAATCATATAGTGTGCATGATTAAACTGCTTGAATATTTTGGTAGTCAAAAAACGAAAAACCTTTAGGCATATATATATTTTAAACAAAATTAAATAAACCTAATATTACAGTTGAACATTGTATTAGACATCAGTATTTTATGTACTTGTATTCTCTTAATAATTGATCACTTAGTAATGATTGAGTTCTGACGTTCAAGTTTTAATATGGCCATTAGGCTAAGTGACTTTATATCGTGTACACTATGTAAGGTGGGTAGACGACTGCCATGTTTCATGAAGCCTACACACAGTGTTTCCTATCGACTGCCTCCCAGCCACCATACGTTAAGCTAAATAGTGACAAACGTATATTAGCTAGCTTAAATAAATTATTTTTATTAGTCTAACCAAACATGAAAGGTTGATACTAGAAAACCTGTTCGTAATCTATACAAATAACTAATTCTAATCAAAACAAGTATAAACATTTGCACAGGGATTATCTGCGAAATTGACCAATACGGTTTTGTATAATGGGGATAATTATTTAGTATAATGACACTCTAACAGAGTGACGAACTCGTAATTTATTTCCTAAACATATATCTCCACTATATAATTTATAAATCAGTGGAACTTCATGCTATTAACTGGCCTTAAAGTAACACTCATTATGACCTATTATTGTAAATCATCTAAAAGAAAAGTGTAAGAATATGCTCATTCAGTGGATTACGGTATTCATGACTACTTACATATTGTTTGAATAATCAGTTAGTTGGCAACTGCATGAAAACTAAATATTCAGTTGTAACCATCACCTTTTCCTAAAATCTGAATTTCATTTATCAAATAATTCTATTTGATTACTACCAAACATTGATGGAATATAATTTTTAGTTTGTAAGAATGATAAGAAGTACTAAAGGTGAAGTAATAAAATGTATAAATTATGAATAACTTTGTACCTAACAGATGGGACAGGCGATATTAAAATATATCTGAAGATTGGATCATTTAGTTTAATCAGTACAGCGTTTGTTCAACCTACTAACATTGACTACAATATAATGCTTAATTCATAAATTCATCTGTAAATTTTAATATTTATAATTCATTGTATCACGACTATATGATGTTCTATCACTAAACTGAGATTTAAATAGAGATCAGGTTAGAAGCTGTCCTATAATAAAAACATGAAACTGTCATTTAATTGCTAATTTAGATAAAAATTGGACCCATTTGACTCAGTATTTGCAAAACAATACCATTTCTCATGTAGTCAGAAATTTAAAGAAGTTAAATAAATTCATTTGTATACGCTATTTCCTAAAAACTGATCTAACCGTAAATTCGTATTAAAATAACTCATGAATCCCTATTGCAGCAGAATTCATTTATTTGATTAAATTTCTCCAGTTCTTTTTAACTTATAAACAGTATTATATATTACTTAAAAACGAATATAAATATATTACGCAATCATAAACATCAATATGAGCATTTAATGACTCCACCTAATCTTCATTGATGAAAACTTGCTTGTTGTTACGCTATAATGTATTTACATCCGTTTTCAAGTATTTAATTTTATTGTTTATGAATAGATTGCCAGCAACTGAAAATAACTATATGGATTTATATAATTCTGTAACAATGGAGATTTTTACTTTATTCAAGTATATAAATACGAAAAATAGCGTATAATCACTTATTAGGTTCCAGTAAATGCATACGCAAGAAGCTATATAATCCTGGCTTCATTTTATTTCTTACATATCCAATATAAATCCCTTCTGTTCAATTCCAAATTTCAATCTAATAGTATACTCACGCAATTGTTAAATATTAATAATAGGTAAATAGCTTCTTTTATTCGAGAAATTTACCACAGTACCTGACAATACTCATTAAAGTGTATACGCTTAACACACGTTAAATGATTTTTCCGCTATATATATATATATATATATATATATATATATATATATATATATATGCATATATATAAGATAGTTACTGTGGAAATATTTGTGATATCCGTAGGATACATAATGCTAATACACCGAAGTAAACAGTCAGAAACTAAATGTAAAGAGGTATATTGACTAATACAATACATACATTAAGCGCGTTCAAAACCTACTTAAACAAACAGAAAACTTGATTCTGCAGGTTGTACTCCCAATAGTACACCCTATTTTCATTATCCGTTAACTTATCAACTAAAACCAAAGTTAACTGAGCGATAAACACTAAAGTAGTAAGTAGAAGGTTCAGTAGACAATCATAGATGGTGAACAATGTCGGGCTTTGATTAAGACCATAATAGAAGTCAATTATTTATTCACTAGATTAATACAGAAGATACAAGTCAGAACAGATTGTGTTGGAACAACATTTATTTGAAACTGGCAGAGATATGAAACAAACAACAGATAGTACAGCCGAAAAGTACATGGGCACTAAAGGCATTATTGACGTATTAATACAACACTGACAATATATAAATATTAAAAACTTATCACCAGAAGTTTAGTGCAATAATAATGTTAATTTTTTCTAACGAAAATTAACATTTCCATTTGGTATTCCACAAGTTTTAATAATAAGTGTAAAAAGATAGGTTTGGTGTCGCTGGTATATGTTCGGTCAGCAAATAATGGAAGCTATCTTGAAACCATAAATGAAAGGTCTATAAGCTTGTAGAGTGAACAAGATGATCGAGAGTAAAAGTCCAGTAGGATTAATTAGAACCACCCACTGACAAAATCGAAACAGGCGCTCGAATGCGTTGTGAAAGCCTTACACAAGTAACATTTATGGTGACTGCTTGTATCTATCACAAATTATAAACAAGAAAACAAATTTATTCACCGAGGGATTCTTTTTCAACAAATTCATTTTCAAAACTATACAATCGCATATATGAAAGTGTTTGGTGAAATATGAATTAATTAATAATTGTTGAAATTGAATCTTTCACTAAATAAACTTGTTTTATAAACAAGAAGGTTTCTGTTTTATAGACAAAACCCCTATATCAATTTATGTAAAATATGATCTTGTTTTATTTATATCATTATAAAATTATACAAAATGTCGTCATTTGCTAACTACTTATACATGTATACATAAATTGTAGGGTTTGTACTGAACAATTATACATAACTAAATTAAGGCTGTTTGTGGAGATTGGTATTAGGTTTTGGTTGATTGAGTTCGTCACAAATTGATGTTAATAGGACATCATTGAAAACCAGAGACTACTAGACAGATGCTTCATCTTAGTATGGGACTCCTTAGTAGTGAGCACCCTAGTTTTCAATGGTAACCTACCATTATCAATCTGTAACGAATTCAATTAGCTAAAACTATACAAAATTGTTCAAAAATTCCTATTTATATTAAAACAAAGCCATTATAAGTGAAGAATATTCCTTCAGATAAATTCTCTTCAGGTTTTACAACTAGAAATTCAAATTAATTGACAGTCCAAAGTGAATAGTCACGATTGAAACAGAAATATCTTGCAAATTAAATTATAGCCAATGAATCTGAGATTGTTAATGCCAAACTGAATAGTATATGCGTCAATTATAATTGTCATGGTGATAACTATTATCATCAGAATAAATAAGTATAGGAGGGAAGTATACATAAACAATGTGAATGCAACTCAAAACAAACAAATGCCTAAACTAAGGATGATAAATTGTAATATGTAGTATATGATATGAAATAATAAAATGGAGTAAGTGTTCATTAAAGTTGATTACGTAATAACCGGATAGATAATAATAATAATGCAAAGATATGAGTAGTAATAACAATTAATATTTGATAAAGAAGAAGGAAAACAAAAGTGTGACAGATGCAAAAAATTTGGGATGAGGGAGCCATTATACGACTTAAGTGAATTATGTATCATAACTGACAAATTTAACCCTAATTAATGTCATATGCTAATATTAAATAAAGTTTTTTTGATAAGATATTTTAATGAAATTAAGTTATTTGATTTATTTTTCTTTGTCATTAGCTTACGTTTACACTGTATGATCACTATTCTTATAAAAAAAACTAAAGATCAAACCATTGAATGTTCATTATTACAATGTACTTTCGGCTTCTAATCAAGGATGTTGCCAAGCATAGACTAATGGTAACCATTTGACCAATAGATTAAACTATAAATTTACTTACTAAACATACTTGTGAACTTTATGTAGGATATTTACTGTGAGAGTAGAAGGATAAGTCACTCTTCAAGTACATCGTTAAACATCTTATGAACTAAAAATTCAGACTATTATTTAAACTAATTTATTTAACGATATGTTCATTATGACACAATTGGATTGCTGAAACATGAGTAACTTTAAAACTGTTTTGTGTTTTCTCGAGAAATAAACACAGTCCTCTGCTTCACTATAAATCAAGAATGAAAATTGCATTTCTATTTTATTCAAAAATTCTTTATAATCTATAAAGTTGACCTCATTTAATCTTATGTTTATTTCTTTTTCTATACTACACTACACTACTACATTATTATCCATACTACTTCAATTTAGTTAAACTTTTTACATAATAATTGTTTATCATATACACACTTTCTTTTCATTCTTCCTTCATCACTTTGAAACTTCACCTTTGCAAATGATGAAGTATGAAAACATGGTATTCAGAAAAATAAAAATTTATCAACATATAACTTTTCTCGCTTCTATTGTATTTTGAGTGGTAAGTAGTTTAAAAAAACTTATAATTTAAATACATTTAGTATTTCACTGATCGATGAAAGTAATGCAATACTGGTGGTCAGTTGCAGACTTTGTCTAAATCATTTAGATAGTTCATAATATGCCTATATATATATATATATATATATATATATATATATATATATATATTAATTGGTCAATATGTGGTAACCAGCATGATATTTATCGAGTCTTTTATAGTGTAACTGCTAGGTAACCTGGAGTATGAAATGTAAACACTGCTGTTTGGTTGGATTGTGACTAGCAAGTGAAATCTAGGACTCACATTTCATTCTGTTTGGAACTGGTCGACTGGATGTATCTGCTTCCAAATGTTGATGTCCACACCGGGATTTGACCTTAGTTTGTTTCGTACCATACGCCAAGGCATTCACCACTAAGCTGCTGAGTCTAGACAGACACACTTGTGAAACGGGTATGTATGCATAATTTGAATTTGTTTGAATCTTTCCCTTGATTTGTTACAGACTGAAACTGGTCAGTATCTGTTGCCACATGTTTCAGTCTACAATAAATCAACAGGAAGATCCCAACACATCCAAGTTATATGAACGCTACAGTTTGTATGATATGCCTGAATGGTAAAAATTACAATATGTGGGATAATAAAATAAAACGACTGATGTTATCTTTAAGTGTAGACTTCTCCAATTATCTAGTATTGTAGAAGTAAACCTAACCCCTTTCAACCAAATATGTAGAGTCTTTTCTTCACAGAAAGCTAAAAGTACAAAGTACTTAGCATATATACTACTCAAATAGATTGAAAACCCCTATTTTACCACACAATTGACTGGCAACTGTCCGGTCAACACATACATATTTGATAAGTTTGTTTGAGTTTGTAAAGAATTCTAAACGTACTTACATACGTATCTATTTTATTAATTGGTATATGATCAATATTTGGAGGTTAAGTATGGTTCAGTCGCAATATAGATTTCATTAATAATGAATAATCTGTACGGCTACCATAGATAAGAAATAATTATAGCATGAAATTTACTACTAGATATTCTATGTAAATTAATAAATTTCGACTTCTGTTAATCATTTCTCTTATATATGTTACCTATGAAAATCAATTTAGTCGAAAGTATTTCTGGTAATACAATGAAATGAGTAATTTATTTTTATGCTACCTGATTTCTTGATAGATTTAAATAAAGGAAGAATAAGAAGACATTCAAATTGAAACAAGCTTAGTTTTATTTGGAGAAAGTTTTATGACAACTAATTCATAACTTATTGAATGAATTCGTCACAGAATGATATTGTTTTGGTACCATTCAAAACCAGGAAATAATAGACAGCTGTATGAGGATTCTTAGTAGTGTGCACCATCAAGCTCACCTGAGGGACGGTACCTAGGACCTTCAGATCAAACGCTTATTCATTAGCACCACTAGGGAGCATCTACTGGTAGGATCCCTACCTTAATTAATTTGTAATATGAAGCTTCGAACATCAACTTACTAGTGACCTACTTCAAAACTCTCCTGAAGTTCAAGTTAAAAGTCATTATAGGTAATGTTCATAGGGATTCAATGTGAGACAGTTATTACAAATGTTATTAGATGATTGCCACACTGCAATACAGATCGAATAAGGTGAGAACTCAACCACTGAATGCTTACACAGTGAAGCCGATGTCTAAGCGTTCTATGTAAGACTTGAAGACTGTAGATTTCAACTTCCGGTATAGTTATTGGTATACACTGCCGAGCAGTCCCGTACTACACTGAAACAGCTGTCATTTCTTGTTCTTCAACGGTGCCCATCAAGAATCAGTCTCTGGTAAACTGAAAAAGTGAATTTATTCTCATTTCAAAATTTTACATCTGTTGCAAACAGCTTCAGCTTACAAAAAATATTTGACATAATTTACTCAAAGTTGAAATGGGTGTTAAAAACATGTTTTTTTTTCTTTCTAAAATGGATATTGTATTGAGCGATGTTGAAATTTAAATAGAACTATAAAAACATCTGACCATATATGACAAAGGTAGTTACTATAACAATGATGCTAAAAGCAAAACTAGGAAATATATTACTGCAAATTTTCTCCCTAGTGAACAGATGTTTTACTGTGTTCTTTTTTCAACGTATAGATTCATATGAATTTTAATCTTGTGTTTTCTTACATTTATTATGATTATCCGAACCATTTCTGACACTTATTTTCAACTTGATTAACTAAATTATGCCAAATCATTGTTTGTAATCATACTACTACTGATAACTTTAATTCGTTTGTAGCAAATGTAAAGCCTCAAACTAGAGTGAATACATTTAATTCTGTAAATATTGTTATTTTGCCTACGTATTAAGATTTCATTTTGTCATAAGCTTATAATTAAGATTTCTTTTTAACTGTGCTGACTAATTTATTCTTAAATAAATCTTGTACAGAAAGTATTCGTAAAGTTAAAATGATTTTTGATAATATAAATCCTAGATTTCTGTTCTTCATTTAGCTCTATTTCATCTGTCAAGGCTTAGTTTGAAAAAACAAAAGATGAATTAAGAAAATGGATATTTCCTTCTACATTAGCTTTCCACTAATATATATATATATATATATATATATATATATATATATATATATATATATATATATAACTGATCTAGCTTAAACAATCATTAAAAGCCGGGAAGAATCGGAGAGATATTTCATTATAGTGTGATACTCAAAGATGTTTTCCTTCGATCTCACCAGGGGCTTTCACATTTAGTGGTGATGCATAAACGTCAGCTCCAGTTGTATCAAAATAGAGTGGTAGTATTCCGGGTGGATCAAGATGAATAACTAACTACCAGAATTATTTTCAGAAGACCATTTCATACAGTTTAATTGTATTCACACAAGACGTCTTAATTTTATTATTTGAATATTTTCCTTACCCTAACCTCTCATCTAACCAATTAATTATTACTGTATTACTTTGTATTTGTGAACTAAAACTACCAGATTATGTACATGCTACTTCAGCCTCCTACCATTGTTCTGTATTGATGTTAATTGACTGACTTGTTAGCTGTGGTCAGATTTTGCATGCATAAAAAAATGCTAGAAATATAAATGGAACTCTGCCTTCGGGGTTTAGTTGTCTTGTGTTCCATCTAGATTAGGGACTACCAATATCCAAGCAAACATATCAGACAGACAGACAGACAGGTACAACGCAGAACTTCGTACGTACGTACATCAGTTCAGGTTGTCATACCACATCAGCACAGAGACGCAACTGTCAGTTCAAATCTAAGAGTGGTAGCGATAGTAGAAGTATTAGCAGTAATGCAGAAAATTAGGGGGCGAAGATATGATTCGAAAAGTATAATTCAGTGAGATAAATCTGAAAGGAGAAAGATAGAGAATTCAGAAGGTTAGATTTTGAGAGAACATAAAGAGTGGATGCACCAGCGCCATTGCGAACGATTCTGAGCAAACATATCAGCATGGAACAATCAGTCTTTACGTTTTGGTTGTCGTATTGGCTCTATCAAGTTTATCAATCAGCAACTTATAATTAGTCAAAATCAAGACAGCAATTCCCGGTTCCATCAACTTGTGATATTACGATGATTCTCCAATACCATTGATGATAATGTCTCATTCTCAATATGTCTGAAGACCACTTTTTACTACCTCTCACTAGAACTTCATGAGAATCATGAAGTTAGTCACTAATGGACTGCTTCTTGTAACATTCAAATTGATATATTTTGTAGACGTTGAGTGTGATCTTATTGTATTTAACTACCTTGGTTGAGTACGGCTAAGTACTTGAGAGTGCCGGACAAGTGCTTCGTCCTAGTATATCACTCCTCAACAATGGGTGCATACGATCACTTGTCAGAGTATATTTATTTATATGTAGATCATTTTCTATAGTCCTATTTTGTTAAATGCGCTATTCTTTACTGTTTACCAAGTTCAATGCTCTATTGTTAGGGTGTGGTTTTATTCCCTACTCTATATGGGCGATTCAAATGTATTACTTTATTTTCATATATTACTTGAAATCGTAGAAGGGATAAAGTCATTTTTATTCTGTTCTTGGCAAATTTCGAAAGCAACAATTAAATTTTAAAAAAGTATTTTGGGTACTTTAGTGATTTACAGTGTTTATCAACAGTCTAGGATATTTGAAAGGACACTTTACAGTCCTTCGTAGGTTATCACCATAGTTGCACCCTAAGCACTTATTTAAGCACTTTTCAAATACTTGTCATTAATATATATGAATAATGTCAGTATTTTAAAGTAGAGTTAGAACAGTGCATAGAATACCTATTATAATACTTACATAACACCTTATTAACCAAAACAAAAAGTAATGTAAACGTCAGAACACATCTCAATGTTATTGAATAAATAATTAAAATCAATGATTCATAGTACTGACCCAAATTTAAGTTATTTCTAAGTACAAAAGTGTTACTTGAAGCATAAATATCTTCCATAATTCTATATGTGAAAACGGAACATATTAAATTTCTCATAAGATTTCGTAGAATATATATTCGGTATAATATATGGCGCCGATATAATATTGCTACATCATGAGGGAATTTTACAATTGATAATAGCAGTTGAAAGAATAGAATTCTCGGCCACTTTTTTCAATGTAATAAAACTTTTTTATTAATTTATAACCTAGTCAATACATTGAGGATTACAGAAAGAGTTAAGGTAAGCATTTCAGTTGAACTATATACTTAGAAAAAGTAGATGAACTAGGTTGATCTATTTTAATTACAACCATATGATTTTACTTTAATAAATGAAGTGTACCTTAAAGCCTAGTCTATAACAACATCAAACGTATAGCTAAATTTTTTTTTGACATTTTATAAAACTGGAGTACAATGATCCATTTATTTTTCTAAATTGATTGATCTAATCAATATAATCACGTCCTTAGATTGTCAATTTATCACAGCATCTTTACAATATTTCAACCAGTCATAGATCACTATTTTGATTTCTATTATACAGTTTTAAGGTTGAAATAATAAAATTAGATTCTAAAAAAGATACATAAAATATGAGGAAAGAAAAAAAGAATGAGTATTACAACGGAAAAATAGTAGGTAGGTGGATCAGAAAGTAGGCCAATAAATGGAAACAAGTTGTAAGCTAATTACTCTCCTTCATACTAGTCTTCATAGATACACAAAATTAAGAGCAACAATAAGAAAACCCTCAAAATAAAAGTGATGAGCAAGTAAAATGGTACTGGAAGTGTCATTCTGGCAACACAATAGAGGCCAGAATGTAGCAGTGTTAATAGTTGTAGTCGTATTTGCTGTTCTTATAAGTTTAGAATAAAGGTATCATATCGTCCCATTAAAAAATCTGTCATCGTGATACTAAAATTTTCGAATTTGGAGAACAGATAGAAGACATTTAAACGAAATATCCATGTAGAAAATCTCAGTGAATGAAGTTAGTGATAATTACTACGTATCGCCCAGAAGTCAAACTTGAGCTCTGTCAAGTAAAACATTTGTTTTAAACAAAGAAACGGGGTTAAGTTATAACAAGTATAATTAATCAAGATAATATCCATATCAAAATAAGTCTTCAATCACTTAGTACATTTCTCAGATAGACTGCACTTCAAATTACAATTAGAAATGACAACTAGGTAATTGTGAAGAACTATTGCATGCAATTGCACTATTAACAAAGAGTTTCATTTTAATTAGTGATTTCATACACAAAATAAAAATAGTATTATAAATGTTAGTAGTTCAAGTTTGTGTCAACTTACTTCTATTAATAATTTTGTCAGGAAAAGTTTCAGTAGAACTTATTAGACCATAAATTCACGTTATTTACACTCATTCATGATAAAGTAGATGATAAAAGGATATTATAACTTTTTTGATGTATAAATATAAACTACTTTATTTCAAATGAAGTTATCCAACTATAAAACTACGGATATAGATAATTGGACAGATACATTCATAGTAGAAATATAATACAAGTTTGTAAATTCGTAGATCGGTTATACTGAGTGGATTTAGTTAACATATCTGTCATCAAAGTTACATATTTTCCACTAAACAACCTTTTACTGAATTCAATGTTCAGCTATCAGTAGTTCAAAGGCATATTCCACAGTTTACGATCACTTTGAATATTGAGTGGGGTAAGTTGCAAAAAGGCGTTAATATGTGAACGACGGCTAGTAATCAGTTATAGAGTAAGTTTACAACGACCAACTTTAGTTATCACAACAAATACGCTAACTCACTACATTATTATCTTACTTTACTGCACCATAACCTTAGTCCCCTCTCCCTAGTTAGTAGGAAATGGTCATGTAATTCTGATGTAATGAAGTAATCAAGTAAAATTCATGGCCTACAAATTATTTTTTAAAAGGGTAATTAAACGCAATCCCAAAAGTAGTACCCAGGAAATTCAACTTAGGAATAACACGGAACATAACATGTAGTTAATAAACAAAAATAAGACAGCGAAATTTACACCCTTTATAAATTAACTTGATATCATAAATCCGATTTGCAAACGACTGTTAAGAACAAATGGCGTCTTAAAGAAGGAATGTATGTCAAAGGAAAAGTGAACTGAATTGGAATGGAATGGCAAGAATTGTAGTAAAATCACTCTTGTTAGTGCTTTCATATCCTGTTGAGTATTGCGAATAACAACTGCTGGATCGATAAATCATCAATGTTAATATTCATGAATGTTAGTAAATATTCTGAAAAAATACATATAGTTAACAAAAAATAAACTTAAATATACATATATAGAGATAACTCTTCACCTTGACTTTAAAGAGTAATTTACTGAGATGTGTATAATTCTTGAAGATAAAATTGACGAAATAAGTTTAAACTGCAAACAACTGCACGAGTAATCAAAGCGGAGGAAACTAGTGATGAATGCTAACTTTGCTAGTAGTAATTTAAAATAAGGCAGACCAAAAAAGAGGAAACAAATGACTTTACAAAACGAAATGCAATCGAGAATATGAACAAGTATATGAAAATGATAGAAATTTAATGGTATAATTAGGGTGAAACAAATTACCCAATAACATTTCACCCTCATAAATCGTGAACAACCTTCAATGAATTTTTGTAATAAATATACAAACAAAATAAATAAACATAAGCGGCTTGATGAAGCATAAACTGGAAGCAAACTTCACATATGCACATGGAAGTGGTTGAAACGTCTGCATTTGGAGCAATATACTAAGACATGGAGGATTTCTCTAGCAGTCAGTATTCTGATGAGAACTGGACAAATTCATGCGACTTATTTTAGCAATTTACTAGCTTGTTCATTAGCTTTCTTGATTCTTTCAGCATTTGACTTTGCCTGTAATGAAATATACCAAAGTAGTAAATTTTAAATAAAACGTGGACAAAATAAATTCAACATTTATTGATATATATGAAGACCAAGTATCTGATCTCGATATTACTTAAAAAAAAACAGTAATCATAACGGCAGATGGGACCCTAATCTAGGCGTTTTAGGAATAACACAGAAGATCATATTTATTACTCATCGTTCACAAACTAAATAACAGTAAATATTTTGTGAAAATCAAAACATACAATGTTCAACTGGGACGGATCAGTAACGAAGTAGAATATAAGAGAAATAAGGCAAAGAAAACGAGGTGAAACCCATTCGTTTTTAATGACCGGTCATAAATACTTTATTGTTGTCATAACCTATGAAAGGACAGATTTTACACGCTAGTTAGGAAAAGCTAAATTCACTAGATTATTAACACATACGCTTTCCTCTCAGTGTAAACAATTTTCAGAAATTGTCGACCATTCGACGATAAGATTTTATGTTTAAATACTGTTATTAATTACGCTGTGGTACAGCTAGCAAAGGGAAGGTCAACAAGCTGAAATGCCGCTTAACAATATATGTACTATGCCAAAGTAAGGGTTGTTATTTGACCTCACACTAGTTTACAACTACAGAGTTTAGGATCCTTGCCATCACTGGCATTCTGGAAAGTAATGGAAGTGTGGTAAAGTTGTTGCCAACAGGGAGTATTTTTAAGATAACATAAGAGTTACGTAAATCATTTCATATAAATATGATTTTACTCCAAGTTAGCAGGTTTTGTGTCATGAAACGTTAGCAACGTTCACGGAAATATATGATTTAGGTTGGATTGAAACTGACAAGTGGAATCCAGGACACTCGCTTCGTCCTATTTGGGACTTGTCAGTTGAATGTACCTGCATCCCAATGTTGATGTTCATACCGGGACTAGAACTTAGTTCGAACCTTTTCATTGATTTGATATGCACAGGAAATAATCAGGTACACCCAGCTGACGAGTCCCAAATAGAACGAAACGAGTGTTTTGGATTCCACTTGCTAGCTACAATCCAACTTAAACCATACGTGTGAACTATTGCTGTATCGAGGCAATCCGCTCAAAATTGTCGTTATAATTCGCGGAAGAGACGTGAATAAAGTAAAATTACTAGGAAAGACGATTAGGAAATATTAAAAACAGATATAAATGAGAGCTGTTTAATTTAAAGAAACCAAAAGAAGAACCTACCTTGATCTGTATTCGTTCAACCTGAACATTTTGCTGATTGATCTCACTACCCATATCAATAGCCATGTTGCGAAGATTCCCAATCATACCAGAAACCTCCTGTAGATTTTGGTCCATTTCGTCTTCTCGAGCATCATTTGTAATCCTGAAACAAGAAAAAAACTTTTCAAAAGAATTGTAGCAACAGCAAAGTCACTTAAACTTACTTCAATATATAACAATGATGAGGAAGATGCATGACGCTGAAAAATAAAATGGCATCAGGTAAACAAGAATATTGCTGCAAAACCACGACATATTTTATTACATCGATAAACCATCCATTGTGAATTTCTTCATGGTTTAAATATAGGCCTCACATTATGATGTTCACTCAAAGCAAGCAAATAAAGAGCAGACTTTATCAATGAAAACCAGGATTAACAACAGCAATAAGTCAGAAAAGACAAGACTACATAAACAACTCTGAACAATTTTAGTAATCATATATATAAGTTTAGAATTTAATAAACATAGCATGTTGTTTCAAGAAACAATCGTAGTCTGGTTAGCAGAACATACAAGAAATATACAAAGTATTGGTTTCATCCATTTGAATAATAATCAAGTAAAGTGTTGAAAAACCATTTGTAATAAAATTGTAATAAATGCTGAAATTTCTTGAAAAAAATATTTGAAATTTAGTTTTCCGTCAATATATCACATCCTCACAAATCTGCAGGGCACTTAGTTACTGACAGTAGTATTACGGATTAAATTTCCAATGTGGTATTCCTAAACACAACCAGGTTTTATAAATGATCGAACTTCAACTCAAACATCTAGCAATAATAAGACATATCGGTTCTATGACACAAGTAGTCGTTTTGATAACCGTATAAAAAAATTGCAAATGGCTATCAAAACGCCTTTAAATAACTAACCGTGTAATGTAACCGCCAGTTGGACCCATCCCATTTTGATCCACAATTATCCGAGGTCCATCTCCACCACGCATATCTTCATCTTTCAGCTGCTTAGTGTAATCATCTTTCTTTTTAACTCTAAAGAATTTTTAAATAAACAGCATATAGACTATGGCGTGGTCATTAACAACTACTGTTAATAAGTGTTGCTAGGGTACACAGTTAACTCGTTTCTAAATAATCCTTAAACCTCAAAAGTAATAAAAGAATCGTGACTCTGCAGACAATTATACAACTCTAATCATTCAGTATATTAGCTGATAACCTTCACAAACAGGAATAGATACATCCCAAAAGCTATTTACACATTCCAGACACATTAAGGCAATTACTCTAAACAAATGCTCTGCAGAACAATGTCGAATAAGTGGGACTCGCATGGCCCAGCGACTAGTTTCAGTTTACAATCACTTTCTAGTTAGTATATAAATAATAATGCCCTAATCGCTGAATCCATGCAAATAAAGAAACTGATAATTTGTCTTCTGGAGTATGAGAATATGCGATTATCAATTATCCTAAAACAATAAGAACAAAAAAACTTACTTATTCCAAGGTAATACGCAAAGTCCACAGCATTTGTTTAGATCATCCAGATTTTTTTCAGCATCCTTCATATCTTGATTAATCTGATCCATACCCTCATTTATACGGTCCAGTTGTTCTGAAAAATTTGTTTAGATACCTTTTCATGGATTTACAGTATTACAGCATTAAGGAAATTAATTGCATATAAACACTCAAGCACAAGTACAAAGGAAACTGACGTATCACGGAAAATTTCACAGAAGTATCAAAAATGATAAATCAATGGTCGATGATACTAATATAAAACCTGCTACCATATATCCATGCAACAAAATAACTTAGTTTACAATCACTTGATGAATAACATACATCAGCTTTTCTTGACTAAGGGACAACATTCTGTTTAGGTTACCGTACCAGTAAAATGTGCCTAGTATATATTCGACGTTTAGTCTGGACAACAACTGTACAACACGAAATTCATACATTACGTCACAACATATACGTAGGCTTACCGCCTTGATCATCTAGCATGACTAATGTTGAAATCCCAGCCTCTTTTGCCTAAATATTACATAAACATTCAGTATGTCATTATCAAATTTTTGCAAATTACTGTCTATCACAAATATGAAAAACTCACCTCTTCACACAAAGCCATCATCCGTCGAGAGGATTCCAGTGACTAAACAAAAGTAAAATGTTAAATTCCCAAGAATTAGAATGTATAACGAATATGCGAAAACTCCATTTTAGATAAAATACTAAACAACAAAACAAATGTATACGTCGCGATAGTAACTATGTAGCATGAAACTTTCTTCCCATGAAAATATCTGCATGAACATTTGAAGAGAATGCTGAACTGCATAGAATAACCAATACTGAAGCCTAATAACGATAGAATAATTGATTTAGTAATGACTTCTTAATTAAATAGCTTAAGGAAGTTTGATAAATGTGAAAACGGAACCCTTGGTGAAAATCTTTACTTTCTTGGTTACCTGATTTCAGTTATAGAAACAACGAAAGTGGAATTAGTTATTCACAAAATAAATTAATCTGTACGTAAAAAAAATAAGATACCTACATCTGAGGTAGTTTCATCAATCTTCCTTCGAAGAAGCTCCACCTCTGTCATAGGCCTAATAATCCCATCATCTAATTGCACCTCATCATATCCACAAGTAGGATAAGACTTTTGTGGCATTTTTCAATCAATAAAACCGAATTAAATAAGTGCAAACACTGGCTTGATGCAAATAGTTACATAATTCAGGATAACAATATTAGGCATCAATTGTAGTGTAAAATATTAACATAATTGAGAAATTCCACAATTCATTGAGACTAAAGCATAGTTTTCATCATATCAGACAACATTCCTATCAGATTTAAAGAACCAAAATATAAAAACTCTGGCAAAAGTCTCAGGGATTAAATGTGTTTGGCCACAATCAAACTTTGAAGCGATTGGTTCAGCTAACAGACTAAATATGACAGACACATCAGAAGACAAACGATCATATTTTGAGCTTAAAAACCTATACTACTTGCAAAGAAAACAGTACAATCACAAATGTAACGAAAATAAAAATACAAGTGTTGAGATAAATTAAGTAATATTCTTTAAAACAGGCATTCCTAAGGTATGGACCCTCTTCCCTAACAATGAGGAAATTGGTGACAAATGTATGCAGCATGAAAGTGGTTAATATCCTTACAGTATTAAGTCATTTCAAAAATAGCATTTATACACCGACTGAAGCGAAAAAGCCTTTTATTTAGAACCACTACGTGTAAAAAGACAAAACAGTGAAACGTTGGTATTGGTTGATGTAACATCTCCATCATAGTACTTGCAGTTATTGGTAAGATGGAAAATTAAACTAATAAGGGTAGCTGTAACTAGATGAAACGATAAAACATGAATCTAATAACTGCTTGAATCAATATAGATGTAACCAGTACCGATTGTGGATATGGTTTTATACAGAAACTTTGCTACCTGATAAGGCTACAAAACCGATATCCAAGCCTGTCAAAACATGTTGATGTCTTCTAATCAATTTTGCTACGAAGCAATATGATCTGTGTGCAAATACAAACAGAACAGGATTACGTTTAGACCAGTAGATTCAGTTACATGTAAGACAAAATAAAACTGAAAAAATACCATCCCAGCGCTAGAAATCCTAGAACTTAGTCCACGCTTCACTTAACCATTTGTTCTTGAGTTCAGTTGTGAGGGCTGACTGGATGAAAGATGATGTCGACAGTTATAAAAACCACGAGTAGCTCATATGCATGGATCTCTTTAAAGTAGTCATAACGTTAGCTTAATGTGATTGCAACAAATGAGCTCTGAGCAGATGATAGGATATTAATCATGTGCGACCACTTTATACCTAGTGGCGAGACCGTAAGAAACGCCAGATTGTGTCGGTACAGTAGCGCTGACAATCGATTTCAGAAATGAGTGCTATTGGGATTAGTCACGCACCACGACAGTACATAAAAGCTAAATGAATAAATCGCCACACTTAATGACACTTAACTTCGAAAATGGTTTGTCCTAAAAGCACTAACTCCCCAGTCGATTTTAACCATCTATAATGCCTTGAAAATTGGATAGTGGCTTGTGACAGAGTAACAAACATTTGGCTTTGCACCTTTCTAAACGTTGAAGTTAAGTAAAGAATAGTATATTTGAATTCTGTTTTACAGAATTGTGTTATCCCTAAACCCTACTATAAAGACTTACTTGGCGAATAGCAACATTTGAGTTGTTTTACCGTATTTTTGTGCGTTTACTGCACTTCAGTTCATCTAAATTTATTCGGATTGCCGCACATCACATAAGCACAACAATAATTCTCAAATTCAATTGTGGGAGAGATCTTGTTTTCGAAGGCTTATGCAAGCAATAACTGATTGTTAAAGCTTTTAGATACATGGTTTCAGTCTTATCTAGCCCCGCTTACAGGGATACCAAACAAAATATGAAGGACATATATATATATATATACATATATATATACTAAAAAGTAGTGCAGCTACTGATCAGATATCCACGATACGATGACAATCATTTTTACACTGCTTTGATAAGACAATATCATCCAGACACAGAAAACAAAATCTATTTAACAAGCACCGGTTTTGAGGACGAAGGTGCACTACTAAACTGCAACTTCGTCAGAGGACACGTATATGAACAATAAATCAAATGTTGGACATAAAAGCCACAAAATCTGAAGAAAAAGACACGAGTAGTTGTAGGATATCACCAACATAGCAACTTGACACTCCAACGGAGCATATACCAGAGAGTTTATGATATATCCCCAAGCTGTCTAAAGACTTAAAGAAATGTTTAGTGTATATACCCTACTTACGTGCAAACTTGATTCTAAATATCACATCCAACTAGCCAACATGTATTACTTGAGACGTCGGTCTTTGAGCAACCCTAGGAATGGGATACTAAGTTAGTAGTGGCCTCAGTACCCAAGATCAGAAGAGATGGAAACAGACAGACTTGGAAACAATTTCCCAACTGGAAATAAGGCGGGCTTAAGTTACGATTAGTAAGACGTGAATCTTGGCTCTCCAAAACGCAATCAAAAGCGGAATCATGCCTTTGCTAGTAAGCGATCAGCAAGTAAGATACACTGGGTTTATCTACAAATGATTAGAAGAAACTAGACTAAACAGAATGGACAAAATTAACCATCTACTATAACAAATACGTGTAAGTTTATAACCAGAAGACAAGACAAATCCAGTGCTGGCAACAGCCTGTAGCAGATTTAACACTGAATAAGCATTTCAAAGAGGCTGATTAATGATAGGTTCATTAGTACACTGGGGCAGATACGTGTATTCAACGTCCTTATTAAGCAAGAATAGTAAACCGATATAGTTACGAAAACCAATTGTCTTTACATAAAAACAAACCTCGTCAGTTGTCTGATTCATTTTGAATTTAATCTGCTCATACTCAGTTAATGGGACAGCAGATTCGTCCATCGTATAACTATGTAAAATTATTTCGACAATTCGCGCCAAGCAACTTAAACCAATATGTACAAACAATCAAACTTCAACCTTTGAAAGACCGTAAATTCTATTATTCAATGTATTCATTATGATTCTGAGAAGTTTATAGATTTTGACTAACTTTCATTTCTTATTAAGTCATCATTTTTGTAACATAAAATGATATAGGTTTGGTATGAATAGACTAAACGCTAACATCATTAAAATGTTCCTACCGGTCACTGGACGCTGAATAAATTATCCTAAATCGTCAAGGCTACTTTCGTTCACTTTCACAATCGATATTTAAAGTAGACACGGTGTGTGGTGTGGTGAAAATCTATTTTGTATAACTTCCGTTCCATCTTAAATTTATTCTCACCTTCTACGAGTGATTAGCACATAGTAAACATTGAATGAACAGGAAAGCCTAGCCACCAGATTGGGGTTAACCAGACACGATATTATTGGATGATTCAACATCAGCTTAAGTTCATGAAAGTTAGACCGTAACATTATCTCAAATGAATCAGGTGTAGTTAGAATGCTAGTCAATTTTAGTCCAGAACCTATAGTGGTGCTAGCTGGGAATATTGTGATACTAATGACAAGATCTCACTCCCCAATTATGTCATTCATTTCCCAGTACGTTCTTAAACCTTCACTAGGAGATTTTCAGAAAGTACAAGGCTGTTTTATACAACAATAATGATGGCTTCTGTACTTAGGGTTGCCTGCAAAAAATTTCCAAAATTCAACATACTTAGGTGTTTTTAGACTGAAATACACCCCGGTATATGACCAAGTTACGTCTGTCGTATAACCAGAACAACTTCTAGGGATTGAACCCACTCTTACGAATAAAAGAAATCAAAAGTAAATGAAGAATGAAAGAGAAGTTACAATTGATTGTGAATAGAGTGTCAATGGGATAGAACAAACATGGTCAGCATCAGTCTCGAAAGCTTATACAACTATTTATTTTGTGGATTATTTGCCGCTACATGGCGAATCAGAAGATAACTGTTATGTTGGGCGAGTAAATAAAAGCAATAAACTTTCAGAACTGTATTTAGGAAGATTATTTCAATTATTTTGTTTGTGAGTAATGTAAACATTTCATTTCTGTCATTGTTACGTTCCTCTTACTCTGTCCTCCTGTTTAGTGTATTTACTCCTAATATATTGTTTCTTACTATGAACTACAGTTAATTGGTTGTGTACAAGTTATCCCTGCTTACTACCACTATTTCCTTAGTTATGTTTTAATTTTAATTTTCTAATTGATTGACTGTGTGGTGTGATTTTGTGTATATATAAAGGTATGGTTGAAATACAATTTGATTCGATTCTGTCTGTTAGCTCCTGATTAGATTGCGAAGGATCAAACTTTTATTCGACACCTTTATCCAACAATTTTTCGTCAATTTTACTTCCGCAGTCCTTCGCGTTATTTTTTGTATTTCCCCTTACTTACTAAACTGGTACTTCTACCAATGAATGCCACACTCGATATAGGTTTGTGATTAATAAACCTCTAAAGAGCTAGGATGAATACATTTATCTCTGGCGAATAATCTTTTTCCCAGTGAATCGCCCTTATTTCAAGACAAATATGCAGACATCCGTATCACTTGAATGTTACCCTGCCTCTTTTGTTAACGAGTGACCCTAGCATATGCACACTAACGTACTCGGAGGGATAGTTGATTCTCACTAGCTTCCAAGCTGAAAGGGGTACCGTCATCTGTTGACCTAAGTGCGCATTTTTTCTTTTGCACCCCGTTACATTTTTTGAGTTATGCTTCTCATAATTGCTCCTCCTTTTAAAATACGGTATTTCTTTCTTACCTTTAATAACACTTTAGCGGCTTTCAAATGACCTTTAACAATATTGTGGTGTTGAATTATCAGCCACTAAACCGAGTGTCTGTTTGGGGAGATAACTTGGTGTCTAGCTTTAGATGACATGTCACTACATTTATGTGTCCGCCCACTCTGACCATTTAATGTACAACAAAGCAATTCAAGCTCCCAATACCCACCATCCGCTCAAGGAAATCCTGACCTAATCCTTACGACAAATTTCCCCATGTCTTTCGTTGTGTTGCTCTGATGGTGGTATTTTCGGTATCTTTTTATCATGTAGTTTCAACTGCCTGATGTTGAAACTATTGTTACGATGACCATAAATCATCGCAAAATATTTAACAAATCCTAATTAGCATGCTGAAGCTCTTAACAGTTTATACCAACTATAATAATAATAAAGTGTTGGTCACAATCCATAGTACCTCGTAGTGGCTAGTGTCAAAAGTACATTAGATTTTATCTGTAATGTGCTTTCATAAATAAAAGACTACTACCTTTTTAAGCCACTTATCTTCGGACGACCTTAAGAATTGTGAACCTTCAAGCCACTTGTCCATGGGACATTTACATTCATAGTACCTCTTGACTCTAAGTCAGCAGAGTTCCATTTCGACGACATATCTCCAGTGACCTTAAAAAGTTACTTTCCTAATTCATGGTATTCTCTTTTAGCAACAAAAAATTAAAACCCCGCTAACCGTTTCCTAAGATAATATATAATTGTGAGTTCAAAACGTTACCTTATTGTGTTAATCCAGCTGTACTTTGATAATTGAAAACAACTGAATCGCTATAGCAGCCACGTTCAGTTCTAGACATGGTATGGCGATAGATTTAAAAAGAATGATACTAGCCTTTCTGACTAACATCCGTGCAGCTATCTGACCATCTTCCTGAGAGCGTACGCAGACAACGGCGACTTATCTTTTCTGAGAAGCATCACTGAACATATGTTAACCATAAAAGTGGTGCTGTTTTGTAGACTTCAGGAAGCAAGCGATAGACAGTTTGGTTATGTAATTAATACTATGGATCCATTCCATCCACTTATTGAATATAACTTTATCCAAAGGATTGTCTCAACCCACTTTGTTCCTACAAGTCTGTTGAAACATCAGCTTAGCTCACAGGGTAAGGGGCTCTACGCACTTTAAAGGACCAAATGGCGAGGACAGACGTGATAACATACCCTTACGAGTCATTGGTTTGTTGGCTTCTTCTGACACAAAACTCAGTGTATCTTCAATTATACCCCACCTCAACCCTAAAGTGCATTCTGTTGGTAGCTAATCCATAGACAGATTTCGAATGTTAATGATTTGTCTCGCTGTTCAACATCTATCACCTCATTTATATTGAAAACAAACTTTGCTATATGTGTGCCAGCAATAAACAGAGATTTTTAATTTCTGCTACCAGGGAATATGCATGAACAACTCCAAGTGATGCTAGACAATCATCAACATAAAGGTACCTGTCAGATGCTTTGTTTATCCTCGGTTTATCTTCAACGAATATCAACACAACTTGACGCAGTGCACAATTATCCCGAAATGGAGATGTCGCACCAAGTGGATGGACGATCATTCTTAATCAAGATACACTTTATTGAGAATCATCTACCAGTAACACCCTAGAAAATCTAGATCATCTTCAGAGACCTTCGCCTGTGAAAGCATTTCCTCAATATCCGCTGCAAGTGCAACTTGAAACTGACGGATCTAACCAGTAGACCTTGTTAAAAGGACTTAGTTATGATCACTCAAAGTGCATTGTTGATTGAGACGCCCTTAAGCTTTGTTAAACAATCGGACACAACTCGGATTCCTCGAATTTATAACTGGATGATGGGATAGGTACCACCTGTCAGGTGTCCCACCCATAGAAGTTTTATATATTCTTCCTGCATAAATCTTATCAATAGATTGAGGTGGGACACAAACCTATCGTTTAAACCATTTAGCTTTTTAAGTGCCAAGTTTCTGTTACAAACTAAAATCCTTCCGTCTCTCACCCAATGGAAACCTATAAAAGAATGACCAACACTGTTTTTGCACAATAATTTTATCAAATTAACTGCTGCAATATCATTGATTGGCAATAAATCACTACCTCCAGTATCGTCTCTAAACTCCTCCTATATATTCTTTCCATTGACTAAAAATCTCTGGCGAACCTTACTGTAGCTCAACAAGCTTGCTTGTACAGGACAACCAAGGCTCCAACCGACCAACCTAATGGTATTCTGGTAGCGTAGAGTTCGTAGTAATTCAAAAGTCCCCACTCCAGAATTCTATGGGCCTTCAAGGTATTGCACCTGATCAGTAGTTTGATCTTTTTATCCACAAGTTAGGGGATGTCAAGTTAGGTAGGTAGAATTTAATACTAAGCAGATCGTCACTATGTGATGATACCCCTCATAGTTTCCGTTAGTTAGTTTTATAAGCAGATTAAACCTTAGACAATTATATAAGCCAGAGATTCTACGCTAAAATAAACCCTCTCGCATGACCAAGTCGTAGAAAAGTTCACATTATTGATTACCAAGTCTTCCCTCATACTCTTGATACATAGTCGTTGAGCTACGCTCATGTAAATTACTGTTATGTCAAAACAGTTGTCCAGAAATACCTAACTTCGGAGGCTATGAGGCCCTGAACCTTAACAAGGACACTAACCAAACAAACATGCTTCTATATGGAGTCTCCATTAATGTAGTCTATTTTATTTAATCTTTTCGAGAAGGCTACCATAATAATGAATGACTTCAACGTGTATGCCAGGCTTCTGGGACAGTCATCTTTGACAATCTAAGATGTCCAGCCTTCTAACAAGCAAAACACTATATCACGTTCATCCCGATGGCTGACTTCTTCTCCAAGCCTAAATCCGAATATTTATTATAATCCTCCAAGTAATATCTATCTTTAAACTTTCTTCTAAACTAAGTTCATAATTTCCTAGACAAAAAACGTTCTTTCACGAACTGTCATTTTATCTAGTTATCTTTTGAGTTGCAATCTGCCATTAAATTTACTTAGTGACTGATTCACATTTGCTTAACTAACTTTACGAAATCCGAAAATCGTAAACCATTACCCTCGTTTTCTTTTTCTACTTTCTCCTTAGTGTGACTGGTAAACGTTTAGCTACCGTTTCGATTACTGATATTTAATCAAGCTTGAACGGCATATTTAGAGACATCAGAGTATATATGTGGACTAACAAATTATCTAGTAGAGGGGGAATCTCCTTTAAGTCGTCCCGTATCTTAACCGATTTTCTGGTGATTGCTGAAGGCCTTGCGAATCTTTGCTTAAGAATTTGCCTGGCTTCCTCATGCCACGCGAATAGTAGAGACGTGCAACATTGGATGAAACTCCCAGCCGTCCGCATACATTGTTCAGTAAGATACGTCAACTTCACTTCGTCACTAATACTAGCATCTAATAGCATCATATCTAGCTCCTTCATAAAACTTGGGTATTCCGCCAAATTCTCATCAAAACATTTGGGATCATATTCAGTTGATTTTAAGGATGATCTGCCCCTAGGGATTAAATGACTCTGTGAGATGATTCACTAAACTTATAGACCACCTCAGTACATACAGTGACATCAGACTTATTAACACCATGACTCATCAATCCAGTAGCTGACAGCCTATATCGAGCAAACTTGGATACTGTATCTAACAGACTAAATAAATTTATAATTCTTAGACCCGAAGGAAAAGTACTTGACTCAAACGAAGCCTGATCAAGGAACCAATACTTGAGATGCCAATTTCAGAAACTGTCAAGTGAGCTGTTCGGATAAGCCCAAATAGTCTCAATGGTAAACCCTCGGAGTGATAGTTGTTATTATCCGAGAAGCCAAACAAACAGCAGAAACACTTGTGATTGTGAGCGCAAACTATTCAATCAACCAAAATACATGATAATATAACGTTTACAATGATACCATATGTTCACTGGCCTTGATAAAACATAAACACGTGTAAAACAGTAAATTAACAAACAGTATTTTTACTCCTGAACGTACGTTAGCTAGCTCATCGTCCCATAAACTTCCAAATCAATTAACGCTGAAATTATAGGAGTTTAACAATGAATGATGATAAGAATAAGTAATATTCAAAGCAATCACCATGCCTGTTTTCTTGACATCTAATCTGCCAGCTACGTTATGACATATTTAATGCATTTACGAACCACCCATAAAAATCACCAGACCAATACCAAAAGCATGTAGATTCATGAAAGTAATTGAAATCAGCATTCCATGAAAGTTACGTCAAGACCAGAATTTTCTGGACCTTCGTTTTATTAACGGATATTCCTGGATCCTAGTTTTTCTGTATCCTATGAAGTAATGATGAGACGATAACGACTTTTATTCTTTATTGAGGGTGCAATTTGTAGGTCAGTTGCTAAAATGATTTTTTCATGCTGACTAAACTCTTTGGGAACACATGTGTTCATCATTACCTATCTTGTTGACTGATCAGATTTTAGTAACTATATGTCGACTTAAAATTTAATGGATGTGATCAAATATTAAGTAAGCAAAAAATTCAGGACAATTTGAAAAGTAACATGGATACACTACAATTAATATTAATTGTCCAACAGCGACGAATTTTTTAAGTTAACAGTTAAGACTACTGCAGCTGATTTTGTAAATGCATCATAATGTAGCCAGCTAAAACATCTGGAGTCAGTATCGAATCATCAGGATATAATGCTGCCGCAAATACCTGTCATTACATTCAACTAGCGTATAAAGGAATGACTCACAGGAATTAAGTGGTCTAGAGAAAAATGTTGACGGTTGGAAATATATCATAGAGACATGTGCTATTGGCTGAATATGCGTCACATTCCCTTTACAGCTAAGAAATTTTGATTAACATTCTCTATCTTGTCATCTGCTTGCCTAATAGTAATGTTTCCAGGGCTGCTTCCGGCTTTTTGTTGGTCCGAATGTCCACTTATTTCTCACTTATTTAAATATCTGCACGTTCATTTGTTGAACGGTCGTTTTATGAGATTGATAACGTCTGCAAAACACATAGTCTTGACATGCTCCCATGTTTCTTGTCTTCCAGCATGCCAGCATGTCAAAGAATAGTCAACAAGTGAGACCCCCTACGGTAACGCATCATCTCAGCTCCGTCACTTGACACTTTCGAAATGTAAAAACAACTAAGATTTTCATCTTAACGACTAATAAGAGCAGTCCAGTCGTCTATACTCATCAAAGTGAGACTAATGTTCAGACTAGTCTAAGAAATCTTTGGTAATTTAATTTCTAGATTTTGTAAAACCTAATCCATTTATGTAGATTTACGCTTCCGAATATTAAACTTTTTTTGGTAAGGTCCTGACGTTGGGATGCTGGTTTTATTGGTGTCTGATTATTGTGAATGTGATCGACGGATGTTGTTGGTGAAAGTTCTCTCGCCGCCTACAAATGGTGAAGGAGCTTCGTAGAGACGTGTATGTATTTTATGATATTCTTAAACCATTTGCTACATCTAGTCTGATGAGTACCTCCAGATTGATATCATTTGGTTTTAATGTTTCATGTGAGAGAATTATGAATGTGCGAAAGCTAACCGTATAGAGTGAGGTTAAAGAAGCATTAGGACTTTTACAGTTATCGAATTTTCATAATAACCGTAGCTAATGTTTACGCCGTATGTAGTTCAAGAACGTAACGCAAGTAGGGAATAGGGTAAAATACCATCATTCTTATTCGTATAATTATCAAATCCTTGTACAACGAAGTTTACTGGTTGTATGTCAGTGATTAAATTTAGATATCAAAACAATGGTTTATTGACAACCCATATAATAGTGCAGTTATCCATGAACCAATAAATATTCAGGAAATGGTCAAATCGAGACATTGTAACAGTCCATAAAATTATTGACAATTGGGCTGGACCATGTTAGTAGGTGCAGACTCACTGGTTGGGGTCTGTGTGATAATCGCAACTGGTGTTTAGAAAATTTCGGTGACATGACTGGGAATCATTCATAGTGGCATAGGTCGTCTGCCGAATACCAAGTTTTTGAATTCATCGTGATTTTTCTACAGGTTTGTTATTTCTTAAATCATTGTCCCCGATCCCTAGTCCTCTCCATTAGTACTAACACTGTTACTATCTCGACTAATTTTGGATTTGGTTTGAAACTTTCATCTGTATGCTAATTGGGACATGACAACTTGAACTAATGTACGTAGTCACTAGGTTATATGTTGTGGTTTACAAATCATGGATTTGACAATTTGACGAAAGCTAGCTACAAGTAATAGTCAGGTCAATGACAACTGCACATTCGAATCCTACTGAAATAATTCAATGGGCTCTTGTTAAATATAAAGCAAGATGTCATAACAAATAGTTATCGAAGTTTCTGAGGAAAGATTGCAATATGCTAATCGGTATCCCGTGCTGGTCAGTAGGAATTAGAAATTCCGACCAAGTTTTAGGAAGTTGTATACTGATAGAAAGGTTAATAAAGGCTATGATGAGGCAAACTAAATATTCTGAGGTACCTCAATTCAATTAAATGAGGAGAAACGCAGTGAAGATTCTTTAAAGCAGTAAGAACCGACTCTACTAACAAACTAGAGAAAAAAAGCTGTTTAACTAAGGTAATATTTTTTGTCATACGTTGTTTTAACTGCTTTTTACTAATACTTGCGACTTCATACATCCAATTATTTCTACATTATTCAATTGTGGAAAACAAAATGATCCGGTATGGATTTTGGAATGAATCAAACTGATTATGATTGATACTACTCTATGGTTTCAGTCAAATCCGTAATCAAATTACTGTTTTACCAATGGTTGACCGTCTGCGTAGTATGCCATCAACTCTCAGATTGCCTAGTTGTTACACCTCACTGTAATTACCTATCATATAAGAATGTTGTGCTTATGAATTTCTTTCGATGCTAGCACTTACTGTCTGAATCCTGCTATTTTGTTGGATTATACTACAATGCTTTCCTTAGTTGGAATTGTCATATGTGAACACGACTAGCACTAACGTATCGTTTACATCTTTGTTTGTTCTAGTGTTTCATTTTATGAATTTATTAGTTAAATACATTGTTTTATAATGTTTGCTTATTTTTTACTGCAGTTACATTGCCTAGCTATTTATATATTACACATGTTGCTTTCGGAGCTATTCGGTGTCTTTTTAAATGCAGTTACCTCAGGCCTATATAGTTTATCTGAGTACAAAAATAAACTAGATCTACTTCACATTTAGTTTTATATATCACTATAGCACTGTAGCAGGGTCATATCTATCTAGTTTTCTTATAGCCACCAGATATTGGTTTTAACCGGTTTGTGCAATACATTTGGACATCAGTTAGTATGCTAAGCATTCTTAACACTACATAGGAAATTAGAGTATTAGTTTTCATGAGGTGATGTACAAATGTTAGATAATTTGAATATAAGCCAGGTTTTGTTGTGCAAGTAATCCCTTAAATCACCCACATGGAAGTGACTGTTTGTATAGCGTAGGAGGGTTGGTAGTACAGAGGACTTAATTGTTATCAAATATCAGAATTAGAAATAAATTAACCCATAAACATAAAATCATCAAAACATCAATAAATTTAGGCTGAAGTGTACCTGGGTATATGGCCAAGTTACGCTTGTCGTATAATTAGAGCCACTTCTATCGATTGGACCCACTCTTACAAATGAGAAGAAATCAGAAGGTACTGAAGGATGGAAGAGAAAATATATTTGATGGCAAACAGAGCTTCAATGCGATAGCTACGTCTAGGCTGGCAAACTAGAGAGAGATGATACCCACAGTGGTTAGAGTTGTGATCTGACGGTGATGCGTGACCACGCACCTTCAACCACTTGTGTCCGCTAAAACAAACATGATCAGCATCGATGTCAAGAGCCTATGCAACTATTTATTTTGGTGATTATTTACCGCTACAAGGCAACACTAACGGCTTTATTGCTATGTATTAGCAGAATTTTGATCTCTCTTCAGTATCATTCGTACATTTGGTTTAAACAATGCATCCGATAGCCTTTAGTTGTGACAATATAAAGCCACAATTACATTTATTTAGTTGGCAATTTGCTGAGTTGGGACACTACAATTTGTACACTATGAATAATGCATTACGATTAGGATAAATTCACGTCACTCGCCACTACAAAGATGAAATCCAACATGGATATTTTTAAAATTCGATTTCAGTTAGAGTGTGTTGAACACAAGAGATATCCATGCTACGCATTCCAAATTAAGTGTTAGCCCTAAGTGTCTGTCAGTGACACCCACCTATTTGTTCATTTGTCTTTATACGTATTACTGTATGTTTACTTTTACACACAATGTGTGCGCTGTTAGCTTAATTAGTAGGTCTTAACCAGTAGATTAGGAATTAATTACCTGATATTTCAATATGAGTTGACTAAAGTGGAGAAGCATCACCAGTCCTGGTAAATTCATTTTAAGCGTATTTGGCTAGCATTGTGCACGGTAATCTTTATAAGTAATTTCTAGTATATTCTGAGTCTGCATTTGTATTATTATGGCCTGTAATATGTTCTTAGCTTCGATACGTTAACCAGTAACAATTAGCTACTTAGAATCTTTCTTGCTTGGTAATTATATGATAGATATAAGGTAGTTGTTCCACACTCTCAACATGTGACATTGGGTTCACCTTACAAAAGAGATATAGACTGTTTGTATAGAATGTGGAGAGTATGTTACTTCTGATGTTGCGGAAATAACTGTAGTAGACACGTAATGAACTTAAGCATCTACAAACGTTTTTTTACACTTTTTATAAATAACTTTAGTTGATTTGGTTTCCTTAAAAAATTATGCAAGGATTAGGGCCTAAGAACTAAAATATTCATCTGATGACATAAAATGCCGTTGTTCATTGGTAAATATGACTTGTGATTCATATTAATGATGTCTAAAAGACGAGAACAGTCCCTTTATATGTATCTAAACCTTATAGCAAACGAATTATATAAAACATCACAGTATCTATAACTAAAAGAGTCGCAAAACGCAGTCCAACACGTGACATAAAATCACAAACGTCATAAAGTTCGAGGATTAGACTGAAAACTTTATTAAAAATTATTTCCAAAAATTTTCCGTATAACCACTGAATGAGCACAAATAAATAAATTTAAAGACTAAATTGTGCATAACAGCAATGCCATTAACCTGCGATTTATTTCCAGCCAATTTTGTCATAGTTGTGATTAACCAATAACATAACCGACAATATTTGTACTCATCAGCGCGCGTTATAAATAGTTTACTTTTAGTGCCTGATGGTATTGGACATCACAGGCTCTTCATACGTCTGCAGTGCAAATTACGTGATTCTGTTCACAGGTTTTATTACTTCACATAATTGAGTTAACGTATGGAAAGCCTGACTCAATATTGGCTTAAATACGACAACTAATATTACACAAACAAACATAATTAATTGAAATGGGTGTTAAGCAAATTCACGAAGTAGTCGGGAGATTGGGGACGATGATAGAACATTATAGCAAATTCACCCCTGTCTCGTTGAGTTTAAAGAGCCTTCTTATATTCGGTAAGTTTAATTAAACCCTTCTTACGTAGTAACTACTTCACAAGGTGAAACTGCACCAGCCTCTAAGTCGTTCGATTTTCTGAAATATGAACTGCCAGTTCGTTTCGCTAACATTATCCGGGAAGTTCAACTTTTGCCCAATGTTTTAAAGAAATCAAAACCTATTAAACATATATGTTTATTGTATGATTCACCTTATTACCTAACATTTGAGCAGATATGAAGAGACATTCGATACATTGTTAAAATACGAAGGATGTTCAACGCATCCCACTTCCACTGTGTCTAGATTTACCGACGATATTGACATACTGTTACAAAAGCATTCAAATGTAGTTGAAGTTATCGCTCTAGTAAGCAGATTCCTTCTAATCTTAAAGTATAGGGCATTAAAGAAATTCAAAATTGTGATTCGTGGTCTGAGTATCAAGAATTGCAGTTGCAGTATTTCCTCGATAGGTTTTATGTGAGTAGAATAGGTGTTCGAACGTTGATGAACCAGCACTGTAAGTTGATCATTTCATTTACCCACTTGACCATTTTTATTTGTGTTTCTGTCATATTTTCAAGTAATCTGTTTGCAAACAAATGGGTGTTTGTTTGTATCCGGAGCGAAGACTTAGCGCAGCGCGGTTGTGTAATATATTGGACTAAGTTCATGTACAGGAACATTATTTATAAGGTTGACAGCAATATGTTTGTCACATTATAAAGGAATTTACACGCAACTACAAACTCTTGATTTCCTATCAAGACCTGTCCTGAGACATATGACTTTAAAACAGCACCAATGAATGACATTTGGAAATAATTTCACTATGCTCATCAAAGATAGAGTAGTGAGCAAAACTTTGCCTGTCATTAGAGCAATATCTTCTGACTAGATTAATTATTTTAGCACTTTCTAAACCCTTCATTGAAATTTCGAACGATATTGCATTGTGTACTAATTTCCTGAGCTAAATATAATTCGAAATTGGGTGCTTATTAAACGGACCTGGAAGTTAGGTCTGGGTAAGCTTCTTGTTCTCACCATAAGAACGACACTACAGTTCTTCAATAAATCAAACCGGTGTTACCTGTAACTTTTCGAATATCCTGCCGTTTATACTGTCTTCTGTTGATCTAACGTAATCGAAACTGCGATTTGCCAATGTTTTACGTCAGGTAAAGAACACTGTACAAGTTGGGGCAATCCGTTATATGGGTTAAAACCAGATCTCATAAAATTATAAACACAGATGTCTCTTCTATTTGTTCGTTTTGATTCGATAAAAAACAAGAGCATTGGGCATCAACGAATTTTACTAACTCCAACTGACATCTGGGAATAATGTGGAAGTTAAATTTTGCATGTAACCTAAAAATTCATTTATTTGTAGGTGGTTTGATAAGTGTTTTGTTTTGTTGTCAAGGTAACGCACATTCTCATGGAGTTTCAAGTGCTAACTGTTAATTTTCGTATAAAAGTGTGTTATGACACCAATTATATACAGGCCGATTCTCTGAAATTTTGACAGTGCATACATTATTGTACGTGTTAAGAAACCAGTTTAACGTTCACCTGTTAATATTTCTTAAAAGATGGGCTTCAAACCTAGGTATGGTGTATATCATTAATTCACTGTTGATTTTCTAGTGAAATAAACAGGTTGCACTTATTAATTTTAGCATTTATGAGCGCTTTTAATACTATTTTCTATGATAGTTTAGTGAGGGATCTCATTTGTAGCCTTATTTGTTTGTCATAATAGGTGTGACATCATGGGTAAATTGACCGGAGATAATTACTTTGAAGCGCTTGATAGTATTCCTAGTTTAAAATTTACTGAATGCTATCTTTATCATAAAAATGCGCAGATATAATGAAATTTCTTGATATGTTCTTTTGTAATTTATCGCATAGTCTTTATGTATATTGGACAACAACTCCATAACTTCTGTAGTTAATCTTAGGAAACTGGCTGTGATTTTATAGATTATCACAGGATCTTAAATAATTGCTGAAAGGTCTCAGTTACTACTACTATGTATGCATTATCGGCCGACTGCATAACTTAAAAGTTTGTCAGTTCACACTGACACATTGCAGCGCCATCATGAAAAATCCAAGGAAGATAATACTGTGTTGTAGAACATAAATATGCGAATGGAAGGGAGGGGAGGGGTCTGAAACATACGAATTTAGAGAGATATCGGGGTATTTGCACTCACATAATTGAGCTTCGTTTGAAGCTTTGTCATCAAATATCTTTATTTCTCAACACATCTATGACTTCAAATAGGTGGCTTAAAGTTACCTATACTGCCTATAATAGTAATAAACATTGTTGATGTCTGTATTTCTGTTTACATGCAATTTGAATAGCTTCTATAATTTAGCGAAATTATTACCTTCTGGTACAATCCCAACTGTGAGTTGTGTTTATAAGTTTCGTTTTCTTACAAATGATATAGTTGATACATTAGTATATTTCGTGTGCAAATTTATTTACAAGTCTAGACTTTGCTTATCAAAGTCATTAATAAATATATGTATTTGTTGGTCCCATCTGTAATGCTGTTTTGTAAATATGCATTGTATATACCTAATTCTGATCATTACAGCTATGTTATATGGACCCACACTCTGCAATATACAATCCCATGTTGGGAGCATCGATCCAGATTGTAGCCCACTTCAAATCGCAATTAATGCATATAGTTACTCCCGTTCATTGTGTATGCAGGTGTATGGTCGTGCACCCGGGTGTGACATTGAAGTTTACAATTGCGTAGATAAAGGCTCTGCATCTGGTAGTTTCAACAAAATAGATTTTTGTGTGGATGCAACCGGTCATCCATCGACTAAATCTTATCTGTTGGAGAATCAAATGAACTGCGCAGATTTGTCCGTAAAGGGAAAAGATGTGACATTTTGTTATGTACCTGGTCATTTGTTTTACATAATGTATGAATTGCTGAAAAACTCGATGAGAGCTGTTATTGAAAAACATACTAATGATGCTCATTTGCCAAGACTACATGTTTTTATTTGCAACGCGAATGAAGATATTGTTATCAAGGTAAGCATCCCAGCTTAATTTTAGTGGTATATTTCTGATTTATAATTTAGTTACATCATAGTGTTTCGGTGGTTTTTCTTTCTCATTAAGTTTATTTAGTGAATTGAACTAAGAAAGTTTGGCATAATAATCTTCAAACAGGAATCATTTTGTTGATTCAACTTCTCGATTACAGGGATATTTTTATTCTTAATTTTTAAAATAGGAATATGTATGAAATTTATCTTACGTGCCATCGTATGTCAATACTAGGTACAAATATGCATCCTCACAATTTTTCACACTACATCTTTACATGAAATGAAAACTAACGTAGTACGGGATAAAGGAGTCCGAGAAACAGTAACCTAAGTGAAACGTTTGTGCGACTGATGCCAGTTTTGAGCTATGTCACTCAAGGCATTTAACCACTACTTAAAAATATCATATGGGCTGAGATCATGTAGTCTGTGAATCTTCAAATGGCTTGGACCAGCAGTTTATGAATCCATGGACTGCTGTCGTCTTAGCTTGATGAATTATAGTATTACTTACGTTCGTTATTACGTCAACTAGTATTGGATTTTAGGTTATATTTTGTCATGCTTGTCAGATATTCAGGAATCGTTTTTACTTGAATGCTGTTAAAATAAATTACAGTCATTCAGGAAGTGAACTGAAGAATGTTATAAACAGGTGGTTTGAAATATGTGGATGAAGTGAATAAAGGTGTCTTTACTTACATTACTGAAAAGGTGAATGTGCTCATTTGAACACATTTTTATCATACCTCAGCTTTTTCAGCTTATCTTGTATTACCTTTTTCATCTATTGTTAAAATTCGGTATAAATGTGCCAAAATTATGAATGTTTATTTAGCCTACTTAATGCAACTAATTTTTTAAATATAGACGTTTCTAGTGTTGCTGAGTGTTTGCCTTACATGAATTAAGCCCTTGTTACAAGCTAGCTAACTCGTAATGAAAACATCCTTTACTTTGCATCTACAAGTATAAATTTTATTACATTTCAGTGACTTTATTCCCATGGGATTTCGCTAACTTTATTTATCATTTCTCGGCTTTCTGTTGCACGTTCTCAGTCATGTAATTCAAATATCAATCTTTAGCTAAACAGGTAATTGTACATACTCACCTAGTTCTGTAGACAACTTATCACATATTTAAACCCTCTCTATAGCCTGGTATATGGAGTTAGGCGTAGTCATCCCTCGTGTATTAGATATAGATCACAACTTTGTGCACGAACATGTATTTAACTACTGTGACGAGTTAATCTTATTACTTGACACCTTACCAAATAAATCTTAAGTTTTAATTTGTATTACATCAGGATAACCGGTTACTTTTCCTAACAGTCAAATTATGCTCAAAGGTCATTTGTTTGTTAGCACTAAAACGTCTTATATTCTGTCAGAAGACAAAATGTAAACGCTTCTTTAGGTATACCGAAATTCCGGTTTAAATTGTGTGAAGTAGTTTTCCGAAAGTTGTTTCATACAACAACACATAACACATTATGAAAACCTTCAATTCAGAAAATAGGCATAAAACTGTTTTCCGTAAAATAGATTGGTTGTTGTAACTAATCATCAAGTTAGGATAAAAAAAATTCAATCTAAAAATGACTGATATTATTTAACTTCACATAAGGATAATGAGCGAATACAGAAGAAATAAATATACAGCAATAAAATATAAACTGTCAACCTTATGAACTGAGTTACTTTTTTTCGCTTATAACGTGACGCTTAACCACAACGTTACAAATGCATTGGTGAGTAATGTTTTGTAGACGCCAGTAAACGTGTGTCTGTCGTTTCCTCTTTTGTTTTAATGGCTTCCGCTTTTAGATGTCAAACTAAATGCACGTTCGGGATTTTTAAACAAACTCGAGTTTTTCTTTCAAAGGTCCCATCATATACCATCTGTCCCGGAGGTTAAATGATCAACTTAGTCAGCTGACTTAAATATTATTTAAACACAACTTCATTAGTTCTTCATATGTCGTTCAGTTATTACTGTTGTTTTACTCCAGTTTCATGTTAGCTTGTTTACTTGATTTCGTGTGTTAATACAACAGCATTTACTTAATATTTCAGGTACACTTTTTATTTCATTTTCTTAAAAATCACAGTTTTATGTTTTAATTATCTGCATTTCTGAGTTTTACGTGTATTTAACCAGTCTAATTCCATGTGTATGGTACTGTTTAAATTGGAAAAAATCACTGATGCATCTACTTTCCTTTTAACTGTTTATACTACACCTTTATGTATTATTGTACATAATGGCATTAGTGATAATCGCTAACCTTTTATTAGATGTCGTTATCTGTATGTTTAAAGTTAACGATTCATAGGAGCTTAAATGTTCTGATAAACTTATTGAACAATTTTCGTCTATCTTATATATTTGACCTCGTAATCATTTTATAGTTGATTTATGTCATCTTAATAATTTTTTATCAACAGATTAATAAAATCAAAAATATACTCACTGACTAACCGCATGCCTTTTGTTTACTGACCTGAATTTTCAGAGTTTACTCTTTTTAACTTTCAATATTATCAGTTTGGTATTAACATTTTACCGGATGGGACAGCCTTAAGTAATATTTCAGGTGTAAAAGTTCATAATGTCTTGTCAAAGTCGAAATTACTACCGCAGATGTTCAAGTATCCTGTTCTTTTTTATGGGATTGCTTAATTCAGTCATGAATGTTTTACAAATAAAACCCTGATGTGAGTATATTGGGCTGGTACGAATTTTCCAGAATGTTTACAAGTATATATTTGTGAACAGGAAGGCTACATAAACCCGTCATTTATAATCAATAACAAGTTTTAGCGCTTTGATATAAAGTTCTGTATTGTCCTCTAATGAATAAGTGCATTAAGACTCTGAATAATTATCTTAATGTTTTTTTTTCACTTGACCGTTAAAATTCCAGTGACTTAAACCAAAAAAATTGTTTAGTTTTTTACGCATTGAACTTGACAGAAATTTTAAGGTTGTTTTCTTTGTTTACAGATTACAGATTTTGGTGGAGGAATGGCATTAAATGTAGTTGAAAAAACCTTTCGATACAATTATACGACAGCTGTTCATTCTAGAAATTTACAACCTGCTGTACTTAATTTTGAAAAAAACCACTCAGTGAATCAGGTTACATTGAATGATCGAATGACATACGAAGTTAAATCAGAGCACAATGATTCTTCATCGATTGCTGGCAGAGGACATGGTTTACCGTTAAGTAGACTGTATGCTAGATATTTTGGTGGTGATTTACATTTGTATTCTGTTGAAGGCGTGGGTACTTCAGCTTTGATTTACTTAAAACGACAACCACAGGATGCTCATGAACTAATTCCTCTCTTTAATCATACATCTAGATCCGTTTACGAAAATAACTCACAACAACGCGATTGGGTTTCCAATTCTCATAAAACCTTACTTGAACCGTCTATCACATCTTAATGGATGAAATTTTCAATTATTTTTTGTCCTACTGTTAACTTTATTTATCTGCCATCTTATTTCTACTTCAAAAAATAACTTGTCGACTTATTTCACTTGCAACATAATGTAAATTAATTAAACCTTGTCTTTCATGTATTTTTTTGCATACCCACGTCTAAAAAAATATCTTTACTTGTTCCTGTACTTGTTAGGAAAATATACAACAAAAATAAGGAGAACAAATAGAATGATACCAGGGTGTTAGCTCTCCATATCGTTTCTTTTTAACTGTTTTTTATTTATGTCATTTGTTCCCCCTTTGCTTTTTGTTTTTGTGATGCTATATAGTGCTGAGACTAATCTTCTTTAGTGAACAAACAGCAATATGATAATAATATAAACATAATTTCCAGTATGATACAGTTTATAAGATAAGCCATTTTTGTTTTAATTTTATTAGCTTTCAGTTATTGGACTTCAATCAGCAGACCTTCATTCATGATATAGAGAATCTGTATTTAAATAGTCTATATCCGATTGCCAACCGCTGGTTCTTCTAAGCTCAAATGATGTTTCGTTCGTTAAGATTTGGCCAGTCAGAACGTAGATTGTTAGTAAAAGTAATGAGGTTTCTGTGAATAACCTTTTGTATGTTTGTAAACACATGTTCATTGAATTTGTAGTTGACCTATGAATAATGTTGATCTTAATAACCATCACAGTTCGCGCCCTAATATAAACCAGCCGGCAGCTTATTTCTTTCTCAAGGTAAAAGTAAATCCTACTGCTTAATAGTATTAGCTTTTTTAAACTAGATGACACTGTTTTGTAAGGATTTGTTTAATATTTGTAAAGAGGAAAATACTTTTGGTCATGTATTTACAATATGCAACAAATGTACCTTAGAGTTGACTCCACATGATAGTTCATACACGTAAACCTTTACCATAGTTTCATTCTTATCACAATAGATTTTCAGTTATAATTAATCATAATCGAGTAACTTGTACGGCTTGTTTTCATTACAGACTAACGGTATGTATACAACTATAGGAAGTACTTAAAAGCGTAAATCAGCTGACTGCTATTTTCGGAAATTCGTTTAGGGGCGATATTATGGAGATGGAAAGCACCTAGCATTTTGATGTTTTTGTCTGATTTTGATAGTCTTACATAGTCATTTGATCACTGGATGATAACAGGCTATTTACCATATTTCGTTTACGTCTTCTAAGCGCTTCTATTTCGAGTCTAGACTTTGCTTATTTTTACTAAGTCTTGTTTTTATTTCTTATCGGGTCGACAGTAAAAGCATTTTCCTTGGTATATATTAAAAGATCTAGGTAACATCACACGTTTTTCAGATACAGAAGGCGTATTTTTCATTTGATGTTGCTACAATAAGTACAATGTCTATATGACTGTTATCAACATGTCTAGCTACTGTAATTCATAAGCGGCTTATATAGAAATTTTATAACTATATATTAATATCATTGCATGTGCTGGGAAGATTTGTATTAACAACGTGATCTGCGACTGTCTCTAAGACTGGTATGTTAACTCTTTGCGCGTACTGAAACTAGACATTTTAAAGTTAAAACGCGATTGCAAATTAAAGTTCACACATGACAGCAAAAAAGAAATATGTATAACTGTTAACTATTGCAATTCCTTTTCCATCCCTTTACTTTTCACTACCCACTACTGCTCACGATCATTACGTAGGATTTTAACCAGCTTCTGCTTATGTTGCCTTCACTGCTCATCGTGTTCAGAGCCAAACAGAGTTTCTAAGCATCTATCACTGAAATAGATGCAAATGAAATCCAATGATTTTTCTCAACCTTTTGATTCAATTTAATGGTAGATATCACTACTAAATTATGATGGCATCTAAACAACAATAATTCTTAAAGTACAATTTTACATTTGTTACTTGAAATGTAAATGACTATGCAAGTATTGCCTTCTAATAGTAAAGCCGTCAACCATTGATTTTCTTCGCATACATTCTTTTTTTCTAACAATTAAGTTGTAATTACAATTACTTATGAAATTATCTTTGATCATCTTAATTGAAAGTGTTTTATTAAAGTTTTTTTGTCATTTATTGGTCACATATATACAATTAATGATGAAAAACAAGAATATACATTATAAACTTATTTATCATAGTTCAAATGGATGGTATCCAAACAATAAATGAAGAAAATATTCTATGAAAAATGAGGATTATCACTTTTTTTTTAAATTGAAATGTTATAGATTTCTAAGCTGTAATCAACTACTAAACTAACATTCTATTGAAAGTACATAATCTTTTTCTTTTCACTTATCATTTGAAAAGTTAACGTTTACTTTGTCGTAGAGTTTCTATTTCTATCTGTATCTCAGGTTTTTTGATCGATTCACAGACAGTATACTAATTAGGGAATAGTGTTATGAGAAAGTAGTTAAGTTTATAAAATCGGGAGAAATGATTCACCGTTAAAACTGCCAATAAACACTTGCAGATTTATCGTTAAGATGTTATTATATGTATTTCAACTATAATAACTGTACGACCTATGAGATTAAGTTGAAAATGATAGATGATTCACATGACAAGTAAATGAATGAAGTATTTACTTTCATATCCACTTATTCATCTGTTTTAATAAACCTACTGAGTTTCTGACCTCAGTTTTCTGTTAGTGATTCACAGGATCACTTGCCTATTCAATAATTTACTCTGAAAACTGCGTTATACAATAGTTAGTTGAATATTCTACAGAACAAAAGGCTCATGATAGCATTCACACATGGTTTTACTATTAAAAGGCAATAGACAAATACTTTCATAGTCATTTACATTTTAAGTAACAAATGTAAGATTGTACTTTAAGAATTATTGTTTTTTAGATAACAACATAATTTTTGTTGCTGGACAAGGTTACGAAAAATTCAGTGTTGCTTTGATTTTTGAATACGTAGGATAAATATCTTGAGCTAACTTCGCAATCATTCAGGCGAATCTAACTAGTTAAGTTACTGATAATGTTTAGGCCTATCGTTGTTTGTTCATCAGATTAATCGCATCTATGAAATTAATATAATTAATTTCACAGGTTACACCTAAATGTCATTTATCTTGAGTGCTTGTGAATATATGTACACATCAGTGGTGAAATAAATAATCATCTATGTGTAGTAGATTAATTCATAATATCTTAGCTTAAGATTCTAGCAGATTAAAAGAGTTACTTTTATGTAACAAATCTGTTATAAAGGTAACATTAAGAAGGATGACTAAAATCCCAGAACTATTGTTTTTTTGAAATTATTTTGTTTGCATATATATTAAACGATTTTCCATTAGTCTAACATTCTCCTCGTCCTAATTTCCCATTTGATCCAATAACTTATTATGTAAATTTTCGTTCAATGACCTAAAACTGATTATTCACGTGCTTACCGCCCTATTTTTTGAATAACAGTATCATTATTTTTTGTTTTTATATTAATCATTTCCATTCTAATCGGGCTGTTATATTGCCTGTGCTTATATGTATGTATTTAGAGGAGTGTATGAAACATAACTCTGAACTGGTTACCTCACACTATTTTCCAGTGCCTATTCACTGGAGGCTAATTTTGCTGAAGAGCAGGCCTACAGAGGTTAAAGTATCAAATCTTTGTTTTTCGGTTGTTATATTAGTTCCAAAAGGGTAATTACTCGTAATTAGTAGGATTGAAGGATGTAATAAAACGAAACTAGCCTCAACATGATGAGTGTGACTAACTTAAATCGACCACAAAAATGTTCAATAGTAGTGATGCAGTTCTCTGCTGAAAATAAATTATATCTGAAATTTGATAAAACATCAAGAATCTGGAATAAAATGTTTCCCACTAAGCAATTGTTTAGACCCAAATAACAAAGTAGATTACTTTTCCAAATAGATGAAAAAATTAAGAATACATGTCAGTAACAACTCGAAAACCAATTAGTCAACTACACAAGAGATACCCACTCCGAGTCAGCTTGGAATGATATTCGAAAGGCTGTTAAAATAGTAGTGATATCTATCAGTAAATTAAACTACAAGATTAAGAAAAATTAGTGGATTTCATTTGCATCTATTTCAGTGATAGATGCTTGGAAACTCTTTTTCGCTCTGAACATGATGAGGAGTGAAGGCATCATAAGCAGAAGCTGGTTAAAATCCAACGTAATTATCGTAAGTAGTGGTGGGTAGTGAAAGGTAAAGGGGTGGAAAACGAATTAAAATAGGTAACATTAGACAACCGTCAAGTTTTAGCTGTGATTAACTGAGATCTTGTTCAAAATCTGGGATCTGGACTTTATCATATCTGCCTGGTCGCGATTACTAATCGCTCCAGTCTAAAAGACAAAATACTTATATGAAAACTACCAAGTAATCAATTTAACAAATAGTGTCTAAAATATTGGCTTCAACAATACTTGGACGCCTAACTGTAGCTCGTGAATAACATGATCGCGAAAACTAAGGTGCCTTCAGACCTTTACGTGGTTTTATAGATCATATATTCACACTTTGGCAGGTTTTGTAGCATAGGCACACTTTTGACGTCCAACAATAATTGTGTTCTTTGGCCTTAGAGAGGCGCTTAACTCTTGATTGTGAGGTTATATGGCGTTGTCTGTCACTGAAAAGCGGGCCAGTAAAGTACATTAACGTTATATAGGCTCTTTACTCGAACACTACTAGTTGAGTCAGAGCCTATGGTAAGCTGTCATCGGAATTCGTTACTTAAAATGGTATTTACCGAGGCTGTCCACTTTCCCCATTTTTATTTAGTTTCACAACTGATAAGCTTCTAGAGTTAACATCATCGTTTTGCTTCTCAGTGGTTGACCTTTCAGGAGATACACTTTCCGACTTAGATTATGCAGATGACATAGTTCTATCGGATAAAGATGCCGATAAGTTGCAGAATCTCGACCACATTCAGCATCAATGTGAGCATGTTTGGGATGCGATTCTTCCCATCTAAATGCAAAGTGCTCCTTCAAGATTGGCTTGCTTGGGCACCAAAATTAGTGATTAGTATCGAAGTAGTTGAGAGTGTTGACCGCTTTATTTATATTAGAAGTCCCATCAGTTCTGATGATCTGGTGTCTGATGAAATTTCGGCTCTTATACAGAAAGTTCGGTTGGCTTTTACCAATTTGCGTCACTTGTGGTGAAGATGAAATATCCGTATACCGACCAAAGGACTCGTTTACTGCATGATAGTCCAATCAGTTCTACTTTAAGGATTTGAAACATGGCCATTAAGGAAAGAGGATATTTGTAGGCTTCTACTGTTCTATCACAGATATCTTCGGAGCTTTACTGGTGTCGTCTGAGAACACCGAGTAAGCAATACGTTGGTTAGGAATAGAGTACTAGGTAAATATGGTAAATCAATTGATGAAGTGCTGAATCTTCATAAGTTGCGGTGATTAGGACATCTGTTACGTATTCCCGAGCACCTCCTACCTCGACGAGCAGTGCTGTCTGGTGTAGATGCGAGCTGAGAAAAAACATTTAAGGGTTCAAACTAGAACATGGCACCAGTTCATGAAGTCACTGACAATTGGACTGAGCCATGTTAATAGGTGCAGGCTACTTGGTTGGTGCCCGCGTGATGATCGTAACGAATAGTGGGAGACTTTAGTTGATATGGCTCAAAATTCATTCGCAGTGGCGTAGGTGCATCCGTTCTTAGTCCCCATCTAAATTCCAAGTTTCTGAATTCATAATTTTCCGTTTACCAAATTATATCTTCTTAAATCTTATTTTCTATCTCTAATCCTCTCCATTAATACTAACATTGTTACTACTTCTGATACTTTGGGATTTGGTCAGACAATTACATCTGATAATTGGGGTATAGCAACTTGGAGCAATGTATGCACTTACCAAGTTCTACGTTGTAACTGACTGACTGCCTACTTTCTATGGATTACTCCATTCTGACTGAAATTCTAATCGTGTTGCTGAAATTATAAAATAGTTCGATTAATTATTCTGTAATTAAATAATAAATAGCTAGCATAATACATCAGCTTGTAGTTTCCAAAAGATTCATTCAAAACTTCAGCTTAGTTTCTTTTACTCCAAATTCTGAGTGTATGCACAGAGATGTTTGTACGCTTACCTACGATATATAATGTAGTTACATTTTAAGTTGATTAATATGCGAAGAAAAGTAGTGAATTGATGATTACGAACAAATAATAAAGCAGATTATTTTTCATTGTTTACACTAAAGAAACTTACCTTTGAATTCAAAAATAATCTTTACGAACAGAAAAGCTATTGTGAGTTCTTTAGTTGACTAAGGTCATGACCTGTATATTTCTGTCTGCTTACTTACTTACTTACGCCTGTTACATCTCTCGGAGGAGCATAGGCCCCTACCAGTATTCTCCATTCAACTCTGTCCTGAGCAATCCTTTCCAGCTGTCTCCAGTTACTGTTCATCCTTTTTATGTCTGCTTCCAGTTCTCGACGCAGGGTGTTCTTTGGCCTTCCTCTTTTCCGTTTTCCAACAGGATTCCAAGTTAGTGCTTGTCGCGTGATACAGTCTGATGATTTCCGCAATGTATGTCCTATCCATTTCCAACGTCGTTTCCTGATTTCCTCTTCAGCTGGAAGTTGGTTTTTTCTCTTCCAAAGTAGGCTGCTGCTGATGGTTTTCGGCCAACAGACATTCAATATTCTGCGTAGACAGTTGTTGATAAATACCTGTACTCTCCTCAGGATGTTTGCAGTAGTTCTTCACGTTTCAGCTTCATACAGAAGAACTGTCTTGACGTTCGAATTGAAGAGTCTAACGTTGAGGTTGGTAGACAGTTGTTTGGAGTCCCATATATTTTTCAGCTGTAGGAATACTGCCCTTGCTTTGCCGATCCTTGCCCTTACATCTGCATCGGATCCTCCTTGTTCATCGATGATGCTCCCCAGGTATGTAAAGGTATCCACTTCTTCCAGAGTTTCACCATCAAGTTCAATTAGGTCGGTGCTCTATGTGTTGAATTTGAGGATCTTGCTCTTTCCCTTATGTATGTTCAGGCCTATTGATGCTGAGGTTGCTGCTACGTTAGTTGTCTTCACTTGCATTTGCTGTTGTGTATGGGATAGAAGTGCTAGATCATCCGCGAAGTCCAGATCATCGAGTTGCATCCTACTTGTCCATTGAATCCTGTGCTTCTCCCCAGATGTAGAGGTTTTCATGATCCAATCGACCACTAGGAGGAAGAGGAAGGGCGAGAGCAGACAGCCTTGTCTTACACCGGTTCTTACTAGGAATGCATCTGTCAGCTGTCCTCCATGCACGATTTCGCTCTGTAGTCCGTTGTAAGAATTCCGGATGGTGTTGACGAGTTTCTCTGGTACACCGTAGTATCAAAAGAGTTTTCATAGCGATCTACTGTCTACATTGTCAAACGCCTTCTCATAATCAATGAAGTTGATGTACAGTGACGAGTTCCATTCAATTAATTGTTCAACGATGATGCGTAGTGTTGCGATTTGGTCTGTGCATGACCGATCCTTACGAAAACCAGCCTGTTGATCTCGAAGTTGAGCATCCACTGAATCTTTCATTCTGTTCAACAACACTCTGTTGAAGACTTTCCCTGGTACTGACAATAGTGTGATTCCTCTGTAGTTCTCACATTTGCTCAAATCCCCTTTCTTTGGTATCTTGATAAGGTACGCTTCTTTCCAGTCTGCCGGCACTTGTTCTTCCTCCCAGATCCTCTTGAATAAAACGTGGAGCATCCTCGCCATTATGTCTATGTCTGACTTGAGTGCTTCGGCTGGTATATTGTCAGGTCCTGCTGCTTTCCTACTTTTGATCTGTCTGATGGCTATCTTGATTTCTTTCATCGTTGGTGGATTGGCATATATCGGGAGGTCTGTAGATGCTGCTTCGATGTCTGGTGGGTTCGGTGGAGCTGGTCTATTCAAGAGTTTCTCAAAATGTTCTACCCATCTGTCTCTTTGTTCTTGAATCTCGGTGATTAGCTTGCCTTCTTTGTTCCTGACCGGTCGCTCTGGTTTACAATATTTACCTGCCAGTTTCTTCGTTGTGTCGTATAGCTGTTTCATATTTCCTTCTCTTGCAGCTTTCTCCGCTGTCGTTGCAAGGCCTTCGATATACTTCCGTTTGTCGGCTCTAATGCTCTTCTTTACTTGCTTATTTGCTTCTGTGTATTCAGTTTGTGCCTTGATTTTCTCTGCTCTAGTTCGGCTGTTGTTGATTTCTGCTTTCTTCTTCCTCCTTTGTTGAATTTTGTTCAGGGTCTCTGTGGAAATCCATTCCTTATGATGGTAGTTCTTACAGCCCAGAGCCTCTTGACAAATTGAAGTTAGTGCCTCTTTGATTCCTTTCCAGTTGTCCTCCATAGTGGTTTCTTCCTTGTTCAGCAGATCTTGTAAGGCTTGAAACCTGTTGTTGAGAGTTATTTTGAATTTTTTGAGTTTGTCAGTATCCCGAAGAGAGGCTGTATTGAACCGTTTTAATGCTGTTGCTCCAGTTATCCATTGCTTCTTTAGCTTCAGTTTCATTTAGGCAACCACTAGGTGGTGGTCTGAAGCTATATCAGCTCCTCTCCTGGTTCTCACATCTTCTATTGATCTTCTGAATTTTTTATTGATGCATATATGATCAATTTGATTCTCTGTAGTATGATCCGGTGAGATCCATGTAGCCTTGTGTATGCGTTTGTGAGGGAATATTGTACCACCTATAACCATTTTGTTGAAAGCGCATAGATTTGTAAATCTTTCACCATTCTCATTTCTCGACCCCAGTCCTTGTCGTCCCATGATGTCTTCGTAACCGGTGTTGTCCATTCCGACTTTGGCGTTTAGGTCCCCCATTAGGATTGTCAAATCCTTTTCTGGACACTTCACTATAATTGACTGCAGCCTATCATAAAACTGATCTTTGTCCTCGTCGTTGCCGTCGTTGGTGGGTGCATAACACTGGATAATGTTCATTGTAATCCCCTTCTTTATTGTCTTGAAAGATGCTTTGATGATCCTGGGTCCATGTGGTTTCCATCCTACAAGTGCCGTGCGCGCTTTATTAGACAGCATCAGAGCAACTCCTTGGGTGTGTGGGGCATTTTCCTCTTCGTGCCGGGAATATAGTAGCACCTCTCCCGTGGCTAATGTTTTCTGTCCAGTTTGAGTCCAATGCGTTTCGCTGATCCCGAGCACAGTTAAATTGTATCTCTTCATTTCTGCTGCAATCTGGTTGATCTTCCCGGTCTTTCACATTGCCCAAACATTCCATGTACCTATAAAAATTGTTGCTCTGGTCGTTAGAAGGGGAGGGGGCTTTGGCCTCATGACTTCCAAAGAATCTCGGCTTTCATCATGAAGCGTCATATAGATTCCTTCCACTTCCACGGCAGAGTTTAAATGGTTAAGTTTGTTTATTCTGGTTAGCGTATTTTTTTAGCAAACTTGTGTTTTACGGGATAGGGGTGCTAGCCCTATGCCCAACCCTCCTCCTTTACCGGGGCTTGGGACTGGCAACAACCCTAGACGAGCTGCGGGCAGAGTAATATTTTTGTCTGGGTCATACAATATAAATAAGCATACATATTAAGTAATTCTATTAAGTCGAAACCAGGAATTCCTTATAGTTCTCTCTTGACCCAAAATGTTGCAGCCCTTGTAGATTCTACGGACTACCAAAAATCCACAAGGTGAATGTTCCATTAAGACCAGTGGTAGACTACACGAACTCGCCGACATACAATCTAGCAAAATATCTGGCTGGAATACTTAAACCATATAACAAAGAGGCAAAATATGGAATTAAAAATGCATTTGATTTTATAAACATGATTACATACGTACGTTTAGAAGATGTAGTAATGGTAAGTCTTTATGTTTGCTCTTTATTCACTAATGTCCCCATTAATATTTCGTTCGACATTATAAATGAATATTCACTCGCAGACAGTGGCTTAAGTCTACTTTGTCCTTTAGATCCTTCTGAAATTATTAAATTTATGCTTAAATTCTAGATTGTTTAAGTTTCGAGAAAATCTCTATAAACAAACAAAAGGTGTAGCAATGGGATCTCCAGTGTCTCCAATAGTTGCTAACTTGTTTATGCATTCACTGGAAACAAGTGCACTCTCAAAATGTGTCTATCCGACCAAACTCTGACTAAGGTACGCAGATGACACTTTCATTAATACGAAACGAGATGAATTAGATGAACTTTTCGAAAATGTCGACAGTATTCACATCAACATCAAATTTACTAAGGAAATCGAGACTGTCGATCATAAATTATCCTTCCTCGACTGTCTGATCAAAAGGGAACAAGATAACTATCTTAAGATTAATATTTTTCTGAAACCGACGTATTCTGGAAAATACCTAGACTATAAATCAGCTCATGCTAAATCAACAAAGGTGAAAGTTGTTGGGAGCCTGATAAACAGAATCCATCAACTAGTTACAGATAATAAAGACCAAGAAACTGAATTACACTTAGTGATATCTGCACTAATGATGAACAAATAACCAAAGAACTCTATCAAAACAATACTTAAGGAGAAACGCAATAGGAAAGTTAAACCGAAGGTCCAACCGAAAGAGTGAATCGACACAGTGGTTGTGCCATACAGGAATGGAACAGCTGAAGAGATTAGAAGAATTTTAAATAAACATGCCATACGTGTTTTCTTCCGAACAAACAATACACTGGGCTCTGCATTTATAAATATCAAGGACTGAGTACCAAGAGAAGAACAAACAAACTGTGTCTATGAGATCAAATGTAATGATTGCAATGATAAATACGTAGGAGAAATATCACGACGATTGAATGTAAGGATGAAGGAACATATACGTTGTTTGAAGCATATTTCCAAATCCTCTAACGATATACGGAAACTTGAAAATAGATTGGCATTGGCATTACATTCAACAGAATCAGGGCACATTATCAATTTTGATGGAATTAAAATCCTTCAAAAAGGTTTTAATTCCTACAAAGAAAGGCTAACATCTGAAGCCCTACACATGTGGGCTAATCCGAATAATATAACCTGACGAGATGGAGAACTGTTAGCTCCACTATGGCAACTAATGACTAAAAAATGAATTCAAACTTCTACTACAATTTCCAACGCATTCTGTTAGGGATTCATAATCCCCAAAAATACAATGGTCGATTTAATTAGATGAAAGAAGTTATACTGATTTTTTATAAGACTGATTTGTAGACTTTCATCAATTATTTTTATTTCAATGTGAGTTCTACTCCTAAATACAGTTTGACAGTATTTTATTGTATTAATTAAATGTTGATGATTTCACTTGATGAATAATCATTGTAAATTGATTGATATAAAAATTGATGTATTTATGTAAATAGAATTCGCTGGTTCACTAGTCTCGTCTCAGTTTTGCTCCACAATACAATCTTCCTACAAGCCTAGTCTTTTGTAATAGCTAAGGGCTGGAAAGGGAACAAGTTGCGGTATACGTCTGAGGTACAAGTATCAGAGATAGCGTTTGCTCACGCAATCCTCAAATTTTTAGCGTCATAACGCATTCCACTTATTTATTGATCGATTAATTCTGTTTAGAATTATTTATTTGAAAATATACACCATTCTTTTGACCCCTAATCATCATTACATCGATTTACTCCAACTATGATTTGATAGCAAGCCTATCTTCGGATTGTCTACCCCTCACTGTGAACAGTATATGTGTACAAATTATTGTAATATGAAACTACACACGAAGTGCACACCTTTCTTTAACCACAACAATTCCAATGTTAGTGCACTTACAATGACTCATATAACAATTCCATACCCTGTATGCAATTGGATATTCGTAATCAATTTGACCTCTTATTTACATTTATATTCGATAATTTTTGATCTTGGTTATTTCCCTGAAGAAGCTCGGGCCATTTTGCCGAGCGAAACGTCAGAATTTTTCCTTTAATTTCATCCGCTGAGATTATTTACAAATATATTTTATTCATATGTCTTACATACACTCGGCAGCCAAGTTTTATAAGTATTTTCTTTGTTTTTTGGACGAAAATACCTATAAAATATATTAGCCTATATGTTTCGAGTTTTTGAACATTATTTAATTTGCAGCAATATGCACCACAAACATCAAGAAAGGCAACTTCCTTACCACACTAGATTCTTGTAGTCATTGGAACCATATAAAATCCATTATTATAAAATTGATCAATGATTTAATTGGTTCTTCAACTCTCTAGGAATACCGGTTGATGTAAAATAGACATATCCTTTAATTAAATACACGTATAATCTCCAATTTAGTGACTGATTAAACGTATTTAATTTGTAACAAATCTTCGTTGCGAAGTGGCGTTGCCTTTATAATAAGATCTGATGTTTCTGAATGAGTATAGTTTAAATGATAATTAATTACTATGACACAGCTGTCTTGAGCTTCTTAGGTTTTACATATTCTAACGATAGTTTCTCCTTTATTTCATAATTGCATAAAGAAAACTTTATCTACTTGGGAAAGCTCATTTGTTATTCTAAACTGTCAACTTTATGAAAATATGTTTTATTTATGCTATTCAATTGTAATCAATCACTTTTCATATTATTATCAATTTGTACTTTCACCTATTACGATTAATCCCATTTTCTTGATATAATCGACTAACAGATTGACGTGAATCATGCAATACATATCATATTTGCGTATAAATACTACTGTATATTTAAGTAAAGCCTAGATAAAGATCTAAATGAAAATTTCTTTAGCAATTAAATTTTATAGACACCCGAGCATTCCTTACTAGTGGGATCTGTATCTATATGTTTATGACTATTACAAACTCTATGATAAGTTGTGATTAGCCATTCCTCTATATAGGCCCAGATTATCCCCTGAACACATCAACTTTTAAATTGCACATTTCTTTGGGCGTGTATGTTCAAGTTGTGAGCGAACTCTCTCTTCCGGTCTTGGGAGTTTGTTGGATTATTTAGGTTCCAAAACACACTCCTACCTAATCCTTCTTACCAACTTCTTTGTTTACTTTCATTCGCACAACCGTATATGTGAGTGAAGTCAACTGATATATGTGAATAATATGTAAATATGGTTTATATCTAACTGGGTCTATTACAACAACGACCTAATATCTATAATTCTCATAACAGACGTCGGATGTAGTTTTCTAGCCGTCGTACAATAGCTATTTCATCACCCCCTTACTTTGATTTGTAATGACTGAATGTTCAAAAATGTCAATGAGCCCTATTGGAGATAACGACTATCTTGAATATATTTTGATATCATTTATCTTGCACTTAGAAATACTGGTACGTTGCTCCTTCACAATAAGTATGGTAATTTTTAGAATTTACAATTTGAAACTATGTATTTTCTTTAGATTACTGACTTTCTTTTCTATAAGAATGCTACAAATACTAACATAATAATAATAATAATAATAATAATAATAATAATAATATGCTGTCATGAATTAATGCTAATTAGGTTGCAGTGTCGTTTGGTTTGACTAAGATAATAAGATACGTTGAGTGATTATGTGTTAAACCAAATAACTATAATCATTATAATGATATAATAGTTAATATTTATTCAGTAAATTCGTAATTGCTTTCCATTTTTATTAATAAACAAATTCAATAGGATTATTTTACTTAAAATGCATATCAATAAGTTGTTGACTATTGAAACTGTCACTTTCATCAACAGATTAGCATCAACTATCTACCAAATAACTGATAATTATTCGTATATTCAGATCATTAATATCAATTTATAATTTGTTTATACTATATATCACATGTTGGTCTACGTTTTCTGTCTCGAAGGCAACACTGTTCGTCGACAATAATAGTAATAATAATACTAATAACCAAGATAATAAAGACATGATGTTTGAAACTAAGATACAGATATCTCATGTGAACACACTGGATGTAAATATCTACATGTAAATAATTATGACTTTGAATATTCAGGGTGTTGTCAAGTAATTTAAAGTTAAGTGGAATCCACTAGGTTTAAAATTCAAACACTTTCGACTCATTACGTTTGAATCGCTTAGAAACATGCTGGATAACGTAAGCTATTAATATGCGTATATAATGTTGTCGATAAATTCATAAACATCAAGGTCAGAAAATCTGTTTTGTATACGATTGGTACAGCAAATGGTTAACTGGAACAAATTACTTTTTCTATTGATTTCCAAGATATGTTAACCAGTAAATTCAAGCCTATTTATTATCTGACATAATAATCGGTCAGCCCTGTTTTCTTAAAACTACCTAATAGACAAATAAATGAAAATATTTTAAAAACATGCATTCTTTTGACAATAAATATAAATAATACACATATGCATAAATTCATGTAGCTGTTTCAAAAGTTAGTACACTACCACATCTTTCTCTCTAAATACAAAATGTTACTACAGAACTTGTCTGCACCATCACCTAGATTAGTTACAAGTGGTGAGGGAGTTAAGTTCACTGATCACTGTACTTATCTCAGAAGTTTCATCGGTACTTGCGGATCGATGTCCGACGAAACCTCAGCTCAGATCCCTAAAGTCTCCTTGGCTCTTATCAACTTGCCCTGCTTGTGACGTAAGCGAGATATTCATCTCTCAAAGAAAGGGAGCATGTTCTATGCAGCATTCTACTCTGTTTTAACCTATGGCTGCGAAATGGGCTATGAAATTAGAAGATATGCGTAGGCTTTATTTCATTGATCAAAGAAGTCTTCGAAGTACCGTCTGTATATCATCGAATGAAGGTGTAAGCAGTTTTGATGTTAGACATAAAATACTATGATAAAATAGTGAATCAACCGAAGAGGTAATAAATCTTCATCAACTGAAACTGCTGGGACATGTATTACGTATGCTTGATCACCGTCTGCGTCGTGCAGTGATATTGGCTGGTATAGAAGAAGGATGAAATGAAAGATGGGGTGGCCAAACTAAAGCATAACATCATTTCATAAAGCCTTTGACTGTTGGTCTAAGCCAAGGTGACAAATACAGTCAACCTGGTTGGGGTCAGGATGATAATTGTGAACGGTGGGTGAAAACACTGGGTGAAATAAATTAAAATCTATCGCAATGGCGCAAATGTATTTACTCTTAATGTTCTGGATCCTACATCCTATTATTCTTTTGTACTTACGTTTGCATCGTTCTTCCCTGTTAAATTATACTAATTTGTTAATCTTGTAAATTTAATCTCACCTTACTATGATATGGAAAATGGGCCTATGCGCATACGCTAGCATCAAGGACATTACCAAATGTATAATTTGACATGTGTTAATACAACTGTAATTCATAGATACCACTCATAATTTCTCAGTTTCTTTTGAACTTGAATATGATTTCAATGTTTATAGTTTAATAGTAGTGTCATGTTTAACGTTAGTAACACTTAGCTGTGATCATTTTATCATTTCATCAGATAGAAAATCCTATGTAGTTCAAAGCATTCCCATCACCGAATTCTGCGTTAAGGACGTGTTTGACATTATTTCCAAACTGAAGGACCTGAATGTTAACGGTAAACATATGCTATTTCTATTAACCAATGTACATCTTAAAAAGACAATCGATTTCATGTGTAAGCAAAGAGCGGAAAACAAACAAATTAATACCGCAATCGCTGAAGACAGTCTGGAAGAATCGCTCATCAGATATAAAATTAATATCCACTTTGTTCCCGACATCGCTTATTATCAAAAAACAAACTCTATAGCTTTAGGCTCACCTTTAAACCCGATTCCAGCTATATTAGAAAATGGACCTCTGAGAGAGGTAGTCGGGAATCTAGATATATATTCTCGTTATACTGATACATTTATTATCACCAATCAGAACATCAATAAAGAAGAACTCGTACGTCAGTTTAATGTTCACCCAGTGATATTTCACTTGTAAGAGCAAATGCGACAAATTGTATTTCCTAGATAGCCTATTGCAAAGACGAAAGGATGGATCAACATATGTAGAAATAACGCTCCGTGTTAATACACATATTTTTTTCATTTTCGTACCGAAATCGTTATAAGAGAATTGTAGTTAGATGTTAAGCAACCAGGGATAGTAAGATCTACTCGGAAGACTATAAACAATGAACTAAATACCATATTCAGCATGTTGATATAAATTAATTACCCACATAGTCTTCTAGCGAAAAGTATATCTACAGTCAACAGAAAGTCTGAAGTATTGAGTGTCAGGAAGAAATCATCCATTTTTAAACTGCAATTCAAGGGGACGTAGGTAGTTATGTATTACAAGAAACGTTAGTTAGTTGTGAAGAAAACATTTTATGGAGCAAACCTGTCTATCAGTCACCAACCGACCAGTTGTGATTACTCAAGTGGTTTTGCCATATCCACATGTATCTATGAATTTAGCTGCTCATGTTGAGAAAGCTATATTGAGCGTACGGCTATACAACCTAACCAACAGATCAACGAGCATCTGCCATCTTGGTTCGGAAAGGGCCCCGTTAAAAATAGCAGGTAGGCAATATATAGAACTAAAGCATTCAGAGTGGTATGTCATATACTATCAAACTTCCCAGAGTAGGTTCGATCTCGTCTCTTGTATATACCAGAACCTTAGGGGATTCGCGTTAACAACTAGGGTCTATACATTCAGAAGAATTGTACACACTCCTGTTCGTTTCGTTATCACATACTAATTAGCAAACAGTTTGCATCTTTTTGTTGTTTCATTGTTTTTATTTCAACTCATTCATACCTCTTTTCCATTCTCTATATAATAAACCAGATTATTTTCACACTTTCTGGTTTCGAACAATTATTTTCACTATTATAATATCCTTATTGTTTTAGAAAGCTTAATTACCCACGTTCTGACCTACTTCACTGTGTTTATTTAAGTTATCATTACTCACATTCATTACACGTCAAAACATCTACTCATACTGTTATTAATCTTCATATAATTATTACTAGTACATTTACCGTTCTACTACCAATTAGCACCTTTCAATTATGATCAGTTACGCAATGCACCTACTACAATATGATTATTGACATGATTGGTCTTATAATTCTTATATTTGTATATAACATTATTGATGTATGCTAGAGTACAGCATGATGGTTTCGTCGAAAGCAATATTGTCTACCTATGTATTGTTATTGTTCACACTGAAATTATAAAGCAGTACTTCCTGTTTCTGACGCATTTTCCACTACGTTACTGAATCTGAAGAAGTACTAAATTTCCCAACAATCACGAGTTCATCTGTAAGGGCTTTTAGGATGAATTTGGCTGTAAGCAACAGATACTTTGTTAAATTATTCAAATAAATTAAGCTTGTGTTATGTTTGACGACTAAAGAACAGTAACGAACTCTAAGAACTATGTTTTAGAATACTATCTCAATTATTTTAACTGTGGATAGTGTAGACATTCCATTCCTATCATTGTTGCGTTACTTTTGCCCTATTTTCCCATTTAGTATATTTATTGTTGTCTCTTATTATGAACTACAGTTAATCAGTCGTGTACAAGTTACCCCTATTCACTGCCACAATCTCTTTGTTTTGATTGATGTAAAATTCCTAATTGATTAGCTGTGTGGTTTGACTTTTTGTATATATAAAAGAATGCCTGAAATATAATATAACTCGTTCTGGCTGGTGCATCAACCTTTGTTTTCTATTCCAGTTTGGGACCAAGTGGGCATAGGGTAGACACGCAGTGATCAATTAGGAACCCATTGGTGTTCGACATATCAACCACAGCACTTTTTTTTGGCAATAAAACAATCTAAAATTAAATCATCTGGTTACATTAGCTGCTCTTTTCAGTTACCAATTTGTCATAAATGTATTGAGACGAAAGCAGCTGCACATAGTAGTTCGACCGAAGATGCCGTTCAGTTATAGCAGATAGGTTGGTCGACATGGTAACTTACTGGATGTAATTGCATTTGACTGATCTTAGTAACTGATCATCCCAGTCTACAAGGTAGAAGCGACGATTACAGAAGAATCCGCTTGAATAATATAGTGTTTCAAACATTAGTCTCTTATGTGGAAAGGGTGAACAGAATAACTAGAAGTTAATACACCGCTCAAATACTCACCCTGTCGGGTTCTTGGATATAGGACATAGTTCTAGACGTCCAAATATAGTGGTATTCTCAAAACTAAATGCAGCATTCGACACTACAGATAGAAAAGTCTAGTGGTAGTGTTCACTAAGTGGAGTAATAAGTAAACACTTCAAAGCCATGTGGGCCATTTACTGGAATATTACTGGTCGAGCCAGGGCTTATAGCGAACTATCATCAAAATTATCAACTTCGAGTGATGTTTGTCAGAGTTGCACATTTCTCTCCTTTATTTAAATACATCATAGATGTTCTCCTAGAAACTATACCGTTTTTGAAACATCCAAGAATTAATCGCTTACCATATCTCATTTGTCGACTAAGAACATGCATGTGATACAGTTCTAATTGATGAAGATGTTAGCGATATATGCAGTCTCGTAAACGCCCTGAGTAATAGTGCAAGCACGCCTGTAATAAGTTTCACTAACTTTAAATTCAAAATATTACTTCAGGACTGTTCAGCATTATTGCTTAACTGATTGTAGAAATCGAAGTAACTACGTGTGTATACCACTTGGAATTCCCATCAACCCTATACGGTTGATTACTGACAAAATCTCTGCAGAAATTAAGAAAGCTCGTTTGATTTCTGTCAACTTATACCGCTTATGGTGTAGGTAAGATGTCTGTTTGTTAACCAAAGGACGAATATGCTGAATATTAGCTTGCTTCGTATTATTCTATATATGCAAAACATGATCTAGGAAGGCAGAAGTGATATGTAAGTTGAAGGTGTTTGGTCGAATGTTTTCATAGCATCACTCGTGTATCCGAAGATAATTGAGTAATTAATTCTGAAGTAAGATACAGATTATTAAGCAACATGTCAGATTGGTTGATGAAGTTAGGAATCTTCCCCGACTGAATTAAATGTGCCCAACAATTAGTATCATCACAAAGATATATCAATAATTATCAACGGTGAACTTGACAATAATGAATTAATTATTTAACGATATTGAGTAAAGCATACGTATTTATTCACAAAATTGTGAAACATAAATAGAGAGTAGAAGTTTTTCTATTTATACAGAATCACATTTACTTTACATTTCATATAAACAATAGTTTTGTCCACAGTAATAAATTACATTAGGTTTACATGTAATACGAAGTACACAGTGACAATGTACCTTTTTCAGTTTACTTTATTAAACTGACACATATAGAATCATATATGTAAGACACAGAATTTAGTTATAAAGATTAGTGTGTATATCTAAAAGTTGGAGCATACGAAGTGAATTCACTTCACCTTAAAGTGTTTATTGTTCATGCTTCACAAAAGTAGTTGGTAACCTTAGATGGCCTTGAAGAATAAATACTAAGGTGATAGAAAAGTATTGTAGCCTATGAAGATACGTTTGATTGTTTATGTGAACTGGATGGTTTGATTGTGATGCTTTTATTATCGTTCTGGATAATATCATGAAAGCTTACTTCACATATAAGTGGGTTGTTTGACCCAAAACTCACTGCAACACTCACTTAATGCATACTTGAAGATATCTGTTTTACCATCGTACTCAGTAATAACAGGGATCTTCGGAAAATTATCTAACAAATAGGCAAAGTAACACAAAATCCAATAGGGATGTCAGAGGAAAGTCTTCCTGCTATATGTAGGGGAGACATTTCCCAAATCACCACAAAGATCTTAAGGCCATATAAGTCACTCGTACTCGAACAAACTTTTTATACAGCACACTAAATGGAAACTGAAAGATGCGACAATGAACCGTGATAAATACATCGTAAACAAAGAGAATCGCAACAACAATGAAAACCAAATTAAATAAAATGTATGCTTCTCTCTTTTTAGGCGTATACGAACACAAACTAGAAGTAAAACAATATACTGTATTATCAGTCATATTAGTGCATACAGAAAAATAGGGACTCGGGTTTGGGTGAAGTGTCAGAGTTCCCGGTTTATTACATCCAAAGAATGTCAGAAAATTTCTGAAAACCCGGCACTCAGGTTATTCTGGAACTAGTGTGCATATCGACATGGACCCCCATTGACCAATCTATGAGGAGGAGGTTAACTGGTCATGAAGTCATAGGTTAACCGACCTAGAAGATGAATGGAATTTAAGAAGTGGCTGTAGGTGTCACTATTCGAAGACAATGAGTTATAGATGAAGTCATTAAAACATGGTGATCGAGAGCGCATAGGATAAACAGCATATTTCCACACAAAGAAAGCGCTGGCGATTTTATTCAGGACGGAAAAATTTTCATAATTCAACCAAGAGAACACAGAGTAACGGGAACGCTGGAGACTAAATGTCTGAAACATGGAGTTAACTTATCAATACAGGCATTTTTTTTAGTTTGCTGTAAGTAGCCAAAAAAGTAAATTAAATTATTTTTCCCAAAATTAAAGAAAAATGTTTGCAGGTAATTTTTCAGTTACGGAGCATCTGGTTCATTAGGGAGAATTTATTGATAAAGTTTAAGATCAGAAACAATCTAGCGTTAAAGACGGGGAGTAAGCACTGAAGGCATAGACTAACGTAAGTTGAATCACTCAGTCATAAACACAAACTCATTTCATTCAAATATCCAAAATGTTGGATATGATATATACCTTCTACTGTTTTAACCTGTTAACTCAAGTTATTTATTTTAAGAGGTAACCTTCACAAGATACTGAATTTTTTTTCTCCCCAATAGGGGAGGTACCACAAACATCACTTATCACAAACAATTCCCCTAATGCTCAATTTATTTTAAATGATTGCACTAAATTTCCGCAATGACACTAAGAGTATACTTATTTAAATCAGTTACGCTGTTTGTGTTTTCTAAAACCCGAAGCATATCTTTATTAAAAAGTACCATCCGTTTGAGGACAATTCAAATTAGTAAAACAGCATACAACCGCCTTATCCTAGACGAATCATTTATTTGTTTGAGTGCAACAAACTAAATCTTGAGTATTATACATTTTTTTGTATAAAATGAAATTAACACTAAATACTCTACTTCTAGTTTATTATTAAAATTCATACTGTCCTACTAAGTGTTTTAATTACATATAACATAAAACTATTATTCATATCATCGTTATTTAAATTCTGAGACTTAAAGAGGTTAATACAATTGATAGGAGGGAAGTAATAGGATAATATCTACAAAGTAATTAGCTAATAATATTGCTATGCTTACAGCCAAAGGTAATCGTTTATTAACCAAAAGACGATCATAGCAAACGATATTTAATTGTAAACTAAATGACAATAATTAGCTGGTACATAGAATAGCTACGATAATGTGAAATTTTTACATCAATACCCTAACAAGATCTCTTCATATAAAGCTCCTAATAATTAAAAAAATGATGTCCGAATGTTTTCTATTTTAAAAATTTTTATTCAATTAGATAATAAGTAGTGTTTTGCGAGTCTTTAAAATTATTAGCTACAGCTCTTACTTGTTAGAGTTTAGGTTTTCTGAGTCAGCAGTTTTTGTTGGAATATACAAGCCTTAAAAAATGCCCCACCGTCCCTTGAAAATACAAGTTTTTATTATATTATTGGATTATCGATTTTACACACTTGGGGTCCATATATAACTGAACGAAATTAACTTTTGACAGAGAAGAAAATAAAACCTTTGCCTGTAATAGATACTATCCTTCTTAGATGAGTTAGAAGCCAAGCTTACTAGACATGCCGAGATGTGTTGGGCTCTTTCCTCCATGTGAACATTAACAATGATATGGGGATAAATCCAGTTCCGGGTAGGAGGAAACGTATATACTGAGTTCTACCGACAGCTATACTTGAAAATATTATTTAAACTACTAGTAAGTAGTGTAAATTATTTCAACAAAATTGTTTTTAGATATTAAGTTTCTTACAAATCAACCAGGTCGATTCGTGATATCAAATTCAACAATTTTCATAACACCCAATTAGGATCAATATCAGTTCACTGGTAACTAATTACAGGTAGCGATTCTTAGAGCTCTAGTAAACAGACACGAGCACAATGTGCAGGCAAGTTGCTCACCAATGGCGACGGATAAAACCATGCAGTATGTTACGAATTGACAGAAGTTGAAAATACCGATAGTTGGATGTCGTTACAGTGTCATAACAGTCAAGCGTTCTCCACGAGTCATGTGGATCCTTGATTCGAAGTTAAAAAATTTTGAACATAATACGCTATATGTATTACTTGTCGTTATTACATTAGAAGGTATGACAAGTAACTTCTTAAGCATGACCGCATGTAAGTAACAGTACAGGTTTTATTACTCAAGTATCGTCTATATACTGGGTGAATACTCTTAGGCACCATAAACTAATTGTCCCATGTATAAAATTGACATTTTCAAACAAGTTACATGCGAGGCATGTTCTAATTACAAAAAAACCTAGTTCTCCGTCAACAACTTTGCATTACTTCAAAACTACCTGACCAAAATCCTGTCTTTTTTAATTGACCTAGTTTTGTTTTCCATACAGTACAAATAGCAAAAATTGACGCAACAAAGTGTTTAAGTGCTCTTTAATGGTCAGAATTACAGAAGTAATATAACTGATATGATTGTGTTCTTATAAGTTGATATAACTACGTACGTGAAATTTGAGCCCCGACCGTAGCTGCTACCTTGACGTGGTGGTCGGGCTCGCCTATTGTGATGACCCAACCGAGCTATGCTGGCTGGAACATATGTTCCTGTAGGTTCTACCATGCTAGGTAGGTCGATTGGAGAACGATGAGACTAAAAGCAGCTACTCAAGGTCTGAGGGCGAAGTCGTACTGCTGACTGCAGAGGGGTGTGACAGCAGTAAGGTGCTTCCCTCGGACAACTAGCATCTGCAGCGATGCTGCCTTCTCACAAAGAAGGAGGGGTTAGAAAAGGTCGACCCTAAAAATGTCACACCTCACCCTACCTCACGGATTTCCGTCTCCGGCGGTATGGGTGCCCACTAAGGGCTTTTAAGTGCGGAGCTAATACTCAAAAAACTTTTCATAAAAAGGCCGTGCGTGACAGGCCTCAAGCAGTTGTCCCTTGGGCTCTGCGGTCACGCTCTCAGGTCTCTAAGACCAACACTAATCTACCTTCTTCTTCAGGTTCCTCAAGAAACACCCTTCCATGGTGTGGGCAGCCGGGAAGTGACAACCGCTCTCATACCCGCAAAAGCACGAGAGTCCAAATTGGTCAAAATCAAATCCTTTCTACACCCCATACTATCTCTCTTATCTCTACGACTAACTCTACTTACATTCCTTCATCTCGCTGCACCGCTAATGCAAACAATGCGAGCTCACGAGAAGTCATTCCTGGTCTCTTGAAACCCCGTTCTAGACTACATGTTGGAGCTTTTAATGTACGGACATTGAGTCAAATAGGGCAACAGGCTTCCTTAGCTAAGACTTTAGAATCTCACTCAATCGATGTATGCTGCGTCTCGGAAACGCGCATACAGGATCCTAGTAAAATCATAAACCTGATTTCACCGTATCAAAACAAAGAAGCAGCCCGATTTACTCTCCGTGTATCCGGTAGCCCGGATGCTGCTTCCCGGGGTCTCGCTGGTGTAGGTATAGCATTGAGTCGTAGGGCAAAACTAGCTCTCCTAGACTGGATCCCTGGAGATAGTCGCTTGTCCGCTGTCCGACTGAACGGGACAGTTAGGACTCGGAAAGATAGGGACACTCGTCGTTGCCTCTTTGTCGTATCTGCCTATGCCCCCACTGACTGTAGTTCAGACGAGGTGAAAGATGAGTTTTATAGCAAGCCTTCGGACCTCCTCCAAAAAGCTAGGCGCTCTGATATAGTTATAATGGCTGGTGACCTTAATGCTCAAGTAGGTAGACTAAGTGAAAATGAGAGACACTTGGGTGGATGTTATGGTGTCACGGCTCAAAGAACAGATAATGGCGACCGTCTGTTGCAACTAAGCTTAGATAACCGCCTGTTTCTAGCGAATACTAAATTTAGGCATAAGGAAAAACATCTTTGACCTGGCGATCCCCAAAATCGTCTCAACATTGGACCCAACTAGATCATATCGCCATCAGCCACCGATGGAGTGGTTTGATAGAGGACTGTCGCTCGTTTTGGGGCACATGTTTAGATTCAGATCATGCTTTAGTGCGAGCGCGTATTTGTTTGAGGCTTACTAGACGTAGGAAAGACATTGCAATTGTCCCAATTTATAAGAAAGGACAAAAGTCTTCTTGTGACAATCACAGGGGAATCAGTCTGACTAATATAGTTTCTAAATTGTTAGCCTCGATTATACTTAGACGCCTAACTAGAGCTCGTGAAGAGCAGACTACAGAAAACCAGGCTGGATTTAGACCTGGACGTGGCTGTATAGACCATATCTTCACACTGCGACAGGTCCTGGAACACAGACACACATTTAGGCGTCCTACAATAGTTGTCTTCCTGGACCTGAAGGTGGCATTCGACTCTGTTGATCGTGAGGTTCTGTGGCAGTGTCTGTCATTGAAAGGTGTACCAAAGAAGTACATTAACCTTATACAAGCTCTCTACTCTAAAACTACAGGTCGAGTGAGAGCTTATGGCGAACTGTCATCGGAATTCCTCACTTCAAGTGGTGTCCGTCAGGGATGTCCACTGTCCCCATTCTTGTTTAATTTTGTCATAGACATGCTCCTCGATATAACCATGTCTTCGTCTGACTTTTCAGGAATTGACTTACTACCAGGAGCCTCGCTTACTGACTTATAGTATGCCGATGACATAGTCCTATTTGGTGAAGACGCTGACAAAATGCAGAGTCTTCTGACTACCCTGAGCAACAATGCAAGCATGTTCGGAATGCGGTTTTCCCCCTCGAAATGCAAAATGTTGCTTCAGGATTGGGTTGCATCGGCACCTGAACTAGTGATAGGGAGTGAAGTAGTCGAGCGTGTAGACTGCTTCACGTATCTGGGGAGTCTCATCAGTGCTGATGGCCTGGTGACTGACAAAATCTCAGCACGGATACAGAAAGCTCGATTGGCTTTTGCCAAGTTGCGTCTCTTATGGCGCAGGCGAGATATCCGCTTGCTAACCAAAGGACGAGTGTACCGTGCAGCAGTTCGCTCTGTCCTACTACACGGGAGCGAAACATGACCGTTAAGAGTAGAGGACATTTGTAGGTTACTGGTCTTCGACCATAGGTGTCTCCGAAGCATTGCTCGTGTATCGTGGGACAACCGAGTGAGCAATGCTGTCGTTAGGGAACGGGTTCTAGGAAAGGAGGGCAAATCAATAGATGAAGTATTGAAACTTCATCAGTTGAGGTGGCTGGGACATGTGTTACGCATGTCTAACTACCGTCTGCCTCGACGAGCTATGTTTTGCGGCGTAGGAATAGGTTGGAAGAAAGCTAGGGGCGGCCAAACCAGAACATGGCAGAAATCGATGAAGTCACTGACAAGTGGACTAAGTCATGTTGGTAGATGTAGGCTGCGTGGTTGGGGTCCGCGAGACGAAAGTCACCAATGGTTAGAGACCTTGAACGATATGGCTCAGAATCGTTCGCAATGGCGCAGGTGCATCCGCTCTTTGTGTTCTCTCAAAATCTAACCTTCCGAATTCTCTATCTTTCTCCTTTCAAACTTATCTCACTGAATAATACTTTTCGAATCATATCTTTGCTCCCTAATTTTCTGCATTACTGCTAATACTTCTACTATCGCTATCACTCTTGGATTTGAACTGACAGTTGCGTCTCTGTGCTGATGTGGTATGGCAACCTGAACTGATGTACGTACGTACGAAGTTCTGCGTTGTATCTGTCTGTCTGATAAAACATAAGGTCAGAACAAGTCAAATATAATTTAGCAGGATCCATAAGATAATGGTAATTCAGCACAACATGCTTCTTAAAACCTTATTTGTTTTAAGATAAAACAACTAGTCAAACAGTTGCTAAATTTTGCGTTTTGTGACTTACAGCAAATCGAATGTACTATAAAATTAACATGTCAAACCTAGACTTAAAAGTTGTATATGTTGATAAATTCTGATTCGCATGCCATATTCCAAATTTAAATTCCAATAACATTTGCAATAAGTTAAGATTGTATAGGTTTTCAGTAACTTTAGTCTATCAGGATGTCAGAAGTAACAGTAACATCACAGCTAATCAGAAAAATAGCATGTACAGGCTTACAAATGTCTTAACACTGATTAGTAGATTAAACCTACTAAAAGTAGATTGCAAAGGTATTACAGTAGTGTCTAATGAGTTGTGATGAACGGGTTACTGGGTGAACAATTTCTGAAAGAAATTCAGACCAATATACAACGCGCAGTGGTACGCGGTTAACTAGTGACTTTTTCACTTACGAGAATGAACTATTGGATACGTCCGAGTGAACTGCTATCACAATACAACAATTTTATGCAAAATAATAAACTTGTAAACAAACATTCTGCGAATAGGTAACTGAAGGATATAAGTTGTGCTAGTCTCTCGATCGATAATGAAATTTAAAGCATACCATTAGTTTCAATTTTTGATATCATATTGCATCCTCTATGAAACGATGCAGAGTCCTTGTATGAAAGCATTAATAGAAAAGTGATTATTTTGGCTCTCCTGAAAACTTCACATTTAGTGGAAATAATAATTATTTTTTACCTATGGTTCAACTACATTTGATAGAAAAATCAACTCTACAGAGATTACGCAGAAGATGCACTATAAGATGAAACTATATAGCAGCGGCAATTCTTGAACATACCTGTAGAACTGGTGATAATAGCAACTTATTTCCCATAATGAGTCACCCGAAATCGTGACTATAAACTACTAGTTTATGTCGACATCATTCGTTAGAAAATACTAATTTATATTGCAACAATTCAATAATGTGAAAAAATTCGTAAGATGAACCTAAAAAAAAACACAGATGTAGTTAGGCAGACCATTGTACTTTTCCACTCAAGACACATCTCTACTAAACTAATAGGTTCAGAAATCACTATTATAGGGTCTATAATATTGAGTATGCCTTAGGACTAAAGGCCATGTAAGGTACAGGACCATGTGAAGACGTGCGGCAAGTCTGAGAATGCTTGTTATCCACTTTCACTTGTCAAGTTCTAAATAAAGAACCTGGATATATCTTTCTTGACATTTAACATAAGGATAATGTATTGGTCTAATAAAATGTTATATCAGTTAGGAAAGGTGTGGAAGATCTTGTTGGCTCTTCTTAACATCAGCTATACTACGATTGGATGTTTGGATGCCCAGAAGGAAAATATATAATGAGTTTACGGATTGAAAAGAAAAAGAGGATGTGGAAATGAAAGAATTCGACTATACAACTCAAGTGATTTTGATAACTTTCAAAAACATTAGAGACAAATATGAATCTAGTCACATTATTCTATACATCAAATCTATCAGTGACGAGCTGAATGTGGAAGGGTAATAATACAATACTCATTGCTACAAGGTACAAAATCGCATTTTATTTTGAAACATAAAAGTAGTCTGCATCAGCGCCTTACTACAAATGTATGGTTCTGTTTATTGTTCAGTCCAGATATGATGACACTTCATACAAGAATACTTGATTGTGCTAGGCTCGTCAGCTGAACGTGTTTGCATTTGAACGAAATATGCTCGCGTATGACTACACTTCGGGCATTTTTCATCAATCTGAGCGGAAGAACTGTATTCATCCTCAACTGAAAAAACAGCATCTTCTTCCAAACGCAAACGAATATCTTGTCTTGGTTTATGTTCTAAAACAAGTGGCTGCGTAACAAACCATCTGTAAGAACACATAGGAGCAGAACAGTTGAGAGAGTAACAGTGTGCCGACTCTTCAATCATCAATAGAGAGTGACAATTAGGACAAAATAAAACAGGCATTGTTATAAATGCTACCGCACAAATAATATCTAATTAACAGATATAATTATACGGTTGCATCAACTGGCCATGACCAATCTGAAAAGAATGAAACGGTGAAGGATGACAATACTATAATGCAGAAATAGATTGATTTTAGATACCACATTCCTCTTGAAGTGGTAACTTAAGGGACAGAAGTACCTAAGTTTCAACTTCACATCAACAAGAACAATCAAATAATACCAACGGCCTATACGCGAGGGGGAAACAAAGCAGAAGATATAAACCTGCTCTTACATATGTAAATGTTTTCTCCCAGTCCTATGATTAACGTATGTGAAACAAACTCTTACACAATTATCTTAATGATAAGAAAAGTTGGTTAACACTGTCAAAAATAAGTGACATGGTAAGCAGATAAACCAACCAACATTATCTGCATGAGGAGATAACGACAAAATGTTTAATCCGACCCGTACTCACTGGGAAGGAATAAACTATGTTAACAGACCAACGTGATTTTTTGAAGCAACCTTCAAGGTCAGTCAATCAATCAATGTCTGGGACCCCAAATAAAGCTAGGCCGCAGACTAACGTTTCCAACCAACTCTGCCCTAGGCTTTCCTTTTCAGTTCTCCCCAAAATGCTGTTCATTACTTTCATGTTTGCTTTATTTTCCCGGCCTAATGTGTTAATTGGTCTTACTCTTTACTTTTGACCCGTTATATGACAGTGTTACGTTTGTAGTATAACCAGAGCAACTTCTAACTATTGTACCAACTCATACAAATAAGAATAATTCAAAAGACATTAAAGGATGAAGAAGAAGTTATATTTGACCGTAAGCATAGGAGCGCTAATAGGATAACAACGTCTAGGTTGGCTAACTACAGAGTGAGTTGATATCCAAGTTATGTCGTGTCGTGATCTGGTGGTGATATGTTACCGAACGGCTTCAACTGATCGTGTCTGCTAAAATAAACATGGTCAGCATCAATGACGAGAGCCTATGCAACTACTGATTTAGGTGATTATTTACCACTGTACCTTCAAGATTTCAAGTTAATGCTTGTCTTGTGACGCCCTTCAGTGGTTTCCCTAATGTGCATCCCAACCGCCCCCAGCGGTTTTTCTTATTTCTTTTTTTTAGATGGAAGTTAGTTTGCTCTCTGTTGCCTGGAATCCTCCAAGGGCTACTGCTAATCCCGAGCCTAGACAGAAGAGAGTTATACGAAGGGCTGGTAACCCGATGTTTTGCATAAACAACCTTGCTAAAAAGCGCTAATCAGAAAAAAAAAGTTTTCAAAGTAACTAAGTATAGTTGGGCATGTCTGTACTTGAATGCACGCTTCGTAATTTAGACAGAGTGGTTATGGTAACGTATCTGAAAAATGAAGTGGCGCTTCTAAATACAATATTTAGCAATTTTAGGCTTAGGGTACCCGAAGTTTGATGTAAAGAAGAGTACGATAACTGAATTTTCATGTGTCAGTTATGTTGCCCGTTAAGACTAATCAGCATAGGGTCACTTTCAAGTGATCGTAAGTTACCCTGGGACAAACCACTGGGTTGTCTGCTACGTAACGGAAATACCAATAACAAAGGTATGGGAGTATGCATTATCAGTGATAAAATCCGTACAATGGAATGAGTACCACCAAAATAATTATTCTGAAAACATGCTATGGACTAACGTTTCCGACGGAGTTGCTTGAATAGTGGAGATTGATGTGTTATAAAATGCGAAAATATAATAGTGGGAGCTCTAAATCTGTTTTTACACTCAGTGACTATAAGCCATATCAGACCTCCACCGATAAGATATTAGCGTAGAATGGTGATTCATTGGTCTGTTGCTGTAGTTTAGTTCTTCATGATAGTTTCAAAAGAATCCACACTGCAACATCCAGCCTTTGGTTATTCGTTTTTGCCTGAAGGTACGTTAAGTCCTTGAGGGTGTACAGAGGATAATGCGTGAGAGGAGGAGGATATAAAAAAGCATATGACTAAGCAAGCACAGTAAATACGCATATATTTACTAATGGAAGTAATTGCTAAAACTGCAGAATGACACAAAAGTCAAGTGAAGACAATCTAATACTAGAGACTACAGTTGGTAGAGTCAGGTTTCGAATGTGTTTTAATGGGGTAAGGTAACACTAACCTTGAAGGCTTCCCAGATCCAGTAGCCAATATCATTCAAGTATCAAATAACTTGCGCAACTATGACCGAAAGACCAATGTACAAACTGAGAATAAAACTATTATTATTATTATTATATATCAGTGAGCTATATATGAAAGTATCCAGTTAGTTTCATTTCATCATCTGCCGATGCTAGTTGCTTTTCTACATACTACGTCGTGTCACTTCCACTTTTGAACATTGTATATACTTGCTCTCGGTTCATACCTTCTTTAAAGTTAGCAACCCTTAAGTGTTCAGGATACCTACTTACCACATGAATTTTGTCAGAACTCTGGTAAATGTATATTTTGTGCCAAAATAATTAATTCTTTTACGAAATTTGTTACCAACATACAGAAAATAATGAACACTTAATTTTTTGCGTTTAAACAGCTATTAGTGTTGATCGACAATGAAGTATTTTCCAGCATTCATGACTGTTTTTTGTATCATATCAGTTTGACTTAAAGTTCTGAAAAATCTCATGTTGCCAGGCTCAAATGTAAGACAAAGCGCGCCGAAAACTGTTGAGGTAGGAAATCATTGATGTATCGGTTACCTAAAATGAATGGTTATGTTCGTTTAAGCTTAGGATGTAGCATTTTCCGAGTATGATACAAAATGGTATGGAAAGTTATCACTTTCGATATAGCCAGCACAAACACTACACATATGTGATTATATTCTCTCCGTCGTTCGATTCCGTCTTCTGTATATATATATATATTTCGCGTATTTGATTATCACGAGCATTCCTGAAAGGCAATATGATAACTGGTTGTGTCCTGAGTATGGTTCAGAATAAATATAACATGACTGATATTTATACCATAATATTTGCGCTCGCAGCATATATGGCATAATTACTGTGAATGTATTCGACCAAAAGAGCATGTCGTGTCATTTGCAACTACTGCATCTTTAATTAATAATGGCTAATCTCATTAGTTCATTCAATAATTTAAGCTTCTGATAATCCATTTACACTTGGTATCAGAATGTTTTGATTTGGGAACCATTGAAGTTGATATAAACACAAAATGCGATGACCTGTACACCATAACTTTAGAATGTCATTTAATGATTTCAATAGTGGACAGAATTGACTACTAAACTAAGGGCATGGAGTTGTCTTCACCTCAAAACTAGTTGAAATCAGCACTAGATTGTCGAGACTTGTGTTGGTTTAGCACCCTAAATATACTCTGCAGTCAATCAATAAATAAATTAAAAAACAACAATTCGAAAAATTATTGGATAATACTGGCCATATACGAAATGCCCGCCTTTAAAAAAAGGTCGGTTTGACTAGAAGTAGTTTTTTTTCTCAAAACCTTTATTCGACTTTTGTGATGTACGCTGGTTTCCCCTCATCATCAAAATCTGAGCCAACGCAAACAAAAATATGTCAGTAATAAGTGCAGAATGTATGCTGGGAGAACAAGTTTTTATAACCACATCACTGTAAAAGTTTCAATTGTTTTTTAAGAGAAATTGGGAATTAGAATATTGGTATAACATGGAAAGCTGAAAATAAAACGTGGTGGCAAGTGAGCTATCTTGATAGAACATAAACGAATTTCTTGAAATATGTTGGTTATCACTTCATTCCGCATACATCGCAACCGGTTCTATTCGGAAATTATGGACGTTCAATAATGGTTAACAACCGGACCAGACAATATTCAGTATTTTCAGTTCACCAACTTACTGTTCATGTAGATAGTATTTTGCAACATCCATTAATAAATATAATTCCGTAATTTTCTTTGAATATAGTATATTTATAAGTGGAACTAGGCGTCTTTGTTATGGTCTAAAACTATTTCCATCAGCCAACAGATAGGATTAAACCATACTTCGAACAATCAATTATATAAACATAACACCTGATTACTCAGTCAGTCATTAGAATAATTAAAATTAAAACAAAATAAAAGTAACAGTGACCTTGAACTGGAGTAGCTAATGCACAGTTTGTTAACCCCAATCCATCAACGGAAAATGATATACAGAAACTGGAGTATTGTTCATTTATTTTTCAAGTATGAATAGCATAGATAGAATACGTGTAGAAAGTGTTGAAAGAAGTTTTGTACTTCGAATTCTGGGATGCAGCAGTAACCTGATCTACACGACTTGATGTAAACTACTCTCTTTAGAACCCTTGTTGCATAGTCGACTACGACATGACTTAATATTATTGTATAAAATAATAAACGGAATTTTATTCCCAGCCTCCTTTCCACACCTGTGAAAATTAAACTGCAGGATACGATTTACAGGACCACCAGGTAAGAGGATTTATCGTTAAGTACCAAAGGCACTATCACTGAAAGTCATTTACTGTATTCTACGGAAAACTCTAGAACCAGTTACCACAGGATATTCACACTTCTAATTCTATCCTAAGAAACAAATTACTAACAATCTCGTGTCTTAAATCTAAAGATTTGAACTAAGTACTGCACCATTTACCACTAAATCTCAAGTTAATCAGTAATGGCTTATTAGGGCTCTTAAATTACAAGCATTACAATCATGTACGTTATAGTAGAGATGGGGCATAAAAAGAATACTTGTTTAAAACTGATTGTTTTACTACTACCAATCAATGTTTTCTCCGTTTCATATATTCTTTTATACCACCTCTCCAAGTTAATCAACTGCCCTAATAAGGAATCAATCTCCCTTAGACAACTTACTCCTAACGCTGGTTAGAAAAGTACTTAATGCATCAATAGCTCACCGATCAAAATAATACCTACATAGATCAACCACCGCAGAAAAATATCACTATATATGTGTTTAGTTGGATCCCTTATTCGAGTTTCGAACACACTTGGTCTCATCCTGTATCTGGATATGCAGTTTTACCCATTCTGTTTATTCCCAGTTGTTTCCTGGGGGTGTAGCACCATAGGGGAGAAGAGCGCGGTTGTTTGTTAGAAATGCTCTATAATATAATACATGCCTCTGGTACTCTAGTACTGTAAAATCTATCGTCATTGACCTTGTTTTTAATTGATATCTTTACATAGTGTGAATACCCTAATAATGGCTCTTAACTAGAACCCATATCATTCTAATCATGCCTGTAAACTGCTATGCTCTTATGTATAAAATGCTACTTGAGGATGAAGCTATTATAATTATAATTATTAGTTAATGTAATAAACGGAGGGATATGACACAGTAAACGTAATAATAATAGAAATAAAATATTCACTTCGTATACATCCAAAATGAATGAATTGAACTACCAACATATCAGATTTTGTATCACGACGGTAAGTGATTAGATTAACTTAACAAACCACTGGCTTTGCTGGTTACTGATGATAGTATTCATCTTTTTTTGAGAAAACAGTAGAAAATAACTAAAGTCAGACAAAATATGGCTGTATTATGTAAACCAGAGAATGTCGATTTTATTAAAACTGATAAGTTTAGTCCAGAGAAATCTAAAGACAAACAACTGAATGAACCTTAGAAAATATTCTGGAAGCACAAAGTTGATACAGAATAACCTTGGCTTCGTCAGTAGTGTAAATTATGTTAAAAAAAGAATATAGTACAGGTCCATATTCTCGGATCTTTTTATCAAATACTAAGGGTGTAACAATGGGAGTACCTAGAAATAAGCATGATTGATTCAGTTGTTTCTTCATCATACAAACCGTTCAGAGATTCTAAAAGTGTTTCTTTTCGGTCATGACGAATTAGTTGTCTCTTAAAAATATGAGATTATTTTATACGTGCAATATAATAGACTGAATTTTTATTTTATCTTCAAATTTAAATCTTGGGGTAATCAAATTTTGGGTGATTTTTTGAAAATATGTTTAAAAATTAACATGGATAACTCCATCCTTATGTGCTTCAAACCGCTTAAATTAGGCACTGATTGTCTATCTTCGCTTAGCTAAAACCCATAAGTCACTTATTTAGACTTAACATTTCTAAACTGCAGAGTACACTTCCCAAGACCAGAAAGCTTGTGTTCTGTAATGTTGAATTTATATACATTAGTGGTATTTGGTAACTTCGAATTCCTGATTAAAATGATAGATTTTTTGATTCTATTATCAGAAATGAAATAGTGGACAGAAATAATCGTTCATCAATCTAAAAAATACTGTTCAGAGCTATGTTCAAAGAAAGCGCATACTCTTCTAGAGTAGAATTAAATATATATATATTTGATCGTAAGTAAAGCGTAAATGGGCCGTGTATATTGGTCGACTGTTAGTTGACTTCAACTGTTCGTTGTATAGAGAACCAGTAGTAATGCCTGGTTAGACTTATGTGGCGGTAAATAAATTCCTTAATAAGTAGTTGTATAGGCTACCGTCAATGATGCTGACCATATTTGTTTTAGTGGACACAACTAGCTGAGGGCGCATGGTCAAGCATTACCACCAAATCATAACATAACGCGACGTAAGAAACGAATTTTTTTCTAGTTAGCCGGTTTGGACCTCGATATCCCGTTAACGCTCCAACCAAGATCAAATATATGTATTCTACCCATTGCCATCTTTCTATTAGTTCTTATTCTGAAGAGGGGATTTGGTCATTAGAAGTTGTTCCGGTTATACGACAAACGTAAATTGGTCATATATAGGTTATACTTCATACCTTTAGATAATTGTGTCTACTGAAAAAAACATGATCAGTATCAGGGACTAATGTCAACAGGACTATATACTTTCAAAAATAATTGGCCGCTATTAAACCAACTTATTTTCTTGACATTTTTTTCCTTGTGTAAGCGCTTAAAAGTTTACAGTCATAAGCATCGCTGCCATGATGTTTGTCCTTAAAATATAAGTGACTACTATTCTATGGCTCGTAAAACTAATGAATAATGTCTCATACGATCAACTTACGTAATATCACTTCTAACGAATGTTATGAATTTAGACAGTGGTAATATTAACACCCAGAAATATTAAAAAGTGGTAACCGTTCACTAATTGATGCTACTGAGTAAACTTTTCCAACCGTTTGAAGTCAAAATCAGGGTCAAATGCCAGAAACGATCTATTATCTAGTAAAATAAAACGCTTACACATGAAAATATTTAAGGTTGAACAAAGTAAGTACATATTGCTGATAACTAAACAGTATAGCTGCCACTTGTTATATGTTGTCCAATCAATAGGGGCATATCTGTTTTCTCTAACATATTACCTTCCAAATAAAATAATATAAGATTCTTTTATGGCTGAACCCGTGAGGCGATGATACGCTTGACATGTTTAATCAAGTCGCCACATATCTGGAATATAATTCTACTATTCAGCATGGCCACATTGGCTACAATAAAAAAAATCAGCTGTAAAAGATGCATTTGTGGCTGCTTGATTACTAACAAAAAACAGACTTTTGTCTCTTCCTAATTCCACTTTAGGTTTATCAGTTTTAATTAGTATATGGTATGTTATTGGTTACATTAACCATGTTACTTCTCGTGAAACACACTGCGGAGAAACGATTTTCAAATGGCTTAACAATGACAATGGCGATTAATAATATGACTGAATCAAATACATTTACTGATATGACGTGAATACAAGTGCTTCTTTCCACTCTGATTTCTGAATACTTTAAAGGACGAAGCCTGAAGAAAAACTTATTATGAAACCTGAAAGAATACTGTGCATTTATTTAAGCACATTTGGTTATATACTAGTTCAAATAGTCATTATTAGTTAAGGATTTTTTATGATTAATTATATGCCAAATACAATGATCTAAATCATGTATAGACACTTTTCACCAAATCCACAGCTCACTTCTGTGACAGAACTAGACATTTTGTCATGATAATTAGAGTCGCAATGGCGTTTCTAACTGGGATTAATATTAAGTTCATAGAAGAAACTGTCTTATACAGCTCATAGAAAAAACAAAACAATTGAAATCAGCGACTTTGGATTACTGACATTTTTGATTGTAATTTATATTGAGCTCGATGTTTAGATAATGTCTGGTGTCTATCTAACCCCTTTAATAAAATGCAATATCTTCATCAGTTTTACAGTACTCGACCAAGTCTCACGAATAATATGGAAAACAAAATACTAGTTGACACGAGACGATTTACCTCAGCGAGCCGAAACCAAGTAAATAAAATCCTCAATAAGTGAGTGAAAGTAATCACAATGTCTAATTATCCTGTAATATGAATACCAAGTTAAGAGTGTACAATAAGTGAATTGTTTCCAAGGTCATAGGTGATTGATACAAGCTGATAATAACGGGCGTGTCATCCTAGGATTAGTTTGACTGTGAAAAATACATCTGAAATGACAATGAAGATTCATGATTGTATTTACTTAGTATTCAGACTAAAGAATGTAGATGGAATCTAAAATTTTAGGTTACTTGAATATTAATCTAGAAAATAAGTTACTCACAAATGGCCTCTACAACTGGCAATCATTGTAAATAAATGATCTGGATTAACCTATGAACATATCAGCTTTTATATTGTATATTTCTTTGCTTACAAATATCAAATTTTCTGTTAAATTTCCTCTTTTCCTGTCGTTTTGCCTAAACTTACTTTTAATATTGGGGTGCAAGACTTGCACGACACACCTGAGCGTCATTTTAGACTTCGCACACCAGTGATTCCGAATGATCTTATTAGGCAATGCTTATTTAATTTATTTTTCTGTATTACAAACTGTAGGTCTTTAGTCCCAGGGTCTCTTCACTTAGTTGTTGATAGTATGCATACCAACGACGACGAACTCTCTATTATAGAAATATGACGAAAAAATTAACTGCTTCTTCCCTTCTTTGTCGTTTATGAGAGCTACTTTTCACAGAACAGACGCAGTATGCAACATTTACACAAGAATGCTCTGAGATCATACAGTTGCGAATTCTGCGATGTTCTAAGCTATAAATTCCACAACATGATCTATTACACTAATTAAAGTGTTTGCTCATGAAAGGAAGGGTTATAAGACTTTCACAGTGGATGTAAGCACTAATATATCATACAACCGACGTCACGAAAATATTGGCAAGCTTAGAGAAAAGTTTGACTAATCTTTTGTAAGAACTCAGTCTAAAACACTTGGATAAGTACGACATTTAAACACCTTTAACAGCGTCTACGGAAGAGGGATTCTACTTTTCGATTACGTCCACACCACAAATTTACATTTTCATCCAAAATTCTTCCCAAATAGAGGCTTATCTACCTGAATTTTTCTCAAATATTCGTTTTCTTCTTGAAGCTCTATATCACACATTCCTCTTCTTTTTGAAGACTTTCATAAACTTTCGTCTTTTCCACAAAATTTTCCTCAAAGCAGTCCATTTTTCATTTAAATTGTTCCCAAATTGTCTGTGCATTGCAAAACTGACCGATAACTATTCGCTTTTTCCACCAGATTTTGTAACCACCTGATATATTTATTTCAACTTGCGGTGACTAATTAAACTTATTGTCAGTTGCCTTTTAATAACTTTATGCAAGAAAAATGTTATGTAGTGTGCATGACGTCAGTGGTAAATACCGATGATAGTTAATTGAAGAAAATATACTGGTATGGGAACATATATTCATTATATACAAAGAATGTGTACAAATGCACGAAAAATCGAATTTCCGTAGACGGTTTGAAATTCGACTTCGGCCATTTGGTTCGTCAGATGTTTCGCAATTTGTTGTACTTTTCTAATATAAAGCACACACAACTTATCATGAAAGAACATCACATACATACCATTGTTGAAAAAGTTATTAATCACCTCAGGGTTTAATGAATTTGCGATAAATTTTGACAAAATGGCATCTCAAATGAATAAATAAAGACATATGAAGTATAAGAGAGAATAAGTCTGTAAAACTGAAACTTTTAAACTATAGGCTCGCTGGAATTTTGTATTAGGTAAGTCGATTCGCAAGCTACGAGTCGAATACAAACGCAAGAATATGCTTCATTGGTTACTTCAGTTTCTCATATAATAAACGCGTCAATTTCATTATCTGTTTTATTACAAAACTGTCTAAAATCAGTAAGCCGTTGCCAAATTTTTGTTCGCCTAACAATGTATCCAGTTCTTCCAATTAGTCCTTAGCTAAAGAGAAGACTCCAGTTCTCAAACAACAGAATTGTTGACCATCGAAAATTAATTATATTTTAAAACGCAATTTAAGTAATTTTCTATATTCATAACCTGGTTGGACAAACCATTGACAGCACTTCTTAATACACGTAATTTTCCTGCCTTCTTGAATTCAATGTAACAATTATTTAAGTATAATTAAATGAAACTGTCTTTTCTTTAGCGATGAGAGATAAGGTAGTATGTAATTTAATTTTTGTGTTCAGATTGCTTAATTCGCCATCAGATACTCGCAGATTATCATCGGTAGTAGAATGCCTTACATTTACTTGTTCACTACATTTCTGTACCCCCAGACGTACGCACAAGGGTGACTACAACTTAATAATTAAATCCGCAGACACTTTATTAAATTCTAGTGGTTTCGTGTTTCTACCATAAATACAAATTAGGAATGCGCTGCTAATTTTAGGTGAGCACATGTGATCAAGAATTGACCACTGTTGTTGGTTAAAATCTTTAGGCAGTAATAACCCAAAAAAAGTTCAGCAGCAACAAAATCTCATTGAACTATGAGTTTAATGATAAGCTTTTAACCAACCTTAATAAACTCACACTTAGTCCAATACGATAATATAAACAGGGGCGTCAGCATTCAGGTGATTATCTGTAGATCTACACAGCAAGCTTTCAATTCCATGTGGCGCCTTCAGAGGGACATCGTTCAATTAGCACATCGACTGTGCCTAGCGTAATGACTGGATGGGCTACAATTCTCATGACGACATGAAATGTCTAAAGTTTGTTCCCGCTTGATTCAGCGCTTCTATAAACTTAATATAAACAGCTGTCGTTATATTATACAGTTTTTCCTTATTACTACAGACGAGATGTAACTACAAAACGAAATGTTTGGGTAGCTCGAACAACATTCACCACATTAAGATCTAAGAGTCCTAAAAATATTATCTTGATAGAACATTTTCGCTACTATGGTCGTCAGATGACTCGTTATGACGCTTGTATCTGTCAGTCAAAATGAATGTTTTATATTAAACTCGTTATGCATTCTCAGTTACTTTCGATAATGTGTAGACCAGTGACAACCTGGAAACTGAAAATTCTGCCAGCTGCTTTACGTCAATGAGCACTTTTACCATACGTACGTCTCTAACATTTTAAAATAATTTTATCTACATTGTGTTCATGTCTAAAAAAACTGAGCTCACTAGTTGAAAACAAGAGTATTTAAACAAATTTTAAACAAAATTTTCAACCTTTCGATTAAAATGTTCAGCACCATTCGCAAAATATTTTTGCAGCTCACCAAAATTATCTAAGAGATAGCTGCTTGGGATAAACTTCGAAACTGAGTGACTCCAGATAATCCTAATATGATATCGTTCGTGGTTGATGTATTTACTTTTCTATTCCATTAAACAGTTCGCCTCACGATCTCAAGATCGCTTCAACTAAATACCTACTGAATACATGCGAACAACACAGAATTTGCTATTCTACAGCCTCCAACTGATTCTCAATGAAGGGTCATACACCTGGTGCAATTTTCAACTGACAACTTGCTTGGCGAAATTAGAATGTTTCTAGTTTTGGACCGTACGGTGTTAGTTATATTGCTTTTAAAACTGAAGAGAAATGGCTTAATTAATAGTTAAGAATATGTTATGATGCAGGAAAATTTGGTGATTGGTTGGCCGAGTGCCAATCACTAGTGCCTAGTCAGTAATTGTGCGTTTGCCCTATGCCCACTTAGTCCCAAGCCAGCATAGGAAGAATACGAGCCAATAGATCAACCAGACAGAATCCTATTATATTTCAAGCATTCTTTTATATATACATAAAATCAGACCGCACAGCAAACCTAATTAGGAAATCAACATGAATACAGAACAAAGGAAATAGTAGTAGTGAATAGGAACAACTTGTACACGACTAATTAACCATAGTCCATAATAAGAGACAATATGATAACAGTAATTATGCTAAACGGGAGAATAGGGTAAGAGAAACGTAACAATATTAGAACGAAATGTTTACATTACACACAGTTAGAATAAATGAAACAGTGTTCGTAAAACACAGTTCTGAAAGTGTGTTACGCTTCTTTGTGGTCCGATATAACAGAATAGGATTAATCAAAACTTTACCCGTACAATAATGTACCCCAGTGTTCACAGAGTCTGGACCTTTCGATTCTCATTCTGAGAGGTTCATTAAAGAGTTCTGACACAACCTTATTAGGTGGAGAGCTTGTCTATCCTACCTACTAAAGGTATGCAAGTTTGTTTATGTTCTATCTTGTAAGTGTCCTCTTAGGTTTATTAAGGACTGAATCTTACCAGTAATCTGTCACGGTAAAGAGGGTTATGGGCCATTTGATATATCAGGTTCATATTTCCCTGACATCTCTGTACTCTACAGGATACAGAATTAATGCTTTAACTGAAGCTGCTAAGGGTTTTATTTTTAGTCCCACTACTTCTTAGTTACTTTCTGTTGGACACGTTTTAGTGTAGCAATATTTTTCTTAAGAGAGGAGAGATCAGGTATTTGAGTTTTTTTAAGGTGAGGTCTAAAGTATCTACTGTAAATTTAGGTGAAGAGTTCAAAAGTCAGACTACATACAGCCCCAAGACTGAGTAGGCTTTATTGGCTGCAGCATGTTAATGAAAAAATACCTTCACAATATTCCAGAGGATCATGCCTAGATCCTTTAGTGAGTTACAGAGAGTAATGCTAGACTTGCCAAATGTGTACGCAGATAATATGTCCTCATTGTTCGTTATTGATATTTTACATTTATTTCTATTAAGAAGAAGAAAGCTATTGAAAGCTCTCCAATGCAACCTCTTCAAGTCTTCTTGAAGAATCACAATATCAGAGAGACGTTGACTCTTCCTCCAGATATTAAAGACATCTGCATATAGAAGAGCTTATGACTTCAGGATAGCAGTAAACTCATTTATAGACAATAAGGAAAGCGATCCAGGAATATAACCTTGTGGTATGCCACTAGTCCATGTAAACCAATCAGACAAATTAGAGCGAACTCTGACTGCCATATACTCGTCACTTAGACAGTCCTTTAGCCATTTTAACGACACTCACTGATACACGTTGGCTGTAATTTCTTGCAAGGAAATTGATAATATGCTTTATTTAAAACCTTGGAGAAATCTAAGAGGATAATATGTGCGTGACAGATGTGTTCTACGGATAGATTTCAACTATTCCATGCTATCAGAATGTCAGTGTTGCAAGACCTTCTTGGAATGAACCTGTGCTAAGATTCAGATAGTGAGGTATGGTTATGGAGATTATTGTTGATGATGCTCTGAGAAAACCTGGTTACTGTGGAAAGCAAGGTAATCGTACAATAGTTCGAAGTTTCCATTTTGTTGCTTCCCCACACCTTTCTTCCACTCAAAAGGTAGTCGTCTGCAGCTAGAGGGCACTTTAGTAGAGAAAAGCAGAGTAAGCACGCATATTCTCTGACTTTAGGATGATATTCGTTTAGGCCGGAAGAATTTTGTAGACTCAGGCCCCTCTGTATCCCTTTTACAATATAGAACTCGAACTTCACGACATTTGATCCAACAAAAGGGACGATTTGGTGGTTGACACTTGGTATCGTGGTATTGGTTAGAGGCAAGTTAAATTCCATTCTTTTGGCCAGTAGATCACCAACTCCGCAATAGGGGCTGTGTACGATCAGTGAATCCCCATCTAATAAACGAAGTCAGATTTCCCTTTCTCCTCGTATGGTATGCTGAGGCTCATTATTGCGTTCCAAAGACCCCATCAAGGCAATCTGATAGACTTTTCTACCCCATTTGATTTTAAGAGTGCGTTTGTTGTGTAGAACTTTGTAAAATATTCAGTCCAAAGGTTCACCAGAGAACCTCCATAAGTACCAGATAGTGCGCTTACACCTGATGATTTTGTGGGTGCTAGACCTTAGCTAAGAGGGTAGACCTAGATTTAAAATGAGGCTTGCGAAGAGACGTATGGTGATCAATCGACTAATGGGAATTGTCTCTGATTCAATATTATATGTTGCTTACATTTACAGGGTCTTGTTCGCTAGGCCAGAATATATATACTAGATTTGCTCAAATTCCATCGTAGTTCACATTGTGACAATCCTTGCTTACTGCAAGTTCTGTCGGAAAATAAGGAACAGGCAGCTCAAACAGTAGGGGCTTTTCCCAGTGGGCTAAGAACTACCAAGTTCGAGACACTAGTCTCTAATAGTAAGAGTACAAATTAATTCAAAGGCCTTTCTACTGGGATACTTTATCACCTTATTCACGATTGACAACTAGGTGCCTAAATTTTGATACTATTTTGAAGTCACAATATAGCGGGAAGAAACAAAAGGGGACATTAAAATCATCCGCTGTCAGTATATGAACGAATTAAAGTAAAGAGCCATATGGATTTTGTGAAAACGTCTTGTTCTGGTGTTCCAAGGAGTCTGTATACAAGCGCGACCAAGCAGTAGCCACCAGTTCCCTCCATGCTGCACCAAAGGACGTCACGATGGGTAGGTCAGAGAGCGGTGATTCTATAGACACTAAGGGAAGAGGACATATATAATACTACGATACCCCCACCCCCCTTTAAGTGGTTAGACCTGTCATTACGGAATAACTGGGAGTTATCAATGGGACAGTATGGCAATAATGATTTCACTATTATTCCAGGTTATACACAAAACCCTCTTATAAGATTGCTTAAAGTACAATGAATTCATGATTTCGGGCGTTTTTGGTCGTACCCACCCACCACTTTACTGTCAAATCAAACATACGAAAGAAGCCTACCATCCCAGGGTAGGTATGGAGTCAAGGAAACGATATTTTTTACGTAGATCCGACCACATGTAAAGTCAAAGTGAAACATGCGAGATTAAATGCTTTATGCACCGTTTACCTACAATCCAACAACGCAAGTACTTATAACAGTATTGTGGGTTTAAAATCTATGAGTTAGCATTCAAAAGCAACTACTTAGGTCAATTAATATAGCTTGGGAATTAATAAGGAATAGGTCGTCTTGGGTAGCTGTGGCGTTATGCTTCAAACGTGAATGTTACCAGTCTCAGAGATATACTTCCCCAAAAATCACCTTACTTGTATGAACTAACAGATTTTATGATAAACTGGTTTAGATTAATTGACTACATATAATTAGTAAATTAATATTGTTCAACACAAGAGAATTATGAACAACACTGATGATTGTCACGAGTCTGTTTACTTGAAGTTTGCATGACATATATAGTTTGATAAGACTGAAACTTACATCAAATTGTTCAAAACTTTTATAAATATACATCTGATCAACCAATTTAATCTTTAATGGAATCCAATCAAAGTGTAATGAATGATCATCTTGTGTTAAGAGAAAGGAACGGACAGACATACGAATCACATGACATTGTAGTATTTTATGTCACTTAAAAATTAGATTTATACTTAAAGTGATTTACTCTTATGAATTAGTTAATAGTGTTACACGATAGATAACGTGACAGTACCCAAGCTATACTATGTCTTGTTATCCTTTGTATACAACATACATCATATATATTGATTGCATTTTTGGCCTGTGATCCAGTGAAATTAAATAAGATAATGTAAAAAACTTAGTCTTTTGTAGAATGTCAAGGTTATAGATTTAAATGCATTAGTACTAATGATAAGTATTACTGACAAGATTTAGGATATTTACGGTATAGTCGTGACATTTTTGGCTAACGTAAATACAAATTAGTATCAACTGCATACACTTGTTATTTGTAGTTTACTACATAACACTAGCTGGACAACCATTGGAGGCTAGTGAGCCCTGGACGCATTGAACCAGTGTTTTTTGAATATCTAAACCTGGCCGTAATGTTGATTTATGTCTTCCCCGAAAATGTTGGATAAGGAGGTCAAGGAAGTTATATTTTGCATTGCGGGAAATGAATTTGGAAGTGGAAACAAGTAAGCAGACAATTGACCATTTTAGTACGTGGGATTGTAGCATACAAGAAGCGCCAAAAAGATGGCTACAAAAAGTCATTAAATTTGATAGGAAGAACGCTACATATGTGTTATAAAAGGTGTACAGAATTATATTAGTATCAAAACTGTCAGTAGTACTGAGGCAGACACACTGGCATAGGATAATCAGTCTTCAGTCGCTGTAGTGGTTCATTAGTCACAAATAGCTGACCCGCAAAACCACCTAACCGTATCATTTCAATGCAGCCACTGTTGCTGTTTGAGACAATATTGGATTGAGCTTCTTGATGAGAATCGACCGTAGTGACGCGACAGTCCAATCACAGTGCTACCAAATAATTAGTGTAGCAGAATTTATGACTCATGCCCATACTAAATAAATCCGAATTTTATGTAAGACTATTTTCCAGTAGAAGATTGTTACTATACAAAAGTAAAACCAACACCTTAATATTGCCTATTTTCAATATTACAAAGTGTCTTCCTAGTTTTGACGATTTTAGGACCTTTAAATGCTAAATAGTTGAAAAGGCAGTAGAAACCCTATATACCTATTTTGTGTAAGAGATAAATTTACGCTGTATTTACATTGTAAAGCTGAAACAAATGTATATCTAAAGTTAGTTCTTATCACTGATACTAAAAGTAGCTAGCAGAGTGAAAAGATATAGTCCATTGAATGACGCTAGTGCAGTATAGCGAGTCGCAAACTAGAACGAAACAGCTATCTAGTGACGGCTTGGCATCAGTCAGTGTAGGTCACCCCTTAAATAACAGTCCTGTGTGCTATTTTAGGTGTGAACCATGGCCTATGACAGTAAAAACATAAGTAGGCTACAGATATCTGATCATGTGTCATCAAAGCATTATCTGCTAACGGTGAGACAAGTGAACAGTTCTAATGCTAGACTGAGTACAAAATGATGGTGGTACTAGAGGTATGACGGTTGTTAATACTTCCCAACAACTTACACCGTGAAAGATCCTCCCTAAGATATCTGGAAAGGAAATAGGGTTACGGTTGGTTTTAGGGACCTGGGAGTGTGACTGTAGTGCCCATGGGAGAACTGTTAACAGCTGACCACATAGCCTTCCCATGAGCAACTTTTAATGTTAGTTCTCCTCTAGTTCAGGTCATACTGCCGGAGATGGAAATCGGTGGTACGTTAAACACTATTTAGGTTGACCTTTATGAACCCAGCCTTCCCTTTATAGGGAGCCAGCTTAATTGTCACGCTGGTTGCTGCCACACCTCTGTATAGTCGTTAGCAGAACTTCGCTCTCGGGCTTTAGGTTTTCTGCGTTCAGTCCTACTATTATACAACGGATCTACGTGGCATGGCAGGAGGTGAAGGAACGACTGTTCTGGCCGGAACTGCCTGATTGAGTTATAATGACAGGTCAGTCAGTCAGTTACAACGTAGAACTTGGTACATGCGTACATCAGTTGAAATTCCCATGCATCTATTAGCAGACAGAGGTTAAATTGTTGGACCGAATCCCAGAGTAGGGAAGGTAGTAACAAAGTAAGTACTAGTGGAAAGGTATAGAGATCAGAGATAAGATTTGAAACGAAAAGAAGTGATTCAATAAAGAGAAAATTATAAAAAGCTCAATAACTAGAATTTGGAGGAAGACAAAGAATTGATGCACCTGCGCCATTGCGAACGATTTTGAGCCATGTCGTCTAAAGTCTCTAACCATTTGTTACGATCATCGCGTGGGCCCCAACCAGGTAGTCTGCATCTATTAACATGGCTCAACCCAATATTGACAGGCACGCCAGATCACTGTATTAAGGTAACAGCAATGGTTGGGGAGATGGTGACACACTGAATGGTAAGTCTGTGGGTCTTTACCAACTGGGGTGGTTGGGAGAGTTATTACGTATACACAACCAATCCTTGTTGCGGCAGAGTTAAGTTGACAAGTGCTAGGGGCAGCCGAGCAAAAATGACACATCAGTGTATGAAATAATCCTTAGAGCTGTACTGGTGAGTTGAAGATTAGTGATATAATCCAAAGATGACTTGTCCAAGATATTTGAAATTTACCCGATTTCGCTAAGTCAATGCAAAGTCACTCACGGTTTTAAATTACTAAACAGAGGTAAATTCAGTAGCCGTGAAGAGACCAAAAATATCGACGAATACTGTTTCCAGAAATGTCGGACAACGTGATTTATTTGATTGATCTCATTATCATAAAACCTTCACAAATATACAGATGATATATTCTTGGCTTAAGATCTATTGAGAGTACCAACACTTATTATTATCGAAATTCCAATGTAAGGAAGTTGAATCAGTTGACCTCGAGTAAAATAACATAAAGTAAGCAAGTCAACTATTCTTCGCCAAAAATGGAAATACGGCGATAAAAAACTTAGCAAGTTGTGTAAATGATCAACTGTATGCTAAAAACCAGGATTATATTGAAAGATTAGAAATCAATATTCTAAAAAAGCTTCAAATAATGGTGTATTACGAGAGACGAGTTTACAGGTTATCTCAGTTAGAATTACAAAAATAAGATATAGCATACATTTTTCATACGATGGCCAGTAATATAATGAAAATAAATATTATTGTTATCGACGTAAAAACTGACATAACCATTCTACAATATATTAAAATATGCTTGGAATGAAAAACTAAACTAGAAAACCGTACATTCAAGGAAATTTTGTAGAGAAACATTTGGCTAATATAACAATATCACATAGTTCTCAATTAATTGATTTACAAGACAATATTAATCAGGACAGTAAACCACAGCTAAAAGTACAAAGTTACATCAAACAATCGTACCAATATACTAATATTTACAATGAAGGTGATAAACTATACGAATATGATACCCATGATAAAAGGTTAGAAGAAAGTAACGTAAAATAAAGCATAAGTTTCTTTTATTTTGTAACCTATTAATCTCACTAGTCTTGTGAATCAAAATCTGATTTTATGAAAACTGCTCTTCTAGTAAAAATAACCATTTATAGAACTCGCTGCTATTCAAAACTAAGTGAATTTAGTCGCGTATCATAACCATAAGTAGTGGAATATCTTCATTTTTTAACGTGGAAATTACTTATTGTGTGGGAAATACAGCTTTGACACCACAAATAGGATAAACATACAACTACTGTCACTAAGTGGCATCAAATGGACACACTGATCTCGTCAAAATATCATATACAATTCGCACAGACCCCATATTAAACACACCTACGATATTTATAGGGATTTATAAGAACTAGTGGCTCATTGAGATACCGAGTAAGTCATAAAGGTTAAGTACAGATTTCAACAATTAGCATCACACTGAGAGAACTAAGAAAAAAAATTAGAAAGTACTAGAAAGCTCTTCAGTTCAAGCACGGAACTCCCGTTAGAAGCTAAAACTAGCATCTTTGTGCTTTAGAACGAGTACTTAACTTTCAAATCACTAAGTGGGCATCTAATGGTTTACACACGTAATTTCAGTAAGACACCCTAAGCTAGTACTAATCATGTTCTCATTGGTGACTAATTCAGGAGTTATGTTAAGTTGTGATATCAAAAACTGACTGAAGTCAGGAATGTAAACCAATAGATACAGCTTAGTGGCCTGTAGATCGTGTGTTCAATCACTACCAAGCATGAGAATGTGCACTTATGAAGAGCCCCCATACTAGGACAAAACAGGCGTTCAGTTCTTGTTGATTCTCAGTAAATCTAATTGTAGTAGGTAACTGGATTTTTATTTTATGATACAATACATTCCATTTCTTCATGTTTTAATAAAATAGTTTTAGTGAATTTCCCTTTACATTCAAAATCAATTCAGTTAACAATTTTGAGTAGAATCTTACAACTATTTACTATAAAAACGTGTTATAATAAATGTAGTGTGCTGGTAAACATCTGAAAAACAAACGATATTTAAGAGTACGTTTTTCGTAATGAGTTGCCTGATAGCATGCCTTTATAGAAAGAAACATTGAACGACGATAATCATAAAAAAAATTGAATTGTGTTATCATTACCAATAAAGTTATATGACAAGGTGTTCATATTCTATATTACTACTGACATAATTATGTCGACATGTTAGGTAGACATATAACAACCTACTAGTTGTATCGCTGATTACTTCAAATTTATTGAAAATGATAACCACAATTATCTAAAAGGGAAATCGACTGTACAGCGATAATCTCTATTTGAATGAGGCATGCACAAAATAAAAAATAGAAAATCATCAAGAATCCAGAATACATTTAACAAAAAAGGGAAATTAGAGGTAAGATAAATAAAATGTTATAAGAACACTGATGGAGAATATAAACTCTGGAAATAAAGGCACCCATATATATATATATATATATATATATATATATATATATATATATATTCTACGTGTACTTAAAAGACAGTAAAATATATCTATACTCTTAAAAGTATAAAATAAATGCAACGACTGGAACAAACAAGACGGAGAATTATTGAATCTGTGTAATTGTACATGATGTTGACCACGATAATAACAATGATTTCATTTATAAATTGCACGAGCCAATATCCATTTGAAAAAAAGCAGTTACTTTTTGATTTATTCCCACTTACGTGAGAAATCCACAGTTTAATCACTATCACAGGACCAATTGGAATCTTCGGAAATATATTCATTAATATGTGAAAGTTTGTTGAGTTCACAGTTTTCTTGCTCAGACGAATCATCAAAAAATGTAATAGGATTTGACGATTGTATAATATGTGTCCAGTTAGCCAATACAACAGCTGTTGGAGAAAGGTACTGGCCTAATGTTTGAGCAACTGCAGCTGGTAGAAAATAATGTGGTTTTTGAGAATCGAAAAGTGGAACTGCTTCGTTTGAGTTATTACAAGGCTGAGGATTATGAAACCATATCCCACATGTTACATGTTTATTTTGATCCGGTCTTCCAGCTAAAACTAAAAATGTTGCTAATTTATTTTTATTAGCAAAGTTCAAGCTTTTATTATGGCTTTGATCATCCATAGCTGAGGAATGTAGATGACTGCATGAATCAACAGCATCAGAGTTTTCAACGGTAGCTGCCTTGGATGATGACTCATTTCCACCCAATTCGTGTAAAAGGTGTGTAGCACATACAAGACCTCGAAACCCAAGAATTTTCGGACATAGATTAAATATCAGCTCAATGTCTTCGGAAGGATACTGTCTGATGGGATTCGACTCATCGATATCCGACATTTGAACGGGTCTCCATCTAAGCCACTGAGAAGAAAATGTATCGAAACAATAATGTGTAGCCTCTATATCACGAGAACAAGTTCCCATGGGAAATAAATACGTATTATCTAAAACAGAAATACAGTATTAAGAGTTTGCTTGAAAAAAAGAAAATACAAACATCGATTTCAGTTTTTTTTCGTAACACATAACACGGATAATGCAATGGGCACTTCGACTTTTTCATTTTCTAGAGCAACAATATTTTAAAATGATTACTTACAAAAACTGCAAAAGCCTGCCAACTTAATAACTACAGATGAGAAATTTAGTATTCATTAGAGCATGAGCTACGGTTACATTTTTGATCACAAACGAAGAATACTATCAAAAAGGCCTTAGGGTACCGATCTACTGTAACCACTATATATTCCATCGTAAAAACTTATAAATTAACCATCGCCAGTATACTCCTACATACGTCGCAACTACTGAGTATTATAAAAATGGTGTTGCCACCGAATAGATGAGCAATTTTATGCAGACGACGATAACTAAACATCATCAGGTCTTAGAGGGCACGTTTAGCGAGCACAGTGAAACTACTTACAGAAGTATACTGTGTACTAAAGGTGACCACGTCTTAAAGTGATCCAGAGTAATAAAGGTTGGTAAGAATTACGATTAGGAAAGTTAACTGACTAAATTCAAGCATTATGACTTGTATCGTAACACATTATGATAAAAAAACCTGTTTTAGGGTAACAGATCTAAATGGATATAACGCAACTCCTCTACAGTTGCTGCTAATAATATAATGGAAGACAAAATAAAACAATAAACGAGAGTAAAATACCTAGTCTAAGCCCAGGTAGTTGTAAGCGTTTTAAAAAATGAGGTTCCATTAGGGTATTGTATTTTTTTAAGTGGAATGATAGTCGCAGGATTAGAAGTGCAATAGCATCCAACCAAAATTTATGGGATGATTGCCTAATTCACAGAGCTGATTTGAAGGTTGATAATCAAACACTATCCACTCCATATATATTTTATTGATTTCAGCGATAACCTCAAATAGAGATATTTTAGAAACAAACATCAATCTGCGATCAATCAGTCAGTCATGTACAACGTAGAACTTGGTACACATATCGATCAGGTTAAGTTTCACACACACTATTAGCACACCAAGATGGATACTAAGGTGACGAAGCAGTAATCAAATTAGTGGTAGTAAACAGAGGATAGGTATGGAGATGGTATGAGAAAGAAGAATTACTTAGTGGGAAGAAAAACATAACATAATTGTAAGCTCGGGGTATAAAGAAAGGTAAAAAGTGAAAGCACCTGCGTATATGAGAAAACAACTGAAGTAAACGATTACAAATCAACAAGAACAATACATTATAATTATCATAGAACTTACCGTAGTTTGTAGTTTGTACAGAACAACTGATAGCCAACAAACGGTACATTCTGATGAGGAAAGGTGGATTAGGCAAATTCTCTACAACAAATGAATAGTTATCAGGTTGCGGGCGAAATCGGAAGAACTGTGATCGAAGTGCGGAAGTTTGGTGAAGTCCGTGACGTGGATGTCTGGAATTATTTGAAGAAGAAACTGTTTCAACATTAGCATACACCCAGTCATCAGGTGGGATAGAATTTAACTGTTCAATAGGGGTAAATAGCATAATTCCATTTTGGCTCTTAGACAAGCAGTAAGGTTGCATTTGATACCAGTTCCATGTGCTCAGATCAAACCGAAATGCACATAACCATGCAACTTCTTGAATGGTGGAAACATAATACATATAGAGCCCAGTGGACAATGTAGTTAGACCAATACGTCTAGATCGAAAGCAGAAAGAATTAACAGTGCCGTTTTTGTTGCTTGGAGGAGATAAAAACAAGCGAGGAATGGGTTTTGCACGACAAGAAGCCAAGCACCAAGCAAAGCCATTTAGTGTCGCATTGTTCGGGTCAAAGCAGATAACAAACAAACTATTATGATAAGAACCAGGCCCATATGTTACTGGACAGAAGTAAATGCGATGATCTATGTCACCTACGCCAGAGGAGTCAAGATCGAGTTCCCTAAGACAATTATGAGGTATAGGGTAGTTATGATACGATCCATTGTGAAGGTTGAAAAACCAAAATTCTAATGAATTGCTAGAATGACTTGGGGCTAACCCAAGCAGACACAGAGATTCAGCTCTAGGCTTCAATAACAATAACTGGAATTGAGAAGCCAATGGACACCTGAAAAATATTCCTCCATGTGGAATGCTTTTAAAAAAGACCTGCATGTCATAATATGTTAGCTTCCCGAACCATTTAAACTCAGAATGTTGGCTGCGCCAATAACCCAATAATTTTTCTTGACCATGTAACGAAAGAAGCCCGGGACGAATACATTGGAGGAAGCACTGAATAATATCATCAGTATAAAACTGAGTTGATTCCAATAACTGTAACCAGCTGAGAACAATATTTAAAATTATATCTTCATCTGGTATGCATATGATACTTCTCGATAAATAGCTGATAACTAAATTAATTAGAGGACGCTGTAAGTTTGAATCTGAAAGACAGGGTCTGAGGATAAAATGAGGATATTTGATAGTGTATTCAGAAAATAGCTTGCTAACACGACTATTTTCGCACTGAGATACCTTGACAAATTCTTTCAATATTGTCGAGAATATATCACAGTTATGTGATTCATGAAGTCGGATTGACTTGGGTTGAAATAATTCATCCATAAAATGAGATGTTCTCTGCACACAAGCTTGAATAAGTTCGGGCATTTGAAAATAATCTGCAGCATCAACCAAATCCAAAACTTCTAAAATTTTTAACGTTTCTGGGCAAGAGTTATTAAAACCGCTGGTACGAATGTTTAAAGCATCATTCTGAGCCGTCATTTCAGGTCGTAAAAATTGCACAACCATAGCCAACTGGTGAGCAGTAAAATTCGGAAAGCTAAACTGGCTAGTTTTACTTTCAGCCATTCCGCTTTCAAAAGCAGCATGAAAATATAAACTTGATTTGGCTAACACGTCACGAGGTACCTGAAATAAGTAAAGTATTAACTAATACTTGTGAAGCAGGTTTGATCTAATGAAAACAAAAAGAAACACATTACAACTATGTATATTACCCGATAATGGCTCTTTGCTTCTGCACTTTAAACATCAAAATCATTAATAAACTATCATTCAAAATGTATTAGTAAAATTGGAACTAATCAGCTAAAATAAGGCTATTCATTTTCGTTGTTTATGAGTAAAAGTATGTACTTAGCATTTGAGTGCGAATCGCTTTTAATAAATAAACATATATCTCGAATTAGGTGACAGGTATCAACATAATTTAGTGCATTTTTTAAATAAAATCATTATCCACAATGCTTTCTGACTCTAGAGTGTACAATCCATGTAATATTTTATAAACGGCTGGAACCTGGAATTTCGCTTTCTTTTGATAGTTAATATAGACATCCTATATCGTGCAAGGATGGTAGAATTTTCATGGTATTATTTATTACTTATAGTTTAGATGGGTAAATTGACATTGTTAACACCGACTAATTGTTTAAAGTTTATGAAGGTTCATATAATACTCTTCAAGTGACATAAAAAGCCTGGATAAAACATTAGTAAGTAAACCTACATTCTAGATACACCTTCAACACGTCATCCCTTTACATCTTACGCAGATGAAACACAAATCCCTTGGTAAGAAAAACTGAGAACTTAATTATAAAGTTAGTCGTTACTATCTTTTCCGAAGTGGCAGTTCAGCTGATCCCAACTTTTGGAAGGTTGATAAACCACGATTAGTTGTGATTTAAACAGCTAAAATGTATGTTTGAATAATAATAATAATAATAATAATAATAATAATAATAATATTATTATTATTATTATTATTATTATTATTATTATTATTATTATTATTATTATTATTATTATTATTATCCACAACGTAGAACCGGGCACATACGCCCATTGGTTCAAGTTGCCATACCACATTAGCACTACGAGATAACGGAGGTAACACAATAACAGAATACAAGAGGGGATAGTGAAGTAAAGTTGTGCAGGAAATAATGGTAGAATTCAAGATTTAGATGAAGTTAAAGAGTGAATACACTTGCGCCACTATGACCGATTCTGAGCCATGTATTCAAGTGTCACCAGTCATTTATTGCGACTATCACGCAGACCCCAACCAGGTAATCTGCATCTACATACATAGCTTAGATCAACAGTCAGAGACTTCATGGACTAATGCCATGTTTTGGTTTGACCGCCCCTACCCTTCTTCCATTCTACTCCAACCCTAGCTAACATCGCACGATGAGACAGGCGGTAGTCGGGCATCCGCAACACGTGTCAGTCAGTCGGTCAGTTACAACGTAGAACTTGGTACATGCGTACATCAGTTTAAGTTGCCATGCCTCAATTAGCAGATCAAGATTGAATTGTCAGACCAAATCCCAGAGTAGGAGAGGTAGTAACAGAGTAAGCACTAATGGAAAGGCATAGAGATCAGAGATAAGATTTGAGATAAAAAGTGATTCAGTAAAGAGAAAATTATAATAAGCTCAAAAATTAGAATTTGGAAGAAGACAATGAGTGGATGTACCTGCGCCATTGCAATCGATTTTGAGCAATATCACCTAAAGTCTCTAACCATTTGTTACGATCATCGTGTGGGCCCCAACCAGGTAGTCTACATTTATTAACATGGCTCAGCCCAATTGTCAATGACTTCATGGATTGGTTGCATGTTTTCGTTTGGCCACCCCTAGCTTTCTTCTAGCCTACTCCCACACCAGACAACATTGCTCATCGGGGTAGACGATGGTCAGGCATACGCAACACATGTCCTAACCACCTCAGCCGGTGAAGATTCACTACTTCATCGATAGACTTACCGTATTTACCTAGTACTCTATTCCTAACCCACGCATTGCTTACTCGGTGGTCCCAGCAAACACGAGCATTGTTTCGGAGACATCTATGATCAAATACTAAGAGCCTACGAATATCCTATATCCTTAAAGGCTATGTTACGCATCCATAAAGTAAAACGGATCTGACTGCTGCGCAGTAAACGCGTCCTTTCATCAGTGAACGAATGTCTCGCCTACGCCACAAGTGATGCAAGTTGGCAAAAGCCAATCGGGCCTTATGTATACGAGCCGACATTTCATCAGACACCAGGCCGTCAGGACTGATGAGGCTCCCTAGATAAGTAAAACGGTTAACAGATTCAATAGTTTCGCTCCCTATCACTAGCTTCGGTGCCGAATTAAGCCAGTCCTGAAGTAGCATTTAGCATTTGGATAGGGAGAATCGCATCCCAAACATGCTTACGTTCATGTTTAAGGTAGTCAAAAAATTCTGCATTTTATCAGCATCTTCACTCAATAGAACTATATCATCTGCATATTCTAAGTCAGTAAGTTTATCTCCTGGGAGGAGGTCAACCCCAGAGAAATCAGACGATGACAATGTTAACTCTAAAAGTATGTCCATGATAAAATTTAAAAAAAATGGGGATAGCGGACAACCTTGACGAACACCACTAGAAGTGATCGATTCCGAAGACAATCTGCCATAAGCTCTAACACGACATGTGGTATTTGGGTAGAGAGCTTGTATAAGGTTAATGTACTTCTCCGGTACGCCTTTCAATGACAGACATTGCCACATAACCTTACGATCAATAGAATCAAACGCCGCCTTAAGGTCAAGGAATACAGCTATTGTTGGGCGTCTGAAGGTGTGCCTATGTTCCAGAACCTACCTAAGTGTGAATATTTGGTCTATACAACCACGTCCGGGTCTGAAACCACCTTGGTTTTCTCGAGTTTGCTCTTCACGAGCTTTAGTTAGACGTCGAAGTATTATTGAAGCTAACACTTTAGACACTATATTCGTTAAACTGATTCCTCGGTAATTGTTACACGACGACTTCTGTTCTTTCTTATAGACCGGAATAGTTAGTGTTCGAGACCAGTCAGATGGGATTACGTTTAGTTCCCAAATTCTAGCCAAGATCTCAGTTAATCTAGCTGCTAAGACTGGACCACCTTCCTTAAATATCTCAGGGGTCAATCCATCTGGTCCTGCAGCTCTCCCTCGCTTTAAGTTTCCAATAGCCTTCTTAACCTCACTGAGACTTGGGGGACCAATGTTAATTTGCCATTCAGATTGTTTGGGGATGGTGGGCAACTGGGATTAGGCCAGATGCCAGTTGAACTGTTCCTTAAAGTGTTCCGCCCATCAGTCTAATCTTCTGGATTGACAGTGAATAGTGGAACCATCTTTTTCGGAGATAGTTTCACTTACAGTTGGGTTTCTGATACCCGTTTCCTTGATAAGTCTGAACAGTTGCCTACTGTTACCTATTGCCACTGCCATTTCCATCTCTTTAGCTTTCGCCACCCACCAATGCTCACGATCATTGAGTAAGCTTTTAATCAGTTTGTGTTTAAGTTGCCTTCGTTCCTCATCATGTTCAGAACCAGACGGGATGTGTTGCCGAGCATTTATCAGTTCAGTAGATGCAGCTAATATCCACTGAGTTTTCCTAACCTTTTGGTCTAGTTTATTAGTAGATATTACTGCTCTTTCAACAGCTTTTTGGATATCATTCCAGGCTAGCTCAGGTTGGGAACAGTTTACGCCGTTTACTAATTGGTTTTTTAGTTGTTCCTGAAATGTATTCTTTACTTTTTCATCATTAAGTTGAACTCTAAGGGGGGATCCTTGTCGTGGATCTTTTACGTCCAGTGAGACGCAGACTAATACGAGCTCGCACTAAGGCATGATCTGAGTCTAAACATGTGCTCCAAAACGAGCGGCAGTATTCTATCGAGCCTCTCCAACGATGGCTGATAGCAATGTAGTCTATTTGAGTCCAGCGTTGAGTTGATTTCGGAGGCCGTCATGTCAACCGATGTCTTTCCTTATGCTTAAAGTTGGTGTTTGAGAAAAATAAACGCTTATCTGAACAAAGTTGTAGTAACCGGTCGCCATTGTCTGTTCATTGAGCCTCAACACCATGGGATCCACTTAGCTGCCTTTCGATTTCATCTAGTCTACCTAATTGGGTATTAAAATCACCAGCCACTATTACTACATCAGTGCGCTTAGCTTTACATAGAAGGTCAGAAAGCTTTCTGTAAAATTAATCTTTCACTTCATCTGAGCTGCAGTCAGTGGGAGCATAGGCAGAGACAACAAAGAGACAACGACCTGTGTTCCTATCTTCTCGAGTCCTTAAAGTTCCATTTAGACGGATAGAGCACAAGCGACTGTCTATTGCAATCCAGTCAAGGAGAGTCTGTTCAGCTTTTAAACTTAGTGCTATACCTACACCAGCAAGGCCTCGAGTGGTAGCAGTGGGGTCCCCGGAAACACGAAGAGTGAACCGAGCGGGTTCCTTATTTTCACAAGGTGAGGTCAAGCAAATGGCTGTGCTTGGATCCTGTATACGCGTTTCAGAGATGCAGCAGATATCGATGGAGCGGGATTCTAGAGTCATGGCTAAGGAAGCCTGTTGTCCTATTTGACATAACGTTCGAATGTTGAAAGCTCTGATATATAACTTAGTGCGCGGTTTTAGGAGACCAGGAATAACGTTTTGTGAACTCAAATCACTAGCATTAGAGACGCGAGGTGATAAAATTATGTTAGAAGGATTAGACATGGTGATAAGAGAGTTATTAAGAGTTGAAGGTGGGATTTGGCCTCGAACAAGATGATCTCGTGTGCTGTTAGAGGTATGAGGGCGGTTCTCACTTCCTGGCTGCCCACACCATGGAAGGATATTGCTTCTTGAAGTACCTGAAAAAGAAACTGGGTTAGTATTGGTCATAGTGACCTAGGAGCGCGATCGCAGAGCCCAAGGGACAACTGCTTGAGGCCGATCACGCACGGCCTTGTTATGGGGAGTCTTTGAAGTGTTAGCTCCGTTCTTTAGAAAGCCTTACTGCCGGAGACGGAAATCCGTGGAGTAAGGTGAGGTGTGACATTTTTAGGGTCGACCTTTTTTAACCCTTTCCTTCTGTTAAGAAGGCAGCATCGCTGCAGATGCTGGTTATCCGGGGGAAACACCTTACTGCTGTCACACCTCGCTGCAGTCAGCAGTACGACTTCGCCCTCAGATCTTAGGATGCTGCCTTTGGTCTTATCGCTCTCCAACAGACCTGCTTGGCATGGTGGGACCTTGAGGAACATGCGTTCCAGCCAATATAGCTCAGTTGGGTCATTACGATAGGTAAGCCCGACCACCACGTCAAGGTAGCAGCTAAGGCCGGGCGTATATATATATATATATATCAATAGGGAATAGTCACATCTGGTTCTTAATATTGACAACGAAGTAACAGATTTTTAAATAAAAACATGGGCTGTGGCGAAAAACGATAGGAAGACTCTTAAAAATAACGAAACGAATCTAACGTTTTAGCAAGAGGGCTAGGAGGTCCTACTACGTATCCCATTTTAATTGTTACAATAGGTTTCTATGCAAATTCAAACGTTATCCATCTGTAGTGACAAGAACCAACCAATAAAAACTAATAGATAAGTAATTAGGTTTTCTACCACGATAGTCTTTCTGACAGAAATAGGAATTAAAGCTTGGGCTGCAACACAGAACCAAGCTGATGGAGATTCGCAGCTCAGGGAGAGGATATTAAAGGGATTACTTTCTCTGACGTAGATGGTTCGATAGAGAGACTTTCATTGTCATTTTAGACAGTACAGTAAACAAATATTATTCTTATTTAAATATCAGGACTTTTTACTTAAAAATAGCAGTATTTCATTAAATTTATTATGAAGATGACGCAACACGTGTCCCAATTATCTCAGTCGATGGAGGTTAATGACCTCTTTGATTGATTGATCATATTTCCCAAGAACCTTTAGTCTAACCTCCATATTAATTATTCTACTGTTCCATGATATACGAGCGATGCTACGAAGACTTCTATGGTCAGATACGTTTCGCAGTCATATGTTAAAACGGCGCGGACTGCTGCGCATTTCACCCGGCCTTTTGTTGAGAGACGGATATCTCGCCTGCGCCACAAGTGGCGTAAATTCGCGAAAGCCAATCGGGCTTTCTAAATCCGTGCTGAGATTTTGTCCGACACCGGCCCACCAGGGGTGATGAGAATTCCGAGATAAGTGAAGCAGTCAACGCATTCAATTACTTCACTCCCTATTATTAATCTAGATGGAGAAGCAGGCCAGTCCTGGAGTAACATTTTGCATTTAAAAGGGGAGAAGCGCATCCCGAATATGCTTTGATTGTTACTCAAGGTACTTAGGAGACTGCATATTACCTGCGTATTCACCAAACAGGACTATATCATTTGCATATTCTAAGTCGACGAGAGAACCTCCTGGAAGGTGGTTCATTTCTAAAAAGTTAGAAGTGAGTGAGATTTATAAGGGTACAAGACAGATACAACGCAGAACTTCGTACGTACGAACATCAGTTCAGGTTGCCATACCACATCAGCACAGAGACGCAACTGTCAGTTCAAATCCAAGAGTGATAGCGATAGTAGAAGTATTAGCAGTAATGCAGAAGATTAGGGAGCGAAGATATGATTCGAAAAGTATAATTCTGTGAGATAAATTTGAAAGGAGAAAGATAGAGAATTTAGAAAGTTAGACTTTGAGAGAACACAAAGAGCGGATGCACCTGCGCCATTGCGAACGATTCTGAGCCATGTCGTTCAAGGTCTCTAACCATTGGTGACTTTCGTCTCGCGGACCCCAACCACGCAGCCTACATCTACCAACATGACTTAGTCCACTTGTCAGTGACTTCATCGATTTCTGCCATGTTCTGGTTTGGCCGCCCCTAGCTTTCTTCCAACCTATTCCTACGCCGCAAAACATAGCTCGTCGAGGCAGACGGTAGTTAGACATGCGTAACACATGTCCCAGCCACCTCAACTGATGAAGTTTCAATACCTCATCTATTGATTTGCCCTCCTTTCCTAGAACCCGTTTCCTAACGACAGCATTGCTCACTCGGTTGTCCCACGATACTCGAGCAATGCTTCGGAGACACCTATGGTCGAAGACCAGTAACCTACGAATGTCCTCTACTCTTAACGGTCATGTTTCGCTCCCGTGTAGTAGGACAGAGCGAACTGCTGCACGGTACACTCGTCCTTTGGTTAGCAAGCGGATATCTCGCCTGCGCCATAAGAGACGCAACTTGGCAAAAGCCAATCGAGCTTTCTGTATCCGTGCTGAGATTTTGTCAGTCACCAGGCCATCAGCACTGATGAGACTCCCCAGATACGTGAAGCGGTCTACACGCTCGGCTACTTCACTCCCCATCACTAGTTCAGGTGCCGATGCAACCCAATCCTGAAGCAACATTTTGCATTTCGAGGGGGAAAACCGCATTCCGAACATGCTTGCATTGTTGCTCAGGGTAGTCAGAAGACTCTGCATTTTGTCAGCGTCTTCACCAAATAGGACTATGTCATCAGCATACTCTAAGTCAGTAAGCGAGGCTCCTGGTAGTAAGTCAACTCCTGAAAAGTCAGACGAAGATAAAGTTATATCTAAGAGCATGTCTATGACAAAATTAAACAAGAATGGGGACAGTGGACATCCCTGACGGACACCACTTGAAGTGAGGAATTCCGATGACAGTTCGCCATAAGCTCTCACTCGACCTGTAGTTTTAGAGTAAAGAGCTTGTATAAGGTTAATGTACTTCTTTGGTACACCTTTCAGTGACAGACACTGCCACAGAACATCACGATCAATCGAGTCGAATGCCGCCTTTAGGTCCAGGAAGACAACTATTGTAGGACGCCTAAATGTGTGTCTGTGTTCCAGGACCTGTCGCAGTGTGAAGATATGGTCTATACAGCCACGTCCAGGTCTAAATCCAGCCTGGTTTTCTCTAGTCTGCTCTTTGCGAGCTCTAGTTAGGCGTCTAAGTATAATCGAGGCCAGCAATTTAGAAACTATATTAGTCAGACTGATTCCCCTGTGATTGTCACAAGAAGACTTTTGTCCTTTCTTATAAATTGGGACAATCAGGGATTGAGACCAGTCAGATGGTATTACGCCCAGTTCCCAGATTCTACCTAAGATTTCAGTCAATCTAGCTGCTAAAACTGGACCACCATCCTTAAAAATTTCAGGAGTAAGCCTATCAGGACCTGCTGCTCTACCTCGCTTCAGATTTCCTATAGCCTTCTGAACTTCATAAAGACTAGGAGGAGTTAAGTCGATTTGCCATTCAGGATGACTGGGGATCGTGGGCAACCGAAGTGTGGCTGAAGGCCAGTTGAACTGATCCCTCAAGTGTTCTGCCCATCGGTCCAATCTCCTGGACTGAGAATGAATTATAATCTAAGGGTACATCTATGAGGAAATTAAATAAAAAAGGGGATAAGAGGCAACCCTGACGAACTCCACTTAGGAATGAAATTTCTCGTGACAACTTGCCATAGGCTTTGACTCGACCAATGGTGACCGAGTAGAGAGCCTATATAAAGTTTATGTACTTTTGAGGTATGGCTTTTAATGACAAACACTGCCACAAGACTTCACAGTCTACGGAGTCGAAAGCTGCTTTCAAGTCAAAAACTACAACTATAGTCGGACGTTGGAACATATGTCTATGTTCGACAACCTGGCGTAAGGTAAATGTTTGATTAAAGCAACCACGCCCTGGTCTGAAAACAGACTAGTTTTCTCGAGTCTGCTGTTCTCTAGTGTTGGATAAACGCCGAATGATTACAGAGGATAATATTTTAGATACTATATTAGTCAAACTGATTCCTCCATGGTTATCTCTAGAGGATTTCTGCCCCTTTTTGTAAATTGGAACGATCAGCGAACGAGACCAGTGGGATGGGACAAATGTATTGTCGAACAAGAACATTTCGTACGATGATTTGGTAAAAAGGCTGGAATACTGCCCTGAATCAGCTACCTATAAAATTTATTTACCCATAAGTAAAAAGTTCGAACCCGTCATTATTTTACTCACGGTATATATAAAGATCAAAAGGTGTATTAGTACAAAGGTATTGCAGTTATATAAAGCTCGTATATAGTTTGAGACTGACCTTTCAGAAATAAGGGCTAAATGCTTGAAGTGATTTTTTCTCTGATACAAGCTGAAAAAATAAGGATACATTACGACATTCTTATTTTCACTAATAAAACCATGAATATCAACTAATAGAAGAGGGAAAGAATAAAGCGTGGAGTAAAGAACTATGTAATGTCCATCAGTGAATAGAAAATCAATGTATATCACTGTAGGACAGGTTGATTTCCTAAAAGTCAACTAAAAAAACGGATTGAATCTATTGTATATGTGAAACCAAGTTTAACCAAAAAGAATTTATAGGATGTACTTCAGTAAGCCCAGATATTTGACAAGTGTGACACCCTCCAACTACAACGGTAACATTATTCTTGGGGTAATAAACTACCGTAATTGAGTCCTACTTACAAAAAAGTTCTAAGCAACACTTATTCGGGTATTAAATAACTGGCTTAAGTACAGCTATTGTTAGATTAGAAGATAACCAGTGAAACATAACAGTTTAGCTAGGAACTACTTGGGATCCGATTGCATGGCATCTTATTTAGAGTCCTTATGCACAGAGAATCTGGAGAATGCTAGGTATAAATCAAAGACTAAAAAGTATGCGGATGAAGTCTACACTGAACATGTTACGATTTGATTGTTTTAATTTTATCAGGCCATTTCTCATAAAACAACTTGGAGTTACTGTATTTTTAACTGGATGACGAAAAGTATAAATAGACTAAACATATAGTTTCAGACAAAAAACAACAATCAAAAACACTTGCGTAGTTGAATATAAAGCACAAATGAACCATTAAGCATTAATAAGTGTTACAGTGCATATTACAATCAAATAAAATCTACGAGCGGAATGTGCTAGTGAAAGTGAATTTAACAGTCCTATGGACTGACGAATCAACGAACCTGGAGAGTTTAGAAGACTGCTAATGTGATATTTAGGAGTGCTATTAAGGTAGACTATAACTTTTCTCCCAATCCATTATGAATTAAGGATGTGCAGAATCTTGAAATACTTTCAAATCCATTAAATTTTCCATACGGACAAATAGCATGTGGATTGAGACAACACAAAAAGAACACTAGAAACCCAGTAGTCTGGTCAACCGCTGAAATTTAGTACAAGAGGAGAGGAGTCTCGATTTCCTTACGAAAAAAATTATGTAGACACAAATGTAGCAAAATTGTTTATAATAACATCTTAATTCTTCGGAATCAGAAAACAAACTTTGTGATAATAAAAAAAACATTTTAATCTAGCCCCCTTGCCTTGCAGCCTACTGTGTTTTTGACAGATGAAATTGTCACTAAAACACGTTTTCCGAAATCTGCTGAAAGTAATAGGAAGGAACAAGTAGAATGCAAAGCATATTAGTAGTAGCTGAATAAATGCCACTAACAAATATCAGTGGTTTTAATTCCGAAGTCAAAATTAGCAACTAATCAGTAGGAAGGATAATTACTTTATATGTATAAGAACTGTTACTAAGAGAGCCCTTGAAGATAAGCAAGCTATACGGATTACAGACGTCACACAACCCATTCATTATGGGGACATAATAGCTTATTTGTGCAAATATACAAGTAAACGTTCCTTACTTGAAAACTCTGGTTCTCTGCAATTAGTGTAATCAACCCACTTGCCATGTCTTAACAAAATTGGAAACAGCTTTCGGATGAAACAACGCATGTGTCGAAACGTGCGCGTTTAGACTTAATATTTTGTCCGTCTTAATTTCAAGTATGAAAATAGTGTTTCTTTCCTAACCCTGAAAAATGAAAAAATATTTGCACAGATGTTTTCTAAAAATTGCTATATTTAGAGGATATTTACACGAAACGCTTGTTTCCATTAATTGTGCATTCTGCTTGCTTTAACCTCTAAACTGACCTATTAACGATTGAGGCGTAATTTCCCATTCATTAACTATTATTCATTAACTGTGTGCCCGTTACCCAATTTCACTATTACTTTTGACCATGTTTAGTATCGACTTTCTTTTATCAATTGGTTAACTTTACAGTTATATTTTACATGTCTATAAACCGAACCATGTTGTTGGCTTAGTAATCCTGTAATTTATCTATTTAGAAGACCAGCAATTTCAAGGTACACCTAAGGACATAGACCACCCAGTCCTACTGTTTGTGACCACCATGTAGGTTCCGGTTAAGTTTCATCAGTAGAATAATTAAGATTTACTGGTTTCAGTCAGAGTTCGCGACATGTCAGTCATATGTCGAGACTGTGTTCACTTTTGATCCTTTTATGCTTTGTTGGATGCCAATTCAGCACTTTAAGACCTGCTTAGAAAGTTCTATATTTAGCCGGATTGTCTGTTTAGTTGCTATTTTCGAAACACTTTCTTAGTGATAAACCTTTCTCTTACGTTGAGATGACGTGATATAAATTTCTTTTTAAGTTGTGGTCATAATCGTGTACTCGATTTAAGTTTATTTAAGTCTTAAAGAGTAACCACACGACTGAGTAGGGCCTAACTGGCTGAAGAATACAAAGGTAAGTGACACTTAGAGTATTACGAAAGCTTACGTCCATGTTCTTTTCTGAAGTAGAAAGGGTGATATTGGATCCCCATGGTTGCACATGGTGGTTGTATTTCGATTGTTCCACATTGTCCCTTTAAATTTGTCGATAATAAGTTATAATATGTTACAAGTAGGCAACGCGCGTTCTTATTCAGGTCCACCAAGTGAGTTAAGATAGAAATGAAAACTTATATCGCTCTCTAGATGTTGAAATCTTGTGGATAGCATGAATTTTGAGTCTCTATGATAGAAGGTAGACAATTTATAAACAATACGTAGAGGAGTGCAACAGTTCTGTATTCTTGGATAATTTAACTTCAACTTTGTTCCGTAGAATTAACAAAATAAAGTTCTTTGAGAACAAGACTACCAACTAGGTATAGATTTCAATAAACGTTTGTTCTTTAACTCTGTCAAGCAAATTTGGATTTAGGCGATTCATGGACTTAGTATTGTGGCACTCTACTGCAAACCAACCAGGGAAGACGAAGTAAACTCTAACTTCTAGAAATCTAAATCTTTAGTCGCCAAATGTTCAACCCATCAAACATACAATGATCGGAATTTTCAACAGGAAACTTGGTGGTCAACACTGAAGAAAGGATTAGCTTTCACGCACTATCATGTTAGCCAACCACTCCCCTAAGTCATCGGGGAGGGGAAAAGTTTCACTTTTTTAGGTAGAACAATTTATCTTGATAATCTTGTACGTACTAGACTTCAGCTTAGAGGTGTACTAGCAAGGTTTAAAAACAGGCTTGCGGAGGTGGAGGAAGAGTATATAGATCAGCGGCCTGAGAGAGGGTGTCTTTAATTAGATACTATAGAACTGCATTCACTCAGCCAGCACATGTTCTCTAGGTTTTTTAAAATTTTATTACAAATAGTGTCACGGTAACATTTTTCATACTGCAGGTTCCACAAAAGTACGAGAAAGCAAAAATTTTAACATCAGGAAGCACGGTTTCAGCTTAAGTTTTTGAAGTTTAGAACTTATCTTCTGATATATGAAAGTGTAATCTTATCTAAAAGCACTTATATTGGGTTACATGAATTATATTGTTCTTAGAGTTGATTGAAGTTAGTTACTGATTTGTAGTTCTCATTTTCGAAGAAAGAACGATTGATAAGAAAGGACTTATCAAAAATAGATGGATAAGACTCTGATCTATGGCTACATTAATTGCTAGAAAGAACGACGAATCAAAAGAAGCCCAAGCTTATTGATTTTTGCAAAGAACAAGATCCAAGCTGAAGTTATGACTGTTTTTCATACCATATTATATTACATCAAGTGGTTAAGCCTAGGAGATAGGATTTCATAGACAGTAATGAAAGTAAATACTTAAACTCAGCATTCACTTGTTTCGATCAATCAGAAGAACTAAAGGAACTGTCTTGAACCGCATTCAGTCAGTCGACATCCCTGCTGCTTCCAGCGTATTTGAAAAAATGGTTTTGCAGGTAGACTACCTACACCTGGTGGTGCTCACCAAAACAAACATAGTCAATTTTAATGTCAGGAGCCTATATTACTATCTCGATTGATGTTTGCTTTCATTAACATTCTGACTTTCTACGAAAAAAGTTTGTCACTAGTTAATTTTGAACAATTTTGTAAAATTTTTTAGTCCCGAATGTATCTATTTTCGTAGAGGTTTGTATTTTAAGCGTTTTTTTTTCTGACTTCGTTATTTCCAAAATTATTTCATAAAAACTTTTTAATGAAGCGACTACATACTTCGGCATTACACAGCTTTAATTTTTAAGCAGTGCAAACCAACAAGCCTGACACATGCACGGTTAAGAGCGCCAGTGTCGTGATAGAATGAGAGCTTGAGCTTTCTAATAGTTTATAACACAGGTTCCGATTTTAAACGACTAAACTGCTAAAGATGTTATAGTGTGAAATCTATATTATTTTTATTCTCCCCCCCTTTTTACATTTGATAAGTAAATAATTAGCTTTACTACGTTCGATTTTATCTAAACTATTTTTCAATCACTTCAAGATAGTTGGTTCTTGTGAAACATCAAACTTTCGAAAATTTTATAATGTAATCCCCTTTGCATTTCGTAAATGAATACCAAATCTGTTGGGTTGGTATAAATATAGTTATACGCTTTCAGTAGTCAATAAAATTGTTTCTATACAAACCACACGTTTCATAATCATTTGGAAAACAGAATAATGAAACGCAAGCAGCAATTTTATTAGAAGAATATATTGATCTGTTGATTTATTGATAGTAACAATATCTATTATTATGTACAAAATTGTTTCAAAAATAAGTTTGTATCTTCAGAAATAAATACTGATATGGTATAGCTGTATTCCACTAAGTAACGCAGCTAAATACACGGGAATGATGGTTACATCAATGTCAATCAATATTTCTAATCATAAAAGTTACATAAAGTAATGTGCAATAAATATAAAACATTTGATTAGAAAAAAATGAATTAATGGTCAAATAAGTTTTGTTTCTAAGTAAATGAAAAATTGAAGTATTTAATATGAACATTGATAATAATAAGTAAGTTGCATGTTTAAACAACTTTCTAAAAGTTGTTTTCCACTTATTCACTGATACACTGTTTTAAAATGTAATGACTTACTTTGTTATGCACAAACATATATTATACAATTTCTAAAAAAAATCCAACCAACGTATCTTCATTTGTCCGATGACAATAGATTATCTAATTTAACTGTAAAATTAAAATAATAAAAGAAATTATGTATATCATATATCATAGTACAAAGTAAATAATTTTTATGGATACAAAAGTTAGATTATTCTTACTGTTAACGTAGCGACTTCTAACTGATAACCATTACCTATTTAAATGGATTACATGATGTTACACATTTTAAATTATTAATAATTGTAAACTGAAGTCAACCAAAACCTGGTTTGATACTCCTTTTCACTGTTCATGATTCACCCATATTTGGCTATCCAACAGTTTTTAGGACATTAAACGTTCACTTTATTTAATTACTTAATCCAAACAAAATGGTTATAAATACGTTATTACTAACTACTTTCAACTTAAGTTACAAAGAATTAGTTTAAAAAACTTAACCATTTTTTAAAGGATAACAAGTACTCACCTACAAAATTACCTTACTAAAATTTCTTAATTTAATAAATGCAGCTCTGTTAGTAAGCATTGGTTTCGAAAGCTCATGGAAACATTTCAAAGAATATATGTTAACAATGAGTATTATACTTAAAGTGTAATGAGTAATATTTATTGAAATAACATTATTTTATATTTAGAATCACTACTAACACAGTAACAATATCTTAATACATTTGGTTCCCTTAATATACTCGAAATGATAAAGAACAAACATTTAAGAAGAATAATGTAAATTCATCCCCTTTTGTTCAGTCCTCTCCAACTGCTTACAACCTGCAATATTTCAAAATAAAAATTGCAAAATAAGAATTTAATATACTTGTCAAGTGAGATTATTCAGGAGTACATGTGCAACATCATCATGGCGTGTAGAAGATGCACGTAAAGTTAATAAAACTGAATAGTAACTGTTTCATTTAAATATATTTAGTAAGCAAAAACTTCAGAATACGTGGAAAATGTTAAAAATTTATAGATCTAAAAATTCCAATTGGATATATGTGAATAGTAAGCTGAGATTAATCAATTCCGAAACACGAGATTTCAAAATTCAAATTGGAACGCTTTAGAAGCGAGAAAAGGCAAATGATCTAATCGAATAAAGATAATATTGTCATAAGAGAGAGATAAATTAATCACTATTTCTTTTGAATGGATAAGTTTGGTATTACCAGCTTGATGACTATGACCCCGGTGATTTCTAAAAAAACTGAACCTGGCTATTTTTTAATCACTTTGAATGATTCATTCAGTCAGTCATTTACAACGTAGAACTTGAATGATTTTAAAGTGTCGATCATACCCCATCCCCACCAGTGTCCAGGTGTCTTGAGATGGCTCTACTAAATGTTTTCAAACGTTCAGTAAAAGATCCTTCCAAATATATCCTTGGAATCAAATATAAACCAATCTTTTTCTTCGGTCAATGTGACTGCTTTGATAAATACATTTAAATTTACAGATGCAATTGACATCAACATTAAGGGAGGATAACTGACATTCTTTAATTGTGATAAACAATATATTGTTTTATATATGACGTTTAGCTTGGCTGCTGAACACGTGCCGTTTTCAATCTTTTGTTGAATATCAAAGAGATGTTGTCATCTTTGAATCGGAGTTGGAAAAATGCAGGTTTCTTGAAGGTTGTAGGTTCTTTTGGTTCTACCTCCTTAACTATGCCATATTTCTCAATGAATCTGTATAGATAAGTATTTTATTTTCGGGATTTCTTAACTCCTAATATTTCTTCTTTTAGTTTATCAGCACAATAAATCTTTACCCATTTATGGATTAGTATTTCGAACGATGCTTTCTTGTAGTTTATTGGACAGAATCTATTAAAATTCCAGTAAGCTCCATTGTATGTATTTTTTGGCAAAATGAAAGTTTAATCGGCCTATCTCTCGTCAGGAAAGTGGAAACTACCATCCTTCTCATGTTTTATAAAAAAAATAGATATTTTTACGAAAGTCTTTAGGTCAGTTGGATGTTGTTGATAGTTAGATAAAATAAAAGTATTGTCAACGTATCTTCAGTAATATGTCATTTTATCAGTTACATTTTTAAGTTTGGTGGTTTCAAGGTTTACCATGAAAACATCTTTTATGATGGGATAAGATTCAACGTTTGTATCGCTAAAATATATTAAAAGCTTTAACTAATAAAATCATATCTATAGCTGATTTATTAAAATAACAGTGAAAAGAAAGTCAAATAGTTGGTAAAATACCTTAAGACAACTAAATTATAGGGTAAAATGATAATCTTGTTCTATGTTAAATCACTAAATCTTTGAGTTCTAAACAATTTGACAATATGAATCAATTTACATCAAACAAAAGAAAACTTCAAATCGGTAACAATGTGATGAATGCTAACCTACATAATAAGTCGACTGACACGTAGGCTCATTTCTACTGTTCGTGTTGTAAAACATAGAATCAAATCACTTATGAATATGGAGCCTAACAAATAAGTTCAGTGCGGTAAGTTTAGGTCTCGACAGAAGCCCCAACAAATGAATCACAAGAGGGTCTTGCTATCATCCGAAATAAAGACTAATTTATACTAATTATGATGGAAAATAAACGGCACATATTATAAATACATTTTGAGGAAAACAAGTAGATGGGAAGGCATTTATTTAAGGATAGGTTTGTCTAGTTAGTGTCAACGAATACATTACTTGAGCAAAGAACCTCTCCCGAAACATGCATGTTGCCGCATGGGAGTCATCGATAATGAAAAATCGGGAAAAATCCATCTAATAACATGCGACAAATTGTTGCATCTGAACAGGGATGGCTGATATTATCGATCATGTTATCTACAATGCTATGTTCTACAGCTAGCACCCAGCCTTGCCTTAATCTATAGCTCAGGCACAATAATCCAACTGACTTATCAAGAAGCCAACTAGTCACTCACACGCATGTATTACAACAACAATAATATACAAGATATATATATATATATATATATATATATATATATATATATATATATATAGTTCTAGCCATTGACTCATATGTCTGTTACACTATATTAACCAATCACATATCTTCTTTCAGATATTTCACTCCCTTCTTTAGTGTAGGACTTGGCTTTTGGATCGATTCGCAATAGTTCGCTCTGTCTACGCAGCCTACGCGGTCTACACTTCATTCTGACCTTCATTTCTTTCCATATGTTGACGCATAGGTGATGACCTAGGTAGTGGTATATCAAATGTATCATACACGATTCCCATAGGAATTCTAATTTTCGAGGGTGGGCCATCATTATCTGCTCTATGTCTCAGTTGATTAATATGTTGTGTTATCACTATATCACCCACACTTACTTCATATACCACTTTGTCTATCCTAGCAACAATTGTCTCATTGATCCATTTTGGCCTACCAGGCCTGTAATCACGGGTATGGACACAGTCACCGACGTTGAAATCACGAGTTTTTTTAAAATTATTCCCACAATTATTTGATGTCACCTTGACTTTGTCTCTAGGGTGCACAATATCAAGAAATGTCCTTATAGATCGGCCAAACATAATCTCAGCGGGAGACGTCGCATCTTTTTTGTTTAGGCTTGGCGTCGCTCTATATGAAATAAGAAATTGTTGCAAGGCTTCCTCATCATTGACAGGCTCTCCTCCCTTTCTTAACTGGTTTCCAAAATAATCGGGGAATTCCGCAACTGTTTTGCGCAATCTAAGCTATACTCATTCCCGATAGCTTTCTGTGCGGATATATTTGTAATGTTACAGCAGACAGAGTTAAGTGGCACATCCCAAAATCCGAGTTTTCCGATCCAATCTATGCCCAGTAAGTCGGACTTACAGTTTTTTGAAGCCTAGCATTTACCGAATTCAGACTTACCACGAAAAGTAAGATTCAATACAACTTCGCCGAGAAGAATTATATCTCCTCCAGTAGCACTTTTGGCTTTGTGCGACGTAGGATGCAACTCCGGTCGTCCAATCTTTAACCATGTTGCTTCTGAAATCATAGTAATATCCGACCCAGTATCCACCTGTAACTTGATAGGATTACTTCCGTGATAAAGTGTCACAAATTTTCTCTTTGCAGAGGAATTCACTCCTTGTGTCTGCAGAGTAACATTAGAATTTCGTGAGATGTCTTGACACTTATTCACATTGTTAAACTTTTGGCATTCACCAGAACGGATATTTTCCTCACTGTAAACTTGCAGCACTTTTGGATGTGACCCTTTTTACCACGTTTAAAGCAATTGTTCTTCTTAAAACCACAAACTTTGGAAATGTGATAATCACCACCAGCATCGTAACCTCCGATCCGTTCGGTGCTTCACTTAACCATTCGTAACAATCCTCTTCTGCGATGTGGACTCATGCAAGGCATTAATTTCAACGGAGTCACGACACTCCAACAGCTGGGTAACATTTTTCAGGTTTACAGTCCACTGACATTCCTCAGAAACAGACTGTAAGGTTATATAAGGATCAGCTTCGATTCTAGTATGTGGGTGCGGACATCAGAATCTGATGGCGACTTCAGACCGCAAACAAATACAAGACATTTGAACTGATCTGAAATCATCTCGGACAGTCGGAATCACTCACATTGAGAATTCACAAGGCTGGCATAAGTCAAATAGTCATCGTTGGGTTTTTTGACTAGTTGCAAGCAACTGTATCGAGTATGAAAAGGAGATGACCTTCCCCCAAACATGCGTGTCAGACACTCAACTGTGTCTGTAAACTGTAGGTCGGCGGGCTTGTTCGGAAGGATATAATTACAGTATTTCTCATGCGCAGATACATCAAGCTTCCGAAGTAACAGTCTGAGTTTTGAGCCTTCATCCCAATCTCTGCAACCATTAATAAATAAGTCTTCGTATCGCTTAAACCAGGCTTCGAAGGTTACTCCATTTTCTGGATCATAAACAAATTGCGATATTGAATTCGCAATAGCTCCTGACGTCATAACAGAATTTTCGGAGCTTGAATTTTGTGAGACTGATAAACTCTTAACCATAAGCTCGAAAAGAATTTTCTGTTGTTGTAGTAGCAGCCTAATGTCCTCCATTATGAACTATGAAACCTTCAACAATGAGGAAAATCTGAATTCAGTTTTCAGTCACCGTCGACGCTCTAATATCAGACGCAGGTTCTTCGTTTTAAATACCCGTCACCACTGTTGTGTCTGAACAGGGATGGCCGGTATTATCGATCATGTTATCTGCAGTGCTATGTACTACAGCTAGCACCCAGCCTTGCCTTAATCTATAGCTCAGGCACAATAATCCAACTGACTTATCAAGAAGCCAACTAGTCACTCACACGCATGTATTACAACAACAATAATATACAAGATATATATATATATATATATATATATATATATATATATATAAGGTCTAGCCATTGACTCATATGTCTGTTACACTATATTAACCAATCACATATCTTCTTTCAGAAATGTCACAAATATTCATTAATTAAAAACCGTTTCATAATATAAATATAGAGTAGCGCAGAGTCAAAGCCCTAACATCTTCAGAATATCGACTGTATACAAAGATCATGGAGAATGAATTTCATATTCTGTTTACATAACTCAAGTTCGAATAATATAATTATTAATCGTAAAGAAAATGTTAATATATAATAGCAAATAAGACTTAGATTTTCCATCGTAAATACAAAACCGAGCAAACAGTACACAGGGAAAGAAAGTCAATTACTCACCTATCATACAAGTGCATTATTAAATCTATGAGGTAGTATTTGTTCTTCGAGATGTCCTAATTTATTTTCCAAGTCTTCTATGATATGGTTACTTCGAGAGTACTCATCCTCAGATCTACAGAAGTGAGTAGTATAATTACGTCTTCTATCAATATTTCGCTGATTATTTAATAATAATTCATCGTATTTACTATCGCTCAGTAAATCAAATGGTTTAACACCACGTGGACGAATCAGTGTAAAGGGTTTAGAATAAGTTTCTGGTAAACTAGAATGTATTCCTAATTTACATAATTCTTCTCGAGATCCAGCAACAACAGCTCGACGAATTTCAATTAGTTCATGTAATCGATCAAATGAATTTTGCAAAATCCTCTTGTCGACGTTTGACGATGAAGTAAAAACATGATCTGAAGTAACAGGCTTGCATGAAACCAAATAGCTTTGATTAGAACGTCTGCTTAAAGACGGGAAGTTCTTAAGTGAGCATGCACTGGAAGACAATCTATCATTTAACTGTGATTCCCGTCTATGAGTAACGCGCTCTGACAATTGAATACAGTCGAAACTGAGTTTATCTTGGTAACTGCATTGATTACCCTGAGTAACTGCTGAATTATCGAACAAGTAGTTAAACTTTTCATTTTTATTTAAAATAGGGCTGTTACCATTTGAACCTTTATGCTTATCACTTTTCAACTTTTTCTGTTTCATCATAGTAATTAAATGACTCTGTAACCGTACTACATCTTCTTTAAGTTGCATGAGTATATGATCAGGATTGTTTTGTAGATGCGTATGTTTGGGAAGTACATCCAACAGATTTTCTATCCTTTCATAAGCTTTGCGTAGACGCGTTTCCGTTATTTCTTCCCAGCTCATCAACCGTCGTTTTTCTTCATCATATAAAGCAAGCAATGACAGTGAACTATCATAAAAATCTTGGTTGTTCAAATGGAAATCATCATTTTTGTCATAACTTAGACTACAGCATTCTTCGAATTTAGGATGTCTTTGCAGTATTTTGGAAGGTCTATTATTTGTATTTTTGAGTGATTTTTCAGCATTAGTTCGGCTTTTGGAGCTGTCTGTTGAGTGACATTGAGATAAATTGTTTAATGTATTTTTTACAACTTCTGGTGATTGACAGCTAATCATTTTCCATAAATTATCGGCTGTTGTCTGCTGCATAACTAATGAATTATTTGGAATTCCACTCGTTGAAACTTTGCAAGAATATGTGACATTTTCTAACAACTGTTGTGCATGCTCTATGAATAGAGTTACTACTGGACCTAAGCTATGTGGCCCTTCGATTTCAGCCCCAACCTTGGAACTAACAAGTGATTTTAATTGTAAAATAACTTGTTCAACTAAATCAAATGTATTGTTGAAATTTGTTTGTAATGCGTAGTCTTGATTATTTATTTGTTCTGCTAAACATAAAGCATAGTAGATTTGTTGAACTTGTTCCCTAGTGAAAACAAACTTATTCTCCAACGAGGCATTTAACCATATTTCTAAACCAGTACGTAGTAAATCTTTATTCGCTTGTACTGCCAAGAGACCTAGTCGTTGACTTAATAATAACAGAGTGTGTTTTAGTTGTTTATCAAGCTTAACAATTGTCTTCTTGTCGATTAACATTTGTAACTTCATCAACGCATCTTCTTCTTTTATTGAAAAACGAGTATAATCTTTCAAATCTGATGGAAGATATCTTGATGCATCACGTAAAATAACTATTGACGATAAAATTGCAGACATTTCATTCGGTTGTAAACTGTTAATAGCTAATAAATGATTAAGACGATTTATCTCAGGTCTTACATCTTCCATTAAATATAATAAATTTTCACAGCTAGGAAATTTGATCAAATTATCAGAAAGTGTTTGAGATTTAATTTCATTGATTTCATAGGTTGATTTAATTGAATCAATTTTTAATGAACATATTTCTGTTTCATTGCTATCTAGTGATAAATTATCAGAAATTTTATTAAGGTTCTCTATCACTTTCATAGCACTTTCTTTATAAGATATACTTAAAGATTTGTGATGAATAGATTCTTCAAAAGATAGCTGTGAATAGTTACATAATTTACTGATTAAACTATTACATAGATAATATTGTAAATGTGGTATATATTCCATATCTTCGTAAAATATTTTAGAATAAATTAAACAGTGATATAACTGTCTTGAATCTATGATTAACTGTATTAAATCAAGTGGATCTAATTCATTTAGATCTACTACAAGAAGTCGTTTTAATCTTTCATTTAATGCATAAATATTAGACAGAGAATTCACATCTGCAAACTTTGTTGTGACGGATAGTATTTCATTATGTTTATAGTGATCTTCACTGTCTTTTGACATTAAGTGTTTCATAAAAATTAATAATAGTGAAATTAAGTTATGAACGTCGTTACTAGATTCAAGAGATTCTTCCTCATTCATAATGAGATTCAATAAATTGTTTGTGTATCTGCGAAGATATATGCAAAACAATTGATGTAAATAAGTTTTTAAGCGTTGTCGACTATGCTTCGGCAAAGTATTCCAAAAGTTAATCAATTCATCACATGTATTGCAATAAACTAAGGATGTTTGTATGATCGGTAGAGAATCATGTGACAAACTTCGATCAAACATATATTCATATAAAAAGCAGTTTATTAAACTACTATCTAATCTGTTAATAGTGCGTGAATTTATCAAAGAAGTTACATCCACTGATGGATCATAGTAATTTTGGTGTAATTGATTATTTTCATTCGTTAATATACAAGTGACAAAATACCTTAAATAGGAGATTGTTTGTACTGGTAATACCGAACATGATATATCATGAAGATGTTGAAGGTGAATTAGCATATTAATTGTATGCTTTACAGGAAAACGTTTTAATAACAAAGAAACCCTTAACAATTGAGAAAGATTTTCACGGTTAATTGGTTCAATAGATAGTTGTGTTAAATTTGGTTTAATGAAGTTTTCTTCATCAAGTTCATTCAGTAAATTAATTAATTCACGTCGAATATTTTTAAATATCATCTGTAATGCTTTTTGTTTTAATTTATCTATTAAATGAAATTCATTCCTTGAAATCCACAAATTCTTCAGATTTGAAGATGATATCCACAAATGACTCTCAGTTTCACCGAGAAAATGAAATGAATATGGCCTGTATATATCTGAATGTATAAACTTTAAGATATTACGTATACTAGAAGCGAAAGGGGCTGCATCGGTTGGTTGAATAAAGCATAGTGTGGGAAGTTCTAAAGATGTTGATGAAGCCGTTTTAGATAAAAAAGAATTCAAATAAACTAATGACGCAATAACATCATTATCTGGAATTAATTCACATGGATTTACTATGGTGTTTGAACATAAAGCGTAACGTAGTGCTTCCTTTTCTGGATTCGAAATAGTAATAAACTCATATTCACATTCATTCTGTAACTCTTGTAAGATGTTTACACATATCCAAGCGTTTCGTGGTCCACTTAGTTGCTTACTTATCAGTGATAACTTAATAGCGTTGCTTAACTCTTGATTAGTCACTTCAGCAGTCAAATCGCATTCAGTACTAATTGAAAGTTTTTGAATACTAACTGTTCTTTGTTTTTGGGAGTGTAAATGTAAACGAGGTTTCCAAAATTCGATTAAACGACTAATCTCAAGCTTCTCTAATTTCATTAGTTCCAAATAAAATTCCGAGTACACTTTGTGTGTGATATAGTGGTGATTGGGGTAGAATGGTTGAACTGAAGCTATAGTGGTATACCACATTTGTAGTAGCATGAGATTTGTCCAAAAGTCAGCTGAATTTTCGAAAGAATTTTTTACTAAACCATTATCATCAATATCATTTACTATGCCTAGATTACTATTTAATAACCATGAAAGTGATGTACAAAGAGCTGCAGCATCTTCCCTGCTTATTATCTGAGAAGTAGACGGTTCGATCACATTTTTATTGAAATAATTTTCCATTATTTGTATACAATGAAAAATAATTAAGATATCCGTAGATGATGCAACTAAATGTGAACTTTTATCACAAAGAGTATTTATGCTGTGCTCAACAAATTGAACAATGAACGGGTGTTTCAATAACTCGACTTCAGAATGATTGAGATTTTCCACGATAAAAGCAATTTGCTTTGCTTTTAATGGTTCGGTTGATACTCCGATTGGATTAAATAAAATTGTTTCAAGGGAATTAATAATTGGCTGATATTGTCCCGATTGATCATACTGATTACCTTCTTTAATCATATCCAGGGACTTAAAACCATCAGTAGATATATCTAACTGTAAAGTCATTGATATCAGCTTCATGCACTCACATAAATCATCTATTAAGCATTTACTGAATTTGTCTAAGAACATGTTTTGGTTTGTAACAGAAACAGATAACAATCTGGTGATTAAATGTTTTAAGTGAAATACTAATTCCATTTCATTTGTTAAACTCGGTTGAATTCTTTGTAGGATATTTACTAGTAACATAATATCCATGGAAGATAAGTTATGATTTAATTTTCCAGAGTTTACAAAACGCTCTAAAATGTTAGTGAAAAAAACAATGTAGTGCTTAGTGGATAATGAGACACTATAAGACTGTGCTTCAATGAAATATTGCAAACAGTCTTTATTTTCAAACAAGTGTAAAACATCGTACGAGTCAAAGATAATTTTCAAACAGTGCATGTAATTTCTGGAATTACATATAAAGCGATGTGTTACTAATAAATCAATCAGCATATGTAAAAACTCTGAATGGTCAGTTACCATGTTTGGCAAACATATTATGATTAAGTAGTAAATGTCTTTGAGAAAAGGTGTTTCTTCATGGTCATTTGACTGGTCAACTATGCATAATGCCTCATTAACAGCATGCAAAATTCTTGATTTAATTTTAGATTCATATTTTTGAAGAAGCATTTTACATGACGTAATTTCTTTATCAGTTAGTACAAACGGTTGTTGTTCTTCCAGTGAATAAAAATAATAGTCAAACAGACGTTGTTCTAGAGTAACAAGTTCTTTTACATCACAATCTGAGTCACCAGGCAAATTTGTAAAAGTTAAATATGAACCATAGGAAGATCCAGAGGAAATAGTGGTTGAGGACAGAAAGCCTCGTAAGGCACTGTAGGCAAGTGATAATTCTGTTTTCCAGATTGATGTCTCATATGAAGTAATATCACAAAGAATTTTAAAATTTAACAAATCTGTACATAATGTCATAGTTACTTGGACAATTTGGGATTTGAGACTGTTAGAAATTGTAGCTATTGGTTTTAGATCACTGGAAGATAACTTAATTGTTGAGTATGGTGTGATATTTTGTTCATCTTCCAATGTTTCCAGTTGTGAATTAATATTTTCCAATAATAAAAATAATGGAATTATTTGAACCGTAGATAACGGTTTAAATTTCAAATATGATCGTATTGTTGAAATAAGTATTAAGGTTGTTTTAATGTCAATATCTTGTTCTTTTACTATAGGAGTTGAACAAAAGTCATCTTTCATTAACAGTTCACCAATCTCATCATTCTGTTGATCTGAGATTGCAGAAATTAAATAGTCAGAGTTTTCGTTAACAGTATCTAGTGAATCTTGCACTTCACTTTCTGCTTCTGAGGTAAACAACCTGTTATATTGAAATACCTTTTGATAAACCAAATTGTTTATATTACGTAATTCATGTTTATTGATTGTCGTTGTTTGTAAGCTATTCTGCAGTAATGTAATGTAAATATCATTAATTTTTTCAATTTCATCAGAGTTCAAATTACTGATTAACTGTTCATTTGAACAAACTTCATGAAATAAATTAGCCAATTTTATACTTTGAGAAAGTTTTAATTTAAAATCACCTTTGTTATGAGAGGGTCCACATTTCAATGAGGTATCATATATACAGGAAATCTTTTTAATAGCTGAGACTTTCCACTCTTCATTATTTTTGTTAGTCTGTAGTTCAGAGCTTAGCAGCTGTTTATGAAAATCAGAATCTTGGAAGCTTTCAGTAGTTTGTGATATATTATCTGTAAAAAGCAGTGGTGCTAAAGTATTTAATCGTGGGCACTGATTGCTCACACTATAATTTGTTTTTTTTTGTACAATAGGGTGTTCAGTAACTGATATTGGTGCGCTAGGTCTAATCACGTAATTTGTCATTTCACTGAGTTGTTTTGAAATACGCTCCAAATACATTTGTTCTTCCTCTTTTAAAGTAAATGGAAAAAGCGCTTCACCTAGAGTCAACGCACTAATTAGTGAACATTTTAAGGATTCTGGTATATACTGTATTCCTAATGAATACAACTGTGATAAATGCTCTAGTTCAAAAGCATTGATTAAAATTTCGCATCCTAATGTTGAATTAGTAATTTCTCTGGCTGCGTTCATTCGATCATAAAATTTTTGATATTTCTCAAGCTTCAGACAAAATGCATCTTTATTAAGGCTTTCTAAACTGCTAAAATCAGAGTTATTGACAGTATTTGATAAAAAACTGGTAAAAGGTACGATTTGTTCAGACAGGGCATTTACATTTGTACGGTGTTGAAAAGAGAAGCAGTAATCGCGAAGTGAATGAATATGTTCAGGTAATATATTTAGTTGTTTTGAGAATGCCGGAATAGCTATCTGACCAAGAATCAAGTCATTTGTAAATTGGTTATCGAGCTGTATATCATTTGGTAAACAAAAATCCCTGAGATGACTTGATGTGATGTTTTCGATGTTATCAAACTCAGCATCACATAATGTCTGAACAATATACTGTAATCTGATTTTAGAATTTAAATTTATAATAACTGGTGTAGAATTAGCGAAGCCTTGAATAACATGTAATTTGAATAAACTCAAGAAGTCCTGATCTATTTTTAACGTTTCTGTGACATCTGACTGATTTTTAATAATTTCCAATATACAAAATAAGTTTCCCGTATTTTTCCTATTCAATATACAAGCTTCATTTTCGTCAGTGTTTTCAATGACCGTCTTTAATTTATCTAAATGCGCAAATAATATTATTTGATTATTGAAGTCGTTTTTAAATGAGGAGTTGTGAAATTTCTCTGGATCATCTCGTTGGTTGAGGAAATACTGCTTGTGAGATGTAAATTTATCCACAACTTCCTCAAGTAAATCTTCTTTCTTATGAGATATAGCAAACCATATTGTTGGCTCCACTTTGCTTCCAACGACACTGGAAAGTGCTTTCAAATTTACTAAATTCTGATCAAAATCACCTTCCTCATCTATCTGCAATTTACCTAAATATATAATATTGTAATTATCAATTTTGGAATATTTTTCCAGTAATGAAGTAAGTAAGTATTCACAGTAATTAGTAAAGGTTTCGGAAATTTTTTCACTAAGATCATGACTATTACAAGCATTGCTGGAATGAATTTCTTGTACGATTTGCTGTGTAGATTTTAACGTGTTTGTGGGCATCAATGTAGGCGAAAAAATATCTGATAAACAACTCATAAGAAATACACAGTTTTGAGGATGTATTTTCAATCCACCTGATAAACTTTCATCTTTTGAATGATTTATGACTTCCTGAAACGTTGCTTCATGAAAATATAAACTATGTTTGACAAAAGTTTCAGACACGTACGCTTCTTTTAGATCATGATTGTCATCCAAATGTCTTTCAGTCAATATTTCGGATGATTTTTTATTGCAAGTTTTAAAATGATAATGTGGTTGATAAGTCGGTGATTTATAGGAAACAATGGATATTTCATTCCCAACCCCTAACTCTTGCTTTACTAACCATAAATCGTGAGTTGGCGCAAAATGGGGTAAAAATTCTAGTGAAATATTATCACTTTTATCCACTAAAACTGATGCATTTAAGTCATGAATTGATTTCATTATATATTTTGTAAGACTCGTTAATGTAGTTTGAAGGTTAACATGAAAGTTTGATCGAATAAGCAAGACAATACTAATGAGTATATTTGCTTCTGCTGAGGCTAAATCTGTTAGATTGTAATTCAGGCGTCTCTTTGATAGCAAAATGCCAAGTAAGATAAGTGAGTCAAAATACTTAATCTTTTCATATCTTGTCAACTCAAAGTGACAATCGAATGCAGCTTGATAAATAGAACAATGTAAATTTACTAGATTCATTTGATCAAAGTGATATTCACGTTCAAAGTGGGATTCATAATGCAATTCACTTGAAATAAAAGAGGCTATTGACTCTGAAACGTCGCCTGGCATCTTTACACATTTAGAATTGGTAAGAGAATGATAAAAGTCGGCAAATTTTCCCAATATTATAGAAATTTCGTTGGCATTAATGCTTGAAAGGCCTGTGGTAAATATGGTAGTCAGAACTATAAGAATCCCACACGCTATATCATCCGTTTCTCCATTAGCAAAGTAATATGTTTTATTAACGATCTTATTTCTTGTCTGAACCAGATGATTTTTGATTTGATTTTGATACATTCTACTATTTTTTGCTGTTTGCACAACAGTCTGAATTGATGGAAACATTTTGTTAATTATCTGACTTGAACTGGTATGATTATTACCATTACTCCTAGAAACAGTAGCATCGCTATGTTTATACGATTCACTTTCATGTAATGAAGTACACAAATTAAACAATGATTTTAATTTTTTACAGACTGGTGAACAGTTCACAGATGGAGATTCACAGGAATCAATTAATGATTGGCAATTTTTATGTATACTCACTAGAAAAATCAGTCGGTTCATTTCATTTGGTAAAGAACAGAGCAAATCTGAAATATATAAAGATATCATAGTGTGAATAAATGTTATGGGTCTTGATTCAAGAGCTCCGTTATTTAGTGAACTGGAACTTGAATTTCGGACTATTGGAAAATAAAACATCTGTTTCATTAAAATATTATCATTTATCATATTTTCTGATTGTAGTTCAATTAGATGTACCTTTAACAATTGTTTTAATTCATCGCTCAACTTTTCTATGAACAGTGGAGTACAATTTAAAAGCGAGTTTACTCCGTTTGGATTCCTGACAATAATTTTTGATAAACATGGATATTTATCTGGTAAAATAGGCAAAGAATACTTGGATACAGCTAAACATAAATTTTCGATAAATGACATATTCATAATGAAGTCTTCATTCTCTAAACTGGTAATTAAAAGTGATAACTCCTTGTTTACTAGTGATATACTTTCTGAAACAACGTCTACGCTATTTGTTGTTTTTGTGTTTGTGCATAAATTTAACTGATTTTTCAGAATACAGCTGTAAGTTGATTTATCCTCAACGAACAATTTATTTAAAAGAGAAACATCTGTACTAGTTAGCTCGATAGGTTTTTCAGAATTTTCATTCAGACATTCAACTAAGTAACTATTTAGTTGTCTGACGTCATTTTGTGTATATTCAGAATACGACTCATGATTCACATTCAAATTATTTAAATTACTATCAAGTAATTTTGATTTCAAATAACTGACGACAGGTGCTATCACAGAAGAATCGACAAGGAAACTATTTTCCAAGTTAGAGTGGTCTGAAATGGCATTATATTTTGAAATTGAATCTATAACTTTACAGTTTTCATCATGTTGGCTTGGTGTATCATCAATATAGGTACATACATTTGAAGGCTTGTTTCTCGTAGATGCAGGAATAATTATCGATGTTTTGTCAAAATTAGTCGGTACTATATTATTTTCTTCATTTGAATTACTAGTTTGGTTCATTTGAAGACAAATACTATTTGACTGTTGATTTTTGAACAGCAGATAATTTTTAACAATGGACTCATTAGACACTGAATCTGTTTCATATGCACTAGTTTCCGGTGTACATTGCTCACTGATAGGAGTCAGAACATCTTGGAATCTTATCACTATGTTTCCATGAGTTGCATGAAAATTTGTAGAATCTGTATTTATAAAGTCAAAGGATTCCTTTTGTTGTACTTCTTTTATGTGGAGGTCGATTTTATCATAATAATTTTCAAAAGCTTTCTCAAGTAAACTTATGTCACTGGAATGACAAAAAATAGATTCATTTATCGAAAAGTCTGTCTCATTTGAAGATAGTTGTCTTGCGATACATCTATGAATTTGTTTTAAGCGGTCAATGCTAGGTGTTTTCTGAGCATTACAATCACTATTATTAGTCATGAGTGTCGTAACAGTATTTTCATATTCTTTCTCGACAAACTGTAACGCACTCGCAATATCAATAGCAGTTTGCCTTTTAAAAACATATCGATTACTTTGAATATCACTTTGAACACTCTGTTTTATGGCTTCTAGGCCTTGAATAATAATTAATCTGTGGTTCAAATTAATAGCATTGTTTAAATGTTGAATAATTTGTGAATTTACTTGAGAATTCTGTTCATTTGAAGTATTCGTATTTAATTTTTCCAATGAACTAATGACTTCTCTGATACTGTCGTTTATATATTGTCCATCTTGGAGAAAGGATAGTTTTTCATCGGCTTTAATAGATTTTGATATCTTCACTAGTGTAGTTTTAATTTGATCAAATTCCTGAGGGTTCAATATATCACTTTTGCTAATAATGTCACCAATAACATTATCTTCATGAACTAACTCATACAGGCTATCTCGTACACACTGAAGTGAGCTAAGGGTCTCAGACAAATTTAAATTCGGATAAACAAAGAGTTCAGGTGTTTTAAATCCTTCTTTTTCAACTAAACTGGATGCTACCAGACTATCATAAATACTTTGACGATCATTTACACTTAATAGTAGCATGTGTTTTGGGTTAGTGGAAGAAACTACCGCCCGCATACGCTCATGTATGGTATTTAGTCGTTCAAATAACTGTTGATTTGAGCGTAAGACGTCTGTTTGAAGTAATTCGGTCATATGTGGCAAAATTAATCGAATATTTTCAATATTCAAGCAACTAGAAGTGGTTAATCTCTGGATCATCGACAAATGTGCGTTTGGATTAATGGGACATTGTGAATGCTTATTTGATATAGAACAATGTTTTACATCTGAATAAATATTGTTATTTATATACGGTGTATTACTATTAACTGTGATAACTAAGTTGACGTTGGATGAATTATTTTCACTTCGTTTAGTTTTGTCTGATAGGTGTGCTTTCTTATTAACATTTATTGTGGAAAACTCTCTATCACACGTTACGTTGTATTTGTGTGTATCTGTATACTGGGATACTCCAGTTTTAGCTTGTAAATTGTCCACTGAGTTCGTACATAGTTTTTCATACTTTTCTTTTCTTAATAGAGAAGTTGAATCTACGATCATCTGCTTATGAAATTGATCTATAGATAAATTGATTTTAAGAGAACAAGAATACAAAACGCGAGAGTGAATGATTTTAAAAATGAATTACTTTTTTAGATAAAATTATTTAACGGTACTAAGCAACTTCTAAGAAAGTTACTATAGTACAGTTTTACCTCAACTAGTCAGTCATAAACAATATAGGGCTTACAGTATAAGTACGCTAGCCCAAGATGCTGTTTCATATTAGCACGATGAGATCGAATTAACAAAATAAATACCAGAATATGTTTCAACAAAAAGAAATGTTAAGGTATAAATGAAGTGATATTTTACTCAACATCCAGCAGGGGGTGGAGGAATAAGAAGCAAATACATCTGAAAAGCTGAGACTGATTCTGAGCCAATATTATCCAGTCTTTTAACTACTTAATGCAGTTGTCGTGCAAGTCTTAGTCAAGTACTTTACATTTATCAAAACGGATCAAACTAACAGTAAACATGCTGACGTTACGATATTAAGTGGTTGCCCCTAGTCCTTCTCTAATCCCCTCTTAAACCAGCTAACATTTCGTTTCATAACAGGCAGTGATTGAGAACACGTGTTATGTCTCACCCACGTAAGTCAGTGAAAAACCAGCTTTAATTAAAGACTCTCTAACAAGTTTCATCCGTAAATTCATACACAAAATGGTTAAGTAGTCATTTGACATGTACGTAGTAAATATTAATATAATAGTGATTAAATATTATCAATATGAATTAGTAGGGACTATGCAAATAGTTTGAAAATGATATAAATATTGTGTTTTCTTGATAAGCATCAGTTCAATGTGGTACGTTGAAGTGATATTAATGGAAGTACTTATGTTTAAAATATAGTTAGAAACGGGTCGCATTAATATTTAAATGAAGAGAACGCTATTTAATTTAGCTTTTAGTATATGATTTATGCAATAATAGATGAAATTTTATGATTTATAATTTACAAAGTTATTAATTTTTTATTTGACTATTAATTTAATTACCAGCAATACAAGAAGTTCTGATTACCAGCCTATATAATTGTCCTTCATATATTAAGTGTTATACACATGGAACCTTTAATATTATGATTAAAATGATATAGTTTTGGGTTACGGCAATTACGTGTGTACATATAATAAAGTTATGACAATCACTAAGATGGATGTGATTAATAATGATTTATAATGGTCTGAACAAGAACGAAATACGTGATATCACATTAAAAGTCATATGTAAGTGTGTATGTTTATATGTCACTCACCAGCTTTAGATTTTAGTTTACATGAATGTGGTCTCGTTTACAAAGAAAAAAAACTAGTGAACAAATTAAGATATAATAGTTTGATCTGGAGTGAAATTGAATATTATCGCTTCCCCATCTTATACAGCTGATGAATAGAACTCTGTGCAAGAAACAGCAGATACAGTGTGTTGTGTTTAGCTTCAACAAAATTCAGCCTAAATGATTTGACGTTTGATTTTAACAGAAAAATAATTTTTTCAGATTAGTGATGTAAGTGTAAGACAGGTAAAAAGTACTCAAACATTGAATTAGAACGCATACAAATTATTTACTTTCAATAATACTGGACAACTATTTGTTTATTTGTTAGTAGACATTTGCAGAAATACATAGCAAAAAGTTATTAATATGTAAACGATATATGTGTATTTGAATCTGAATTAACTGATGTATGAACAAATCATTTATGATGTTTATTTAGTCAAAAAAAGAATTTTTTTCCACAAAATCAATAATCTATACAGAAGGAAAAAAACAATAATAACAATATGCAAAACCACTCGACTGGAAAATATTTAATTTTATTTAGTTTGATACCGGAAATATAAAGAATAACAACTGAATGAAACAATTAATCAATAAATTCAATGTACAAAAACAGGATAAATAATTTAAAATAACTATATAAAGTTTTTAATGACAATGTATATCATTTTAACTGATTTGTTAGGATATACACAATTCCAACGTGAATTTTTGAAAAAAATTAAAAAGTACATTCATTCGAATGTTTGACCTTTGATTTCTTTAAAATGTAAAATTTTTTCATGAATAAACACTTTAATTGAATTGAGTTAGTTATGCGAAGATAGGTATTAGGTTGGGTTGATTTCATTTTAATCGTCAAAGATTGATATCAGTTGCATATTATTGAAAGCTAGAGAAGACTGGGTAGCTGTTTCATCCTAGTTTGGGAGGTGGTTCATTCTCGATTGTACCAGGAAATCAAATTTAAAAGTCTTTGTCCACTTGCACAGATAAACATAAAGGAAATATGTTAACAAGTTTCTAATAATGTCGAAAGTCATTTATTAGCTTTAGTCTTGTTTCTTATATGAGTATGACAATGCAACTTTTTTATAAAATGGGGAAAAATCTTTCTAACCCATGTTATTCTTTTTTCCAGCTACTGGATAATTTTCTAATTACTACCTGTTCAAAAGTTCGTGAGATGTTTATTTCCTCTATTTAAATAATTGTCATCATAGGAGACTTCAAAAGTGATATTCAGGTGCATCATTCTAACCATTTTTAACTATTAGTCAGCTAAAATAGTATGTTATTTCGTAGAATCTTTTAACAGACAGCAAGAATGTTCGATTTTAGTACTCTTATTTTCTCTTACATTTGATTCAGCCATTTTGTTTGATAATAAATAGAAATTTTGGAAGTACTTTATCAAGTAGTTTGAGAACGAGTTCCAATTTATTATTTTGCTTTTCTTGACACTACAACAAATTAAATCAGCTTGGTGAGATCCAGTTAAGAAAGTTATTAATAAAGCCAATAAGTTTTGTTACTGAATATTACCGTCCAGCCTATTAGATTTTAATTGGTTGAAAGGACATATGTAGTAGAATTTGATATTAATTAGCCGTTACCATCTATGCCTATAGTTTGTGTCAATAAAATGCACAATCTATTATCATTATTATTAATACACTTTGAGATAACTATTCTGAGCACATTTTAGAAAGACGGAGATAGTTGATTGATCGGATGATATGTTTAAAATATCTAACAATTATGTAATAGATATATAACATTTTTGTGGACATACTAGTTACTCGAGACCTGTAAGGTAAATGGCGAACCATCGTTGGTTACTATAATGTAATCGAAGTTTTATCGAGTGAGTATTACATTATTTATTAGCAGCAGTATGTTACAGACGATAATGGTTTAACGAAATCGGTTACCTCATTTTCATCCAATCTTTTATTGACATTATTAAAGAGTAAAGACTAAACTGTAATGGATAGGAGAGGGGGGAGGGGGCTAAATCGATGACTCAGTGACTACTGAAATTTTCTATAAAGTGTGCAGTATCCTTTACATTTGAGCGAGATTCAAATTAAGGTAAATTAGTTTTCATGGTTACATTTAATAGAGCTTCTTTTGATTAAGCAAAAAAAATTCACTTCTCTCCGTGAACGAACACATTTTTGTCATTTATCCCTAATTCATAAAATAGAAAACAAAGAAAAAACCAAGGTTAACCTTTTATATCCTGATAACTTTGTATAATTGGTAGTGAAGTAAAACCTAAACGCCCTAAAGCACTAAAATTGTAAAATCCAATTTAAAATTTCATTCGATAAAAGAAAATAATAAAGAATGATGAAACAGTGTGAGAATCATTAATATTAAAAAAAATTATTTGCCATGGTGAATAAAGAAAGAAATCATGGCATCTTTTACATGTAACGCGATCCAAAAAGTAGTTCATTAGAAAAATTATCAGTATCACCTAGCAATAAACATGTAAATATAAACAAACGAGCCAAAATAGTTTTAATGAATTTTTATATGATTAGACTAGTTTTTACACGCTATTGCTTACAAATCCAAGCATTTTTTGTCCCATTTGGATTTCATTGCTTATGTCAAAAAAAATAATGATTTGGCGAGGGTAAATGATACTTATCGGTTTATGACAATACTATTAAAATTGTTATCTATTAAATCGGCATTTTCTCAAATTTGTTGTGGGAAACTCAGTATATAAACAGTGATAGTTGAACATTTATTGGTTAAATCACAGAAGTTAAAGAAAAGGGTGTCTCATTATAGTATAAACTGTGATTATTCAGTTTATCGGTTAGTATAAAATAGACGGTGCGATTTGCTGAAAACGTGTTGTAAAACATTCATTTAGTCATAAACTCAATTCTATGACTCTTAATTGACAGATAATAAGTTGCAAATTATTTTAACTTGAATTGGAATACAATAAAGACAATAAACAGATATCCAATCGTTCCCGAGACAAGGATCTGTTTTATTCCTAAATTGGAACTTTTATTATAATGTTTTAGTTTGAACAAATGGTAAACGACCTGAGTTGCTTAAGCACAATGATTCACCATTCTACGTACATATTTACTAAAACGGTTATCTTAGACAAAAAAACTTGATAATCTCATGAGACTTGTATCAATTGTTTATTCCCATGAGATTTAATCTAAAAATGCACTTATGCACAATTTGAAAACTTAAAAATGACAAACAAATAAGCATAATCTAGTATTCTATAGCTCTCTGAAATACTAAGTATTTTGTATGCAATAAATTTCCGTTAAAATAGTATAGTGTATCATGACCTCATGCTGTACCTCGTTCCTAACCAATTATTTTTATTACAATACAACATACAACCGATTATTTTTAATATTAACAACTGTTGTTTCTTAAGTCCTAATCAGTCCATCCCACCCACACCCAGCCATGCCTAGCTCAGAAAACGACATGTTTAATCAACATATAATTTATTAGAAACAAGCATAAATTGCAAATAATATAATTGTAAAATTCCAGTGTGTACAAACCTATAATTTCTGACGTTTTGTGGGTTCAATCTAAGTCAGTTATTCCGAAAAATAAATAAATGAGTAAAATTAGCAGGATTTTAAACAGTACAGGGGAATAAATAAAATCAAATATCAATCACCATATCGATAAATGACTTGATTATTCCCACAAGTTAAACTAATTTTCTCAGCAAAAGGCATAAATCATATCAATGGTCCAATGAAAAATTTATCATTAGACAGTTTCATTCTTAAAGAAGTATGACCTAAAATACACAGAAATATTGTGGTCATAATTCGTACTATGTGTCTCAGATACTGGATAGCACAGAAATAAAATTTACAAAAATAAACACATTAAGAGTATCATCTTTTACATAGATATGTCGAAAAAATTCTCATAATTAATAAGAATACAAGCAGTTAGAAATAATTACATGTAAAAATGTGATACACAAAGCCATACTTTTGTCTCTCAGATGAAATCAAACAGTAGGATAACAGAAGCAAATCATTTCGCGTAAGGGGTGCTATAGACTAAAAGAACGACAGCATGCATAAATTACAGACTATGGTTACGGTAGTAGGAAATGTTAAACATATTTCTTTTGGAAACGCAGCTCAGGTTTCTGTTTATGGGATAATGTGCTCAAAATATATTAAGTGGATAAAAATGTTTTATATTTGTTATACATATCTTTTAAATGAATTAGCAAAAAAAATTGATTCTAAACAAATGACCAGTGTTAATAAAATACCTTAAAATTGCAACAAACATTTATCCACTAAAGTTTAATATCATCCAAATAGAGTAGTGTTCTCATGCATATTTACTGATTTTTTCCTGACTGCTATTGTAGTCAATAATATGTTGACATTAACAAATTATGTCACATGCTATCACTACATAAATTGTATATATTAATAACTATATTTTCGAGAGAAAAATCTTCAGAAAGAGAAGTCTACTCATCATAGTATTTTCAGGTTTTATGCCTGGCTCGACGTTTTGTGTTTGTTGAAAAGTAACTATGTATTGTCTAATTTATTCAATAAAACTAATGAGAATCTTAAAGACACATAAATGCTAAATAGTGAAAACGGATGCTTAAACATCATTTCTCGGTTCGCAAAATTTACAAAATATCTGTATACACAAATCAATAAACATAGATTATGTGCATATCAAACTGTTATTAATGAAATTATTTTTTTTCGATACAGTTATTTGTAAAATGAAGGTTGAAATCACATTTAAGTAATTTTAGTTCCCTAATACTCTGGTTGTAACCAATGTGACGTTGTGAAAACTGAAAATAAATTTTCATTTCATAAGTTAGTTATTTTTAAACTTATAAATTTATATTTATAAAGCTCGTAAATAAATGCTTGCCATTCTTAAATAATAATGTCAATATATGATTGATTTAGAAATGTGAGTAGGATGTAAATGAGACAAACGATGCATTCTCTATGAATATTTTTTGAAAATAACTCGAGTTTTTCCATATTTATAAACTTTACCAGACAAAAAGAAATAACACTACTATTTGTTTTATTTAATACATTAGAAAATCATTTTCAGTATTTTCAAACTGTGTTCGGATAATTTATTTGGTAAACTAAAACTATAAAATTAATGTAGCATTTCTGTCTAACAGCATTCATTCATTCTCGTAATTCAACAACTTATAACTTACGCCATAAAATACAGTTATCAAAGTTCCTTTATAACACACAAACGGATACAATGGCCTTTTATACATAATGTGTAAATTATAAATATATTCAGTAAACAGAAAATTGCCTAATACGCTTTTAGTTAATTAGTCAAATGAATTCATATTTTACCGCAGTCGAATGGAGAATTTCAGGTAACATTGTTATCAGCCAATAAAACATGGAATTTCTGTAAAGTATGAAATCATAGTGAGAATATAAGCTACATTAAAGGTACTTTTAAGTTATGAGATTACATCATAAGGTATCGTTTAAGACTGCTAAATGACAAATATGATAATATAGAGAAAACCGTTTTATCAGTTTTACATCAGCGTTGGTAAACAATGTTTCAGAATTAATGTTTGTAAAACAGTAACCTTTCATGTAAATACCTTTGCTATTCACAATAAATCTATGTTTTTGTTAGCCAGCTTGTTATTAAATTATATTGTGACAGGATGTATCATTAGGAAATCATTTAGATTGATATTTAATAAGCCAACTTTAGTTTGCTGTATACAATTATGTCGCGAGAAAAATTTTTGGTTTATTGTGCCGAATGCCAGTTAGGTGCGTCTAGTCGATAACTGCGCATCTGTCCCATGCCCACTTAGTCCTTATCCAGAATAAGAAAAACGCAAGCCGATAGACCAACCAGACAGAATGCCAGCGAACCAGCGAAATTCTATATACATAAATACATCAATTATTGTATCAATTAATTTACAGCGATTATTCATCAAGTGAAATCATCAACATTTAATCAATACAATGAAATACTGTCAAACTGTACTGAAGAGTAGGACTTACGTTGAAATTAAATTAATGTGATATTAGTCTACAAATTTTTCTTATAAAAATTCAATGCAACTTCTTTCGTTTAATTAAATCGATCATTGCATTTTTGGGATTATGAAGCTCCAAAAGCAATTTTGAAAAATTTCAGGTTTTTCAAGAAGTAACATAATATTATCAGTATGAATTTAAAGTATGTAGTAAGTTAGAAAATATTGGGATAAGATGCGAGAGTTTGACTCGATAAAACTAATCCATTTAGCGCTGTACCATCATTTGTGACTATAATACATCTGATTCTATTAGTAGTACGCTTCCACAAACGTAGGTAATTTACGAAGATACATAATAAATTATATTTATTCAACTTTAAAAGTATTCTTATTTTGTAAAATCTTAAGGCTACTTTCGTCGCTCATTATACATGAGTAAACCACCTGTTATGTTGATATGTATATGTATTTATATGTGTATATACATATGTATGTTTATATTTGTATATATATATATATATATATATATATATATATATATATATTGTCAAACCAATGTATAACATAGATGATATCTGCTTATGATCTAATATTTGGTAGTATACAAATCATGCAATAAATATTGATATGGGAGATTTTCGTTAGAAAACGAAGTTCATACAACCCATGCAAATTAATGAACTAGGAAGCGTTGTAAACATTATGTTTTCTTGAGGCGACGTTTCGTGAAGTTTAACAACTGAACAAAAGACAAATAATATTTTTGTAATTGACATTTTTTAGTATTTTGACTATAATATTATCAGAAAAAGTGTAACAAAATATTAGTCTTACATGGGATCAGTCCGTTTTCGAATAGCTTTGTTTGTAACAGTTGAAGTTAATCAATCTAGATGACTAGGATCAAATCCATAATGCATCATCAGTTCACTCAAGATTGAGAGTACATCTTTATAATGGGTGTCGAACTGCTTGAAATGTAGGCCTAGAGTTTCTAGTCGAATGTTGTTGAACCACAAAATAGTTATAAGTTGAAACAATTGAAAAGTATAGCTTAATATCAAGAATAAAGATTGACTATTTATATGGTGGCTATCGTATTTTATCAACTAAAGTTGAACATACTAAAGAAATTAAATCTACGAAATGGCAACATGTAATAAGTATTAAGTAAAACAGATAGATATAAGTAGCAGTATCTTAGACGTCCCTTGATATTTGAGTAGAAAATTTATTAATATTCTCAAGATATTTCACAAGGCAATTGTATGAGTTAGTCAAATGCTATGAACGTAGCACTCATTACAAAATATCAGTTAACCAAAGATACGTATTTACGTAAAAGTGAGATAAAAATGGGGGCATAAGTAATCTATTAATCAAATTAACAATCATACTAAAGGCATGGATAAAAGACGAAAAATGAAAAATATCGAACAATAAAAATGAGTTTATAAGGCACTTCATAAATCATAGTTAAAAGTAGAATCAAGGGAATAATGAATAATTACTAGATCAAAGCCAACAGGATGGTTTCTTGGATAATCCTCGTGCCTACAAATATTGTTAGTTTACACTTACGAACATTGTTCAAACCAATGACTAGTGAGTTCATGGACCGTTAAGCCCAGTCCTTAATCATCCCTATTTTTTACTGCTTAATTGTGTAGTATCTGGCAATGATTGCAGAAGTACACAAAAGCTAAGTAAACGTAACATGGGTCTCAGCTAACATGGTACATAAAAACACACAGATCGATTGTTTTATTATCTTGACTCTAAGTTTTATTATATCACAGTCCAGTCGACCGTTCTACCATAAGCAAGTAATGCCTCAAATATATTTAAAGTCAAATACTTTCAGTCGAGGTTAGTATTTCAACCTCCATATCCACCTTTCACAGATACAAATTAAACCAGAACAAAATCTCCCAATGCAAAGTCGCCAAATGAGACGTTAATAGATATCATACATAAACATGTAACGCAGACAAACAAAATCTCAACGAAATTTCACCAACCATCAAGTCACTGAGGCTTATGTAACTTCTAACACTAGTGAGGTCATTGACGCAATCATTCCAAACAAGTTGACATTTGAAATCTGTGTGTAATAAAAGTTAAAAGCTGCTGAGATTATTAAGAAGAAATTTTGTATGGATTAAGGTTACAGTTCTGTCATAAAACTAAGATTTTGTATGAATAAAATCTTTATATTTATTATATAAGTTTATCAATAAAATAAACATATTCATACTGATTCACAAACATTGAAAGGATATTTTACATAAATGGAATTTAGTCATTCTTACTGAATATTTATTAAAAAAACGTTAATTAAATACTACTTACGTCTATGACAGCATGACATACAGGTACCCATAGTTAAATTTCCTTCAACAACTACTATGTAAAATTAATTAAAGTGTGAAATCTGAACTCTAGAACTTTTTAAAAATTTTTGCGAAATATGATATTTAGTTTACGATATGGAGGAATTACATGAATTTTAAGGTATACAATGATGGGATTACGCAAATTTTAATCTTTTGAAGTAGCATTTTTAATTATTTTGTGTAATCTGATAGGGTTACGTAATCATTCGGGTTTTATCTAGTTATACAACGTATTTGAATACAAATCATATCTAATAATTAGGTTAAGTGAAAAACTATTTTTTATGAAAGACTTGTCTTATATATTATATACCGTTTGTTTGAGTATGCATGCATATACATATTTGTTTTATATAGAAAGCCAATTGGATTTCTATTATTGTACCAATCAGAACTCAATATCATCAGTCTAGTCTGTATGGTTAATTAGAAAAGTATCTGAATAAGTAAATAATGTAGAAATGGGACGGTAACTAAGTCTACGTCCAAGAGATTAAAACATAATATGGTTATCCTAATAAACTAATGACCGGAAGTTAGGTATCTGTTAAGTTACTATTTTCGACTTGTAAAATACAACATTCACTGCTACTTGTATGAGTTAAGAAATACCAATAATACTAACAATCAAAATAAAATTAAAAAGCCAACCAGTATTTACATATTTGTAGCTCAGTTGGGATGAAGTCACAAGTTACATTAATGCAATTTTTTAAGTTATGAATTCTCACTTATCAGGTGAATCAAATGTAATTGTTTGTATGCATGAAAGATTGAACTTGTCATATCATTCAGCAATTAATTTTCAGGTCAATAAAAAATGAGGTCTTGGAAATGCTTGGAAACTATAACTCTTAACAGAGGTGTTACCTTCCATAGAATATAGTGAATCCATTCTAGACCAAGATACTTAATCTTAAAAGAACGAAATGATATTTAGAGGGTAATCACAAATCGTGTTCATACTGATAACTGACTCCGTAATTGACTACTCAACTTCTTGCAAGTGATGTATATGATAAAGAGCATTCGACGTTATGACATCCATAAGGAAGTTAAAGTAAACTGTTTTGTTTTAAACAAAATTAGTGCAGATAAAATTCATAAAAGATTGTACAAAACAAAGAAATTATACAAAACTTTGAGACCTTCTGTGGAACTTAGTTAAAAATGTGGAGTGAAATAAACTTGTGATAGATTAAAATCACTCACTATCGTCACTACAAACTAGCATGTGTAAACTGAATCAAGTGTACTGTAACAACATAGAGAAATATGTTAATCAATTAGAATAAAAGTGTACTTATTTTGTTGTTTAAGTAAATACTGTGAAGCTCTGATTATTTTAGCATATATTCATGAGATAAACTTAAAAATCACAGGATTTAATCATCTTGTTTAAAATGATACAATTTATTAATTTAAATCAACATCTGAATTACTGTATATTAGTATATGCAGAACACGACCTACTGATCTGAAATGCTAAATAGCACTAATGTGAAGAATATGTTTATTATGAAATGGGAAGATAATAACTTTCCCATAACTATCATTTAAAATAAGAAAGATGATACACTTTAACGAAACATTTGGCAAAATGTTACATAAAACGAACTGTGTGTTAATTAATTAAAATAAAGGAAACAAAAAGATTTAGTAATGTATTGAATTCTGCATTTTGAAACTCTTCTAGTTTTATATAGATATAACACTTTGCTTACAGGAGTAAGACATCTATTAAAGCACGTAAGAATCCATCTTTTTTGATGGAGATATATTCAGGTAGGAATTAGTGAGACCATGATTAAAGGGATTCATCTTTTGCTACTGAAAACATTATAACATATGCAACAAAAACTTTAATAAATTTATATCAAACAAAATAATATTAACTAAAAAAATAATGCCAAGCAGAGACCTAAATAACTGAAATAGTTTTTGCGTAGTTTGTGAATATTTTATAAGAATGACTAATGCTTAGTTACTCGTATTCCAGTGTCTGCCCAAATGCGCAAAACATATCTTAGAATAGATTTCCGAACGGTAATGTTGAAACATATATTTGGTTATACAAATGACACTCCCATAGACTCCATGCAACATTTTATTCTGTAATTAATCAGTCATCATTTCTATATTAAAATAAATGTATTATGAAGATGGGAGTATTACAGTGACTGCTCTAAAGTGAACAAACGAATATTTTTATACCTCACTGTGAACTACTCATTAGTAGTTCAATACAACGCCAACATTTATTATTGAGTGAATAATCTGTTTTTAGTGATTAAAAAGGCGTAAAAGAAGTATTAATCGAGAGACCATGGAAACAGTAAATAAAGAAACGTGTACACAACTAGATGAAAAAATGTTTAAGTCACAATAATCTCCTTTCGTATAATTGCAGATGTAGTATTTTATATTTAGATAGGTAATTAGGGTTAAATGAACACATAAAACATACCAAGAATAAATTGTATAGATATAATAGGCATTTTATCGACTAAACGATGATATTTAGCCAGTGATATAATGAAAGCACCATTAGTGATTATAAAACGAGTTTAACATATGAGGTATGCAAATGATAACTTCTTATGATATCAATGGTGCTGAAATTAAATTAAACAAACGTTATACGTTTGTTAATGATGAAAGTGAATCATGAATAATTTTCAAGTAAAATAATTTTCAGTTATTAATTGTAAACGTTAAGTTGCATAAAAATATATGTACATTATAAATGGATAAGCATAACTGTTACGTCAATCAGAAAATGTAACTTATAAAATCCCAGTAAATTTATCTATTACAATAAAGTTTTTCTTTTTATGGACCACCTATTTTATACTTAATTAATTGTTCATACTAATTATTATGATGGTTCTCGAAAATGTGTGAGTGAAAGTCATTGAGTAAATATTTTTTCAAGATGCTTTAGAATTAGATGTACTGAAACAACACGGCGTGTCATCATAGTATCATTGATTAATGTTTGTAAAATTGTAGGCAAAGAACATTATTTTCATCTTATTCCCTACCATCTATAAGTTGTTGTGATTATGAAAGCCAAATTGTTCAGTAATTAGTGTTTACTAACATGTTTCAGTACAAAGATAATGCAGCGATTATGATGTGTATTTGATTATCAGTACTTATTGATCCATATGAAAGAAAAACTTACGTGGAGACCGCATCGCACCATTATTCTTAACACGAAATACTGTTAAGCGGATAGTACAATGGGGATTATAGGACTTGTTGGCAGATAACTGTTAACCTACAAGTTGCATCTAAAACGTGTTCCATATAAGTGGTATTTTATGAAGTAAATAATGAGACAAATTTAATTAATTAGGTAATAATTAAAGTCCATTATATGAGTTAGATGCGCAGTTAGCGTATACAGTGGTTATTTCATTTCATAAATCAAGTGAAACTAAGTGAAATGTTTGAGGTTCAATCAATTTTATTTGGATGGTTCTTGATCTTCTGCAGTACCAAACATTGATATAAACCTGAAGTTATTATAAGAAATATTATATAATCACGAAGTCTTCTGTGATGGAATTGAACGGGATACTTTTAAACATCACTATTTACAAAGTTGTGGAAGTGTTTTTCAGTGGATATTCAACCTCACTGCAGTATAATATTCAGGCGGTAGGTAAACAACGCAAGTTTAAACCACTATATTGTCAAAAATGACATTTAGTGACTCTTGATAAAGAACTCATTAAATGTTTTTCTGAATAGTTATGACATAAATATTCTGGTCGCAACATAATTATAAAGATATTGTTGAGTATGGTTAATGTACAAAAGAAAATATATGATTAGCCTAAAAAAATTCTAACAAATTGTAGTAGGATAAATTTTATATTTAACAAATAATGACCAGACTTACCTCTTTTAATTTCCACGTCAAGTGTTCCATTTTCAAAGGACAGATCTTCTGTACTAGAGTATAAAAAATAAAATTCATTTATTTGGATCTTACTTGCTACTTATAAGTAGGTTAATTAAATCACAACAAATATTACAAAAATGTCTGGTTTTTACCAATCGTTTTAATAAAGAAATGTGCAAAATAAATAACTTCTTTTTTGTTAAACTTCGACAGGCTGAATCCATCAGCTTTTCTAGTTACTCAGCTAACCAATGATTTCAAAGTCTTCCTTTTTCCGCTTGGGTGAACTCGTGCTGAAATACCTAAAGATTAGTTTATGAATTGGGCTGGTTATTTGTAACTGAATAACAAAGAACATCGATCGACTGTTCTAGTATGAGGCTTTCAGATCTTGGCAAAGTTTCTGAAAACAGATAACGTTAAAATGAACTACAAAACGGGGAAGTAAAGCCCACAATTTATTCAATAGCAAATGAATCTTCCATATTAGTATCTTCAAAACAACACACTTTAAAAATAGATGAAGTAAAAGCCCAGTGTTATCTTTGAAACGGAGGATACTGAATTGTTTTTGAAGTATGTTTGATAATTTAAGTTTTATATCATTAGTTTTGTTTAGTCACCGCCACTTTAACGGATTTCTAACCAGACTCTCCCAAAACTGCGTAATATGTAAGCTATACTATAACAACGTCATATAATTTTTTTCAGTTTTCAACAGAATCCTTACTGTGCAGGCCAGATACATACTGGTACTTTTAACTATCAAACCCATAAAACGATATAAAGTATAGAACATTTTACGATTCAATCCACGAATATCAGTGATTAGTGAATAATCCATTGTTTTAGTTCACTTAGCAACATTCAGTTTACCAAATATTACAAAGCAAATTTTAATAATTTCAGGACTAGGTTCCGCTTAACGCATAAATGGATGTAAATACACAGTTTAAAATTAACGTTAGATTTATAAATCTCATTTGATGCAGTATATTAAGAATAAACATGAAATCCTTAGAAAATTTAACCAGAGGAAGAAAAAGGAGAGCGTACTTAAAAATATTAGTTTAAGTGTGTACAAGTAGATTGAAACAGGATAAAACAGTTGTTTGAGGTACCCTGATTTTTTAGCTGGATGATTTAGTTGTAAGGTTTCACTGTCTTTCTAGCCAACTTATCCACTTTCAAGGGAAGGATAAAACCTAAAGAAAACTAGGAGATTTAAAAATGCAGCGAGAATGAGGAAATGAACTGAAATATGTTATATGCTTGTGTTCTACGATTTGAAAAATCTAGTCGCATATGATTTTAAGGCCAATCACTAATAAAAATAGGGAACTAGTGAAGCGTCATTTAAATAAGTAGGTCAAATTACTTACAAGTAACAAATGTGAAATAAAAAAAGGTTCTTTGAAAATCTGTTACGCTACCAGAAAACATTAAATATTAGTATAGTAGATTCAATGTCATGACAAACTGTTTTTACATATGCAAATGAGGCTTGGATTTTCCAGAGTCCATGGCCCCCACAAACCTAGGTATTTGATATGATTAAGCACTAAAAGCAGAAGCAAAGAAAAATTTATGGCTACTTTCCACTATACTTTCCGTGATAGATGAGGAAGGTTTTCTACTCCATCCCGATAAGGGATAATTTAGAGTAATATGTTCTTGTAAACATTGAGGCTTATATTTTTTTTTACCAAAGATTACAATGTTTGATTACTCCCACCCACTATGTATTTATGCACACACATACGTGCAATCGGATGCAATGTCACTACTCATGCGTTATTGAGGTTTATGGGATATCGTAGGTTTGCACTGTCGATGATGAAGAATTTACCGGAGGTTAGCTTTAGTCTCCTTCACAAAATTATGCTGTTGGAACCACACGCCAGCTCTGTATGGTAATTATTAGAAACATTCTAAAAAAAGGAATTAACCAGGTGTTTTTGTATTACTTGAATTTTACACTGATTTATACATATCAGCAGATATTCATGCAGCATCAGTGTTTTAGTTATTCATTTAGTATCTTATGTGATTGTATCTGCTGTGAAGATTAACTGAACTTATTGAAGTGACATATTATCAAGCCCACCGTATATTGCGGCGGACAGCTGTGGAAATTTAGAAAATGATAGGTTTAAGTCTTTCTCCTATCGACTGAATTTTTATACACCTATCGTCTTTTTGGTTCGGAAGAATGTATAAGAATAGTTGCTGCTATCGTTGTCAATAGTTACCATTATATCATTTTATACCAATTTAAGCTTGTCTAAGAAACGAGTCACATAAAAATCGTTATCTTATGTTACATAAATATCATCTAATGGTTTCTATTACTAATGAAGTTTCGTGATAATTCCATTAGTTGGGTTTTCTACGTTTGGCATGAGGGTATCAATCAAAGCGGTACTACTTATGAGACTACTTATGGACTACTTATGAGATTGCCATCAATTTAACGAAAATGTCCACTTTCAAACATGAAGTGAACACAATAGATGTAACTTTTACAAATTCTCTGGGTAGATTGAAAATAAAACCATATATAGTTGAAAAACCATGATTCCTAACTAATGGTTCATTGTAGAAAAAATCTCACATCAGTAGAGTAGAGTTTTATCTTTAATAGTGAGATGATGAAGGTCTATTAATTTGAAAGTATTTTTCAAAATAATTTAAGTAATTAGTTTAGGATTAAGTTGAAAAGTTTTACTAATCGTTTCGCTAGTTTGTGTGCTGGCTAACCTCACATTAATATAACTGATTTTGAGAGATTATTAGGTTTATGAATTTTATTTAAACCAAACATATCTAGCAGTGTAAACTCGATGGGCTATAGTTTTAAATTACACTTTGGCAATAACATACGTGTTGCAGCGTTTCGTTACACTAGAGTTCATTGTGGTGTTCGATTTTTTAAAGTAATTTGACGGGATATCTATGAGTTTGCTTACGTCATAAAGAATATAAAGCATTTTTTTCTCAATAATCAGGTTTAGTCATAAAAACTACTCCTAAATGATAACAATTTCAGGTTGGTATCGAAAAATTTTAAAAAGCACGGAAATGTCTACTGCACATTCATGGGATAAGTAAGTAAACATTCCAATTCAGATTGGTATAAAATAAACCCCAATACCTCCAAAATCAAATGGTATCAAAAGGTCTAAATGCCTTACACAAGAAGATGTTTACAAGTATTGTACACGGATCGCACACCAACCAACAGCCAACAAAAGATAAACAAAGTTGGGGTCAGGGATCAGGCCAGAAGTAATAATCAAAATAGTGTAACGATTATGGACGAAAACCGAATGGACTCTACATTAGCAAAACAGTCTGTCATTAGAGTTTAAAGACGTCTTAACAGTTTAGTTCCTCTTAAAGTGTGTGGCGAATAAAAGAAAATTAAAGCCAAATATCAGGTTTCCACCACAGACAGCTTAACATTTACTATATCATTTTTCTGAGATTCAAGTCTTTTCTGTTATCTCATGACCAGCTAAACAAAAAAGAATCTTTACTGAATGAAAATACTCAACTAATTAATGAGTTTTTCATACCTTACAAATACTTGTTTAAATATGACTTAACTAGTTGGATGGTTTTTCAAGTGACGAATTACATGAAGAAAACGAAATTTAAAAGTGGTTACTTAACAAAGAATCTGATAAATATTTTGTAATGATGAAGTACATGTTGTGGGAGACAATTAATCTAAGAGGTAAAAACGTTAAAAGCTATTTTACAAAGGTTTAATCTATGTACACGATTTCCTTATTTATTTACTATTCTATTATTACTGTCTCTGTATTGCTTTAGTTTTCAGCTTTTATTTAATCCGTAAATTGTTGTTATAGCATTTTTTTTATGTATAAATTAAAACCGGTTGTTTGAGTACCATTTAATCTGTTTTTCTGTTCTTCATGTCATCAGTGTGTATTGATTTGATTATTTAAATTTATCTGTTGTGTGGTCTTGCTATGCATATATATATATATATATAGTGTGCTTGAAATATACTAAAATGTCTTAGGGTTGGTGAATCAAGGTCTTGTGTTCATACTCTATTTCGCTAGAATTAGCTGGTATCAGACCGACAGTTTAAAATGGGATGAAAGTTGAGTGCTAACCTTCGTATACATTGGTCTTAGCAAGGTTATTATTTTTCTTCCGTACCCCGCGATTGGTCGAGCGTTAAAACACAACAATGCATTCAAGTTATCGTTGGATATGTAAAATAAATTGTTCGCACGATAACGATATTTATTGGAAAATAATTCTGAGTATCTCACTAATTTTTCTAAGTGTCAATGCTTTTAATATCAAACTACTTAATTTTGTTAATAAAAAATAAAGTAACCCTGGGCTTATCGCTATGGTGATAAGATGACCTTATATGCTTCATGCAGACATTAAGAAATTCAGTAGATAATTTGCCTAAAACAGTCCTAGTTATATATGAATTTTCTAGGTTGTCTTTATCTATCAATTGGTACGTGCATTTATATTCCTGTCAGTGGTGTTAAGTATTAAAAGTGATAAGTGTCTGTTGCCATACGTGCATTCTAAGTTGGTTGCTTGATATGATATTAGTTAATAAGTATGAATACATTCATATTGTGCTTGCGAGTGAAATCCAGAATGCACATTAAGTTGTATTCGGTGTTTATCAGCCATGATAAGCATAAACTTATTTGGTTAGGCTGAACTGCAAAATTTGAAATATGCTATGATGCAAATATATATTTCACAATACCTGTATGTTTTCTAAAAGTACATGTTCTACAAAGAAAGTAAACTGCATACTGCGATGACATTACCTCCAAACAATATAAAACACCATAAGTAATCATTTCATTCATTTACAACGTATAACCCGTTACGTATGTGCGTGTGTTTAAGTTACTATACTTCATTCGAACGATGAAGTCAAATTAACAGAATTAACAAGAAGGGTGTAAATCAATAGAAAACAGTGACGCAAACAAAAATACAAAAAAAACGATTAAGCTTAAGGTCTAGTTAAATATAAAATAAGAATTAATTTACACCAATGTAACCGATTTTGAGCCATGTCATCCTACGTCTCCAACTACTGATCTCGATTGTCACATAAACCCTAAGCAGGTGGCCTGTATCATAAGTATGCTAGTAACTATCTTTGGAGCACTGTAGATTGAAAACAATTGAATAATACAATGGAAATAAATAAGCCTGAATAAGTTAATGTATTATCGTTGGTTAAGTAGTTTCAAAGTAAATCGTTTACTTTCCTTATTCATTAAATACTACGTCAAATGCAATGTGATACAACACATATTAATGAACTGTAAAAATATCAGTGCTTACTATAAAAAGACTAAAATTTAGACCACAATCATTGTATGAAAGCTGATTAACCAAAACATTTTTATGATGAAGTCAAAAGTATCAATAATTTTTCATGACTTATCTTCAAATAACTTCATCGATGCAGCCTTGTTAAGAATTTTGAATCGTGTTTCTATATATTGCTTATGTACAGAGTATCAGTGAAATTGATTTGAATCTCATTACAATATTTTCCCCATCAAGACCTGAATTTTTATGCTACAAAGGGAATTACCAGAGACATATTTTAGTATAGTATCTCACGAACTCGTCAAAAACCTTCGAGGGCATATACTTCTTTATTCGACTATAAATTTTGAATTTAAAATCCGTTATTTCGTTATGACTACTTTTTATTGTTTTATAGAAAAACAGTCTTTTTATTTTGACGTTCTAAATAAGTTCAGTGCCATTAGTACCTTTTTAGACATACACAGAATACATTTACAGAAGGAAAATGTGATAAATTCCACTTTACGTCTACAAATATACTTCGCTAATCCCATAATCGTAAGTTTTCTTAATAGTAATAAAAAATGCTATTCGACATATTGCATGTTGTTTAATTTTCTTCTGACAGTTTGAGAACACTGTGCATCTTGAAGAACAACGAAAGGCCAATATGCAGCCGAAATTATGACCCGTTTGTATTCACAAATATTCTTAGTATAATACGCGAAAGTATAAAGTTTGAGATAATTTAATCCAAGCAAACGTAGGTAATAACCAATGAAACTTTATTTACAGTGTTAAACATAAAAATGAACGTATACTCTAATAATAGCAATCGTCTATTCATTATAATCGCCTACCATATTGACGAGGGAGAAGAAAGAGATTCCATATGTTTCAAGATGAGTTGAGTTTCTCCAAGTTGAACAGAAGAAAATCCACTATTTTTATTTACTTCTAAGCTAGCTGTCGAATTGAAAGTCGTTTCACTAATGCCAAATTCTTCTAAACTATCATCTAAATTCAAAGAAATATCTGTGCTATCACTGAACTGGTATTCGTTTCCTTGTTGATTCGATTGTAATACTTCATGGTTTGGACAACATACGTCACCCTGATCTGAATTTTCATTAAGTTCGTGTAAATCGGATACAGTAGTTTTATAGGAAGATGGAGAAGACAGACAACCTAGGCAAGTTGAATGAGGAATAGTTAAAGAGCTCAGATTAATTTTCATGTCACTCATTATATCATCATCATGTTTCACGCTTGAAATGTCACATTCATATAAATTTTGCGGGATTTCCAGGCCACTCAAAGTTTGCAAATCAGTAGATGAACAATGTGAGGAAGTTATTTCATTACATTTGCTGAATAAATTAAAGTTCCTATTTTCCTTCGCAAGTTGTATCACTTTCTTTCTTTGGTGATAGTGATTGAATACAAAAGCCTTTATGATGTTTTTACACATAGATACATAATTTATCCTCCGAATACAATTTGCTTCACAGTTTGTTCTTTCGTTGGGTTTCTCCATTAACTTTGATCTTTTAACGAATGTTTGTTTGAAATTACTAAGCTTCCTTAGCTTTTTTCTATATGGCATTTTCCTTATTCTCTGTTTATTATTTGGAGATTTTTGTTTAGGTGTTGATGTTGAAGCACCTAAAGTGTAAAATTTCTCAAACGGTTGTTTACTTTCAGTGCATATCTGTTTGGAGTTACGAATATCGTCCAGATTGTTATCAACATCTTCTTTGTCATCAACATTACTGTCACAAGAAGACAGTGGTCTAGCTCGAGTTAGTATTTCATCAGTTTCCTCCTTGTCATCTGATTCCTTTTCGTTATTCTCATAACTTGCGTTTGAATTTCCATCCAAGAAATAAGGACGGTTGGATATGTGCAGATTTGTTGAAGTGTTGCTATTGGTTTCATACTGGAGACAATTATTTGAATGATAAGTAGACTGATTGATATTGGAGTACGAGTCTGTGATTACACATTTGTCATACTTTTCTGTTACTGTATTAGAATTCAATCTGTTAATACAAAGTATAATTATATAAACGTCAAATAATACGAAATGTTCCTAAAACAAAATTTAAATAAATAATTTTCTTTATAAAAATAGTTAATTTCTGAATACATGTAACTTATTGATGATATTCTCAATAACTAACAGACATTTACATTTCTTCTTCAAAAGCATGGTTAACAATAGCAGAAAACCTGACTACATCTTAATTGCGTTAGCAGGCTATGGACGAGTTTGGTACTAGGTTCCAACAAACAAAGTACGTGTCCATGATTGGTTTCAAGACATTATCAAATTGTTTTTACCGATCTGTACATGACTTATAGCATCTTTCATCAAGGAACTTGCTTTTACATGAAACCTCGATCATGCTTGTAAGGTACATTAATAGCTTGATATGAAACTACAACAAGGAAACTCAAGTTAACAACATAGTTGCAATCTATATGTGTATACTCATTACAGAGGATAATGCTGAAATTCATTTGAAGTTAATCCAATTTAAACTTTTTGTGATAAATAATGGGAACCACTTGAGTGGAACTCTGTACTTTTTATTCATACCACTGTTGATCTGCCAAGAAAAACAGAACCACTTTTGAAAATATCTCTTGCTAGTTACAATGTTCACAGCTTGCTGAGATACTTTCAATAGACTCGTTCATAGAAGGTGAATAATAGTTCAGCTATTAATCATAATAATCTACCTGTGGTTTACAAAGTGATCCTTAAAACGGTCGATATACTTTGGAAACGATGTCACTAACAACTGAACTCAGTATAATTGAATAGTCTACAAAATGGTTTGTTATTTATCGCCTTTGCAATTCCTACTCTTTCTGTTTCAGTTACACTTGTGTCCTCACTTTCATTGTCATTTTGTTAGTGTATCTTAATGTCATTTCTCTACACTGTACTGTGAATTTGCCTGAACAAGTTACTGCACATTTGTAATTCTGCAGAAACTGAGGAAAATGACAAAGTTACGCTAAAATTTTACTAAAGGTTGCTGATAAACAGGTTGTGAACCGAAGCAGTATTTTGTATAGTGAAAATAATTTAATTTTTAATTATAATCTTTAGTGAATGGAGTTTATTTAATTTGTTACCGCATGATTTCACATTGGAAACACAAACACACATATAAAGTTCAGTTGTCCTTCTATGATACAAATTACCAGTTTATGGTGTGAAAACCAACAATTAGAATTTTTGTAGAACTCTAAACATTCTTATGATCCCAGCAATAACAATTCAGTTTAACTGACAATTTGCCTTATCACTCTTTAATAAAATATTAATTCGTGGCGTGTTAGGGCAAAATAACTTTAAAGCTAAATTGAAAGTGTTTTTCATCTATTTTATCAGAGATAAGAATTAACTTAGAAAATGTTCACGTAAATTGAAATAATAAGTGTTATCTAATATAAATAAAGGAATAGTCATTAGGCGAAAGTTGACTTTATTTAAATTCCGGCTGTCATATTAAAATTATTGTTACTACGTCTGAAATCAATAAAAGATCCCTTGATACTGATGACAAGAATATGGATAATAATTCATTATAAAATAGTTACGGAAGAAGAAGGAAAGTCTTCAATAATTTAATTCGTGATTATTTTTTTAACATGTTGAAAAATACGATAGCTGACAAAGTAATGACAAAAACCATTAAATATTAAAATAATTAATCTTGGTAAATTCACCAGAAAGTTAAATTTTTTAACTTTCATATCACTGTGGATAACAATGATCAAACAAACGGATAAATATAAGAATTATATTGAGATTATGTGCTAGCTAATCATGTTTATGGTTGGCACTAATCACATAGTGCATACTTATATAATGTTTAGAAAGAAGTGAGATAATTTTAAACTTAGATTTTATTGGATTACTTTACAAAATGAATCTATTCGTAAGATCCTACTACATTTATTATTTAATAGATATATGAATTCTTAAATATTCAGAGATTGGAAATTATTTGGAAGACTCAGGTCTCATTTGAAATGAACTAAATAAAACAAGATAAAAAGTTTACCCTCTTACTTGTTTATTTGATTATATGCAAAATCAATAAGTTCTACTTTGTGTAAATAGTCAACACAAATTTTCTCATATTCTTCTAATCGAATGGTTTGTGTACTTTGATCCACAGTCTGCAATGTTTGATCGTCATAGTGTTGTTTTCCAGTTTGTTGTAAGTGTTGTTTGTGATTATGCTGATTCCAGCGCTGATCGTGATCATGAAAGTGTTGAGAATATTTCTGATACAAAGGATTAGGGAAAGAAGGACAAATTAACGAGAGTTTATAGTTGCAGGTATTTCTTCTCAGAAAAATCAATTTTATTCCCTGATGATTAATACTAGGTTGCGTTGTTAAATTCTTAAGACCATACTGTAGTATCATGACAGATAATAATTTCACTATTGAGTAAATTTAATTGATTTTAGTATTATTAATAAAAAACAAAATGACATGAAAATGACTTTTATTTGAAATTATATAATTGTTTGCAATTGTTTATGAAAATCTAAACTTTTATTTACTATCTTGAGGCTTGAATTTAGTACTATTGGTATTATGAATAGCTGACTGGTTCATTTTAATACCCAATCAGATTAAATATTTTAGATAAAAATATTTCTATATTGTTGATTTTCATTGAAGCAGATTAAGGTCAATGCAGAAGAGTGATAGTGGGGTGCTTGTCTAATTTATCATCACTGTTATAAATGGTCGATTAAAGATCAATTAACTTATATTAAGACAATTTAAGATTAACAACTAACTGCCATTTAATAAATGTAAGTAGCATTCAAACACTATGAAAAGACTTGAATTTCTTAATGCGCGATAAAGTTCGATGTAAATTTGGTGAAATATTCTATCTTCTAAATAATAATACCTTATAAAATATAACTTACATAAACAAATTAAATAAAACACGAGATGCCTTCTAACTCTATTTCTTATGTAGTATTATTATATGGAAAATATACCAGTGAAAATTTGCACAACTTTTCTATGATTAATGAAAACCCAACTTCGATATTTAATCACAGTTTAACCAAGTAATGTTTGGTGCTTTGAAAATAGATGTAGTGGTATCAACATCTGCATAAGATTTTAGAACCGAGAGTCTCGGTGTAGCTTATCTGTAATATATATATATATATATATACTCTTAAAACTTTATTTAATAAAATACTACAGATTAGAAGAAAAGAACTAGTTTACTGTTTGTTACATTACAAATTTAACTTTGGAGAACTCAACTTATAAAGGCAGAAAACAATTTATCTATATTTTTAATCATATAAATAAGAATCCGTAACTTACTAAAGCCTTAAATAACCCAAAGTCAAGATTAAAATCCCACTTCCTAATAATCCTTTATTATCATATAAAATACCCATCAATTAATGAACTGCATACTGTTTTATCATAATAATAAACTAAGGTATATTAGTATCTAAAACGCGGTGTACGATAAGTGAAAATGTAAGGCGAATTTCACATGGCGTTTCCAGCTCTAAACGTAAAAGGAATGTATTAAGCAACTGATGAGAAAAGAAAGAACGCAAAATAGACTTTTACTGTTCCTAAACAATAATTAGTGCAGTTCTGAATTGAGTAATAAGTGTTATATGTCATCCTGGCATATAGCAAAAAGTTAACTGACAGCAGTTGATAAAGACTACAAACGTTGACCAAACGATTTCTGTAAGTTGTATTATTTTGTTCAAAAAATTTCCATGTTTAATAATAATAATATATTCGATCGAAGAATATCACGTGGTACATTTTCAGGTTATATAATTATGAGATCAGCAGGATGATTACGAATGGTCGATGAGGAATTTGTAACTCGTTCAATTAAAATGCACCCCTGTTTACAAATCCTTACTCATTCGATACCAATTTATGCATTACTCAGTCTTTGACCAGACACCTTATTCAATTGTAATTTTATCACTTTATATCACCTACATATATTCGGATTAATAAACTTAATATTTCAATTGTTGTATAAACTTACGCAAGGTAAACACTTCATATATATTATTTCAACATTATCAGTTGTATGTTACGATCAAATTCAGACTTTTATATAGTAATCCTTTATTTAAATGATGTGATTGCTATGTACTGGGAAAATTTAATTCACATTTTATGCTGAAAAGTTTACCAGATTGGAGTTGCAGTGGATAATCCTTGATGATAATTATTAGCTAATGAGTATATGGTATATGTTGAAAATATGGCTAGAGATTCAATAGATATACGGAAGACAAACGTTTTTCTTTCATGGAGTGTTCAAAAACAATTTACACTTTCACTAAGCGTGTCCTGGTAATATTGATACTAAATTCTGAGTGGTGTGCGATCCATAATGTTTTCCTTATCATTTTCGTTTTGATAACTTATTTTTTAATTCATCCAGTTAACCTCTACTTTTTACATATAAATGCCCTTAGAAATTTAGGTGTGATTGGATTGTTTGAAATGCATTGCGCAAATATAAATTAATCCTGATAAACTTTATCTTCTTATTGCACTACTAATATTGGTTAGCGATCACTAATTTTGGACTCAAGTGTAGAATTTGAAGAAGATTTACTGATGAGAATATTCTTTATTCGAAAACAACACCACTAATAAGGCGTGGTTTAAAATGCAAGTTTTTTCGGTGAAATTAAAACATCAAAATACTTTCTTACATAAATTTAAATATAAAGTAAATTAGAGTTAGGATATTGCATATGCGGTTACTTCATAAGTAAATAATTTACCATTTCATCATTAGAATTTCCAAGCTTTGACCACTGTAGGCAATTTGCATTAGAAGTAGTTAGGATATCTGTGCGTAAATCAAGAAAAGTAGAGCTAACAGGTGTTTATTATGAATATAATTTTAACTGTAAACATTGAACTAATAAAAGGCCAAGCTCATTTTCACTGGATTATTACAATAACATAAATATTTACGCTTACTTATGTTTTATTAGTAAACAGACAGTTGTAGTTTGAAATGCACAACAGTTTTAATTACAAAGTCAAATTTAGCAGCCTTTTTTAGTTCAAGCTATTTCGTAGATATACCCGTGCAGATTATACTAATGCTTAAGTTTACAGTTAAGAAACATCACTACTCTGTTAAAAATAAAATATGGATTGCAAAGTTCAAACGATTTTCTTTATATTTTAATGGGGTAAATTCCATAGTCAATAGTGCCATATAGATCATATAATTGTGAGTGTCGTTGAAGACTGTATGGCTCGAAAATTAGCAAATTACAAGTTAAGTAACATAGATTTATAAGAGTATGCTGTGATTTGAATAACCGTGAGAAGCATAGTATAGGAAGCCAGTTTATAGGATAAGAGAATATCTATGTAGACATTATCTAACTTTTGATAAACGTTCTTCTTACTAACTCAGCCTAGATTCCCCTACTAGGGTTGCTACCGGTACCAAGTCCCGATAAACGAGAAGAGTTGGGCACAGGGTTAATAACCTCATCCTGAAAACAGCAATCTTTCTAAAAAACGCTAACCTGAAAAAAAGCTTTTTAGCAATTTAAACTATCCTGGAAGTTGGAAGGTCTTCATTTCGAAGAGTCATCATCCGTCATGGTGATTGCCAAGTTTCTTTGTAAGTCACGAGGCCGATATCCCCACTGACAACCAGAGCAACAATTAAAATAGGTACAGGGAATGTTTGCAAAATGTGAAAGACAGGGAGAAACATCCGAATAGCCGCAGTAATAGAAAGAAACAACATGATGAAACTTGAACAAAAGAAACCCATTGGTTACATACTGGACAACAAAGATTATTAGCAGGAGAAATGCTTTCATACCCCGGCCACGAAGAATAAATCGCCCCACATACACAAGGAGTAGCACTTATGTTGTCCCGAGAAGCACGGAAAGCGCTTAAAGGGTGAAAACCTCATGGTCCTGGGATCATCAAAGTGACCTTCAAGACAAAGGAGGAAGGAATTACAATGAATGCCATCCAGTGCTATGCGCCCACCAACGACAGCAACGAAGATGACAAACAACGGTTCTATACGAGGCTGTAGTCAATCACCGAGAAATGCTTAACCAAGGACCTGACCATTTTGATAGAAGATCAAAACACCAAGGTTAGAAAGGATAACACCGGGTATAAAGTCATAATGGGACGACATGGACTGTGAAAAAGTAACAAAAACGGTGAGAGGTTTACAAACTTATGTTCTTAATAAAATGATTTTAGGTGGCACATTATCCTCTCACAGACGCGTACACAAAGCTACATGGGTTTCACCGGACCACATTACAAAGAACCAAATCGACCACATCTGCATCATTAAGAAGTTTAGAAGGACCATGGAAGACGTAAGAGCAAGGGGAGGAGCTGAAATAGCTTCAAATTACCATCTGGTAGTGGCTAAAATGAAACTGAAGCTGAAGAAGCACTGGACACCTGGAGCAGCAGCATTACAAAATTTTAACACAGCCCTTCTCCGGAAGATCAACAAACTCAACGAATTCAACATAACTCTCAACAATAAGTTCCAGGCATTTCACGATCTACTAGACAAAGGTGAAACTAATATGAACGACAACTGGGAAGAGATTAAAGAAACAATAACTTCAACATGTCAGGAGGTTTTGGGTCGCCAGGAATACCATACAGAATGAATTTATGTTGGTACTTTGGACAAGATCCAAGAAAGGAGAAGCGAAAAGTCAACAAATAATAACAGCCGGATAAGAACAGAGAAAATCAAGGCACAGGTTGAATACACAGAAGTCAACAAGCAAGTGAAGAGGAGCATCAGATCGGATAGACAGAAATATGTTGAGGACCTAGCAAAGGCGACGGAAAAATCTGCAATTAAAGGAAAAGTGAGACACCTACACAATACAACGAAGAAGATAGCTTGGAAATTCAGTAAACCAGAACGGCCAACCAAGAACAAGGCTGGCAAACCAATCACTGAAGTGCATGAACAACGAAATAGGTGGGTAGAACACTTCGAAGAACTCTTGAATAGATCATCCCCACTGAACCAACTAGTAATCGAAGTAGCATTTACAGATCTACCTATAAACACCGACCCACCAACAGTCGAAGAAATCAAAATGGCCATCTAAGTGGCGAGTCAGCAGGGCCAGACTACATACTAGCTGAGACAATTAAGTCAGATATAGAAGCGATTGCAAAGATACTTCGCATTTTCTTCAGGAAAATTTGGAAGGAAGAACAAGTGCCAACAGACTGGAAAGAAGGATACCTCATCAAGATACCAAGGAGAGGTCTTAGCAATTGTGAGAACTACAGAGGCATCACTCTTCTTTCGATAACACGAATGTCTTTAACAGAGTGTTACTGAACCGAAGGAATGATTCAGTCGATCAACAGGAGATATTAGTAAGCTTCAATCGTGTACCAACCGAATCGCGATTCTACGATTAATTATTGATCAATTAATTTAATAGATCTGACCAATTTACATCAGTTTCCATGACTATGAGAAGGCATTTGAAAGCATGGATAGGAGAACATTACAGAGCATTCCTAGACATCGTGGTGTGCTCTAGCGGGATAGTCAATATCATACAGAAACCAGATTCAGTGTGTTATGTTTCGACTTTGAATCTCTGAAAAAATTCGGGTATTTACCCAACCGTTATTAGTACCTTGATATGATGGTTGGGCTATACTGGTTGAAACATTTGTTTCCCAGGATTCTACTTTGCCAAGCAAGTCAATTAAAGTGCATTAAGACTAAAGGCTGCAAACCTATGTTCTGAGGGTGAAGTCGTATTACTGACCATACAGAGGTATGACGACAGTATGATGTTTCCCTCAGACATTCGTGACAATGATACTGCCTTCCTACAAAGGAAGGGTGAGGCTGGAATAGGTCCTACCTTACCCCACGGATTTCCGTCTCCATCGGTAGAGCCTTAACAAGTACGGAGCTAACTCAACGAAAACCACTTGTAAAAAGGTCAAATGTGACCGGCTTTAAACAGTTTTTCCCTGGGAACTGCAGTCACACTCTCAGGTCCCCTAGAACTTCTCTAATCCACCTTCTCTTTCACGTGCCCCACGAAGGAAAAACCCTTTTACAGTATAAGCAACCTAGAAGTGATAATCTCACTTATATACCTGTAATAACGCTCGAGATCACCTTGTTCACCATTAAACCTGTTATCCTTCTACTGTTGCTAGTATTTTCACTTCTAACGCCCAACTTTCTCCGATCACGCTTCCTATGCATGACAGTAGTACTGGTTATTCAAGTTCTGGAGGTGCCATCCCAAGTTCCTGAAACAGCTTTCTACACCGCACATTGGAGCTTAAAGTGTGCGAACATTGTGTCCAATTGGTTAACAAGCCTTGTCCGCTAAAACCTTAGAATTTGATAGATGCTGTCTACAAAACACGCATGCAGAATTCTGGAGTGGTCAATAAGTAGACGTCACACAATCAATTAAGAGAACCAGCGTCGTACACTCTGTGTTTATCTGGGGATCCAGAAGTAAGTTGTCACGGTTTTGTTGATGTGAGTACAGAATTAAGTTTGCGACTGACTGCAGCTCGTGTGGACTAAAAGGTGAATTCTACGGGAAGTTCTCAACGTCTTTCATAAAACTAAACACTCAGACAAAGTAATCATCATAAGGGATTTTAACACGAATGTCAGTAGACCTAATCATGCCGAAAAGTACCTAGGTGGCTTTATTTTAGCATTCCAGCCTAAAGAAAAGACAATGGAGACAGTCTTCCACGATTATGTTCAGATTACCACTTACTCCTAGCAAGTACGAACTTCGAGCATAAAGAGACATTACGTAACATGGTGACCTCTATCATCAACTCAACCATGGACACAAATGGACCATATCAACATCAGCTATCGTTGAAGAGTCTTCGTAGAGAACTGACTCTCATTCAAGGGATGTTTGGATTCTGACCACGTCCTAGTTAAGATACGTTTCTCCAAGAATTTTGCTGGGCGCAGAAAGGTCGCAACATAGAAATCCATTGGTTACCAGTCCGTTAACAAATAAGCCAAGAATGTATTTAATGAAGAACAATTCAGACACTTAGTTGATCATGTTCATTAGATCCATTCTGGAGAAACTTCAAGCGGTTTTAAGGAGGTTGTAAGTGCATCATTGGTATCTGCATCCAACGTAAATTCAAGGGTTATGCAAGACCAATCAATATTGAAGACTTCTATTGAACCGACAACTGCTGGAAAACTCATTCTAGTAGCATCAGAAAGTGACCGAGAGCAACGATGACACCAACGCAGACTAAGCCGAAGTCTGCACATAGATTATGAGCAATGGTGGGTGACCAAAACAAAGGCAACGTGGACGGCTACGGCAGTAAATATTACTAGACAGCTTTCCCGATCCATCAAGGATATCCGTATTAGAAAGTTGGCTGTTATCGAGACTATTTTCGAAAAAGGCGGGTGTTTTAATCACCCTCAGTTCAAAAAGTGAAACCGATGGGCGGAGCATTCTCAGGTACAGTTTAACTGGTTCTCAGCTACTCTCCGCTAGCTTACGGACTACCCCCAAATTACCTGATTGGAAAATTGGCATGTAATCCAACTCTTAATAAGATTGAAAAGGCCTGGATTCTCCCTATGGTTACTAGGAGTCCTAAGCCAGGATAGAGAAGGATGGTATGGGATGGGATTAACAACCTTATCCCGTACAAAACGACCTTGCTAGAGAACTAACCAAAATAAACCATTTAAACCATTTTAACTTTGTCGTTGGAGTTGGAAGGTTTTCATTTCAAAGATGCGTCTTACTGCGAAATCATGCACGGAGGGCAGCTCACAGAATTATTCGAAGTGAAGATCGGTGTTAGACAGAGGTGCTTATTCTCTTTCATTCTTTTTCTGCTAATGAATGACTGGATTATGAAACCACAACATCTCAAAGCAATCACGTAATGCAGTAGTAGACAACATGGATACAACTAGGCGACTTGAACTTTACAGATGACCTAGGTTTTTTGTCCCACACATAGCAACATATGCAGGTGAAGACGGACAGTGTAGCACTAGCGTCGGCAGTAATAGGCCTCAGCATACACAAAGGAAAAAGCAAGATCTTTCGATACAAAACAATGAACACTAACCCAATTACATATGATGGAGAAATTCTGGAATATGTAGAAACCTTTACATACTCGGGCACCTTCATCGATTAACACGGAGGGTCTGATGTAGATGTGAAGTTACAGATTGAAAAGGCAATCATAGCATTTCTACAACTGGAAAACATTTGGAACTAAAACCAACTGTTAGGTAACATTAAAGCCAAAATTATCAATACAAACTTCAAGACAGTTCTATTGTATGGAGCTGAAACTTGGATAACTACGAAATGCATCATCCAAAAGATACAAGTATTTATAATCAACTGTCTGCGTAAGATACTTCGGATCCGTTGGCCAGATATCATCAACAACAACCTTCTATGGCAGGGAATAAATCAACTTTCATACAAGGAGGAAATTAGGAAGACACTTAAAGTGGATAGGACACACATTGAAGAAATCACCGAACTGCGTCACAAGACAAGGACCAACTTGGAATCCTGAGGGTTAGAAGAAACAGGAAGACCAAGGAACAAGTTGAACCGGGATTTTGAGGCAGATATAAAGAGAATGAATAACACTTAGGAAGAGCTGGGAAGGAAAGTCCAGGACAGAGTTGGTTGAAGAATGCTGGTTGGCGGCTTATTCTCTATGAAGGATTGCAGGCGACAGTGACAGTTCTTCTTACTAGATTTAAACGTTAGGTAAGGACTGTAGTTATGTGTCACAAGAGATTAAAGCTAGCTAGTTCAAGACCATAGATTTGTGTTTATTACTATATGACAGGTTGTTTACAGAAATTAGCAGATATTTCCCAAATCAAAGTAAAATCTCAGTAGCTACGAATCAAATAAAGTCACTATGCCTTGATTTCAAATAATTTAAGCAGACAGCATGTATATTATTGATAACCCTGACGATGATTAACTATGTAATTGTTTTATTGGTTAATTTTAGAAATACTAACGGCAAATTACGTAAAATCGAATTACTGTTTCTTGAAAAAATAGCAGCCCATAGCTTCTATAGTTTACCAAGGTGAGAATAAAATGCGTTAGACCATTCTTCTTTTTTATCCTCAATTGTAGCAACATTTATTTGTGATATATTGTGATACAGATGCAATAGATGTTATCAGATATTGCTTACACAAGTGGGAAATGACAATAATAAAAGGCATTATATGATTAACGTATACCTTTTTCACCAAATGTTGTTTCTATGTGACTAATTAATAGAAAAGTGCTCTGCCTAATTAAATGTTACTTATGAGTAGCAAGACATATTCCTTGATCAAGTAGTAGAATTTTTGAATAAAAGCGCAATAATAATGCTGTGTGCAGTAAATTTTACAATTTATAAAAATTTTTAAATTTCTGTGGGTTAATAGTATCAAAAATGTAAAAATATTTAGAAACAAACCAGTATTGGTATGTGGCCATCTCGCAAATGTGGATTCCGTGTGTTCTTTAAAATATGAGGACCCATTGAAGGTGCTTAGCAATCTACAATCTCGCACCTAAAAATATCAAATGTATAATGAATTTAAATAAAAAAATAAAAACAAGTATTTATGTAATGTAGTCTTTTTAAACATATACATATGTAAATATGTTTATTTATAATAATGTTACCATATAATTAATTACCACGAGGACGTTTGAAGGTTATACTGAAGTTTGTTCAGCTGATAAATTTAAGAAAACACTGTTAGGTGCAAACACTAGATCATTTAATGAATCGTTTGTTTTATACTCATTCTCTGTATATATATCTCAATGACGTATTTGAACCAATTATTTGTATGCACATTTTCGTGTTAATTTTGACTGGTTTTCTAGTTTTTTGATAAAGATCATAATACGTAATGGTAAATATTAAATTGAAAACCGTTTACAGGGACTTTTTTAAATATTAATTAATACTTATTTTCAAACGAAATTAGCTTACCGAGCTTTCAGAACTAGATTTTCGGAGTAGTGATCGTAGTGTTCTATGTTCTCTTGGGTGGTTTAAATACTAAAGCAAGAGAAGAATTTAATGATTAGATCATCATTAAAGCAGTAAACTAAATGAAAAAAATATTAACGGGTTATTTAGCATTTATACTGTATTTTTTCTATGACATGTAAGATTCTTTTACTGAATACTGTTAAGAAGATTTGTATTTGAATACAGTTGATTGAATGTCAGATATTAAGTTGTACAATATGTATTTAGTATAAACGTTTTTTTCCAGATAACGTTGATTAAGATCTGAGAACTAACATAAACTGACAAACTAGAATAAAGCTTTTCGTTATAATTATTATATGAATCTAATAAACGACTAACAGTTCATTATGTGACCCATATACAACTTTATTTAGTTCTTTTTATAATTTTGGTTAATTCGGTCTTGAAAAACGTTAACGAAAATTACCAAGACCAGCTCACTCACAGAAGTAGTTCAAACTTTACGTACTAAGTATGCTTGTACCCAAACGTTCACCGTTATCAAAAGACATTAGGAAAACATATGTATGTATGTATGTGTAAGCATATTTGTAAAGTAATTCCCCGGATTTAAATAAATTATAATGACTTATTCCGGCTTCTCGTTTAGAGAATCACTGAATAATGCTATACTAAAACAATTAGACAACTTTTAAGTGAATTTTAACCAGCCTTAATCACGTGTAATAGAAAAAAATTATTTTCTTACATAATGGATAGAGGTAATTCATTGGCAGCCATGAAACTAGTTAGTGTCTCAGTGGGAATATATTGGTACCACTAATAAATTGACAAGTGTACTATCTGTCATTCAGTAATCACGTAACATAGATATGATGAATATATAGGCGGACTTATCGGTATAACTCACTGCAATACTGGGTGCCTAGACTAAAAATTGTAGCTGAATTAAAAAAAACTTTGTCCAGTTATGTAAATGGTTTATTTCGCTGTTCAGGGCCATATGATAGTACTAGTACCTAGTTAAAATAATCACAGTCGAAAGCATTCGTCTCTATTATTCATTAATTCCATTAATCCATCAGATCTTATTGACGTTTAAAAATGTCAAATACCTGTGCAATTCACAATGTATATAAAAAAAATAAGTGTAAAATAGCCAGTTTTAGAGACCCATCAAATGTTAAATCTCTTATAATCCTCAACCATGGACGGAAAAGTACATGAAAGACGAATCTAACTGTGATAAGAAAGAAAATTCCCGGATGTTTTAATGACATTGTTAATCATCTCTGCCTCTTATGAAATGCATAACATTCAAGGAAGTTAAACATTTGTTTATTAAGAAGAGATATTTTGAGAACTGATAGCAATTGTAAACAGGTTTGATTATCCGACTTACTCTTTGAATTTCACAGTTGTCTTTTCTTTCAAACAGCTTTTGCTTCAGTGCTGAAATTTCGTTCAATAATTGTTTTATATAAACAGTGCATGCATCCTAGTGAATGATGTAAATATAAAACGTATAGAATTTCGTGTTTACCTCATTCACTTTTGGTGTATTCGTTATTAACTTTGCTTGTTGTGCATAACGTAAAGTATTCAGAGTTTCGTTGTAGTGTTTGTAAGAGGGAGATATGGCTGTGAAGAAATAAAATTAATGAATGTAAACTACTGATAAAATACCATTTTTAAAAATTACAAACAGGTTTAGTAGACAGTTTATAGATAATAATATATAGTTACATAGAGAGAAACGTGAATTCTAGAACATAATAAACTTCTTTATTCTTAGTATTTATTAAAATATACTGATTTCAGTAGCAAGATTCATTCAGTGGTGACAAACACTTTGACAGTTTAAATTGCCACCTGAATAGCTACTGTCTGATTGGCATAAAAGCCACTAAAAAGCGCTATCATACAACACTTCAGTCGTGCATAAAATTCATGATAATTTGGATACTTAAGAGTGAACTAGTGTCCAATTTATGTTACTTAAAATTGCGATTATGTGAATGCATAATCAAAAGTAGAGGATGCCTATTACTCAGGTCTTTGAGTATGTACAATGATTATTCAGAAGTAAAGAATGGTATATTCTAAATAGTTAAAACGTTTGCCACTTACTTAATGATAAGTATAACAATAAGCACTTCATAAATAACCGAGTTTACAATTTGTAGCAACTTACTAAAGACAATATACTAAATGTAATATAAAGTATTCACTAATTAGATAATAGGAATGTTTGAAAGTACAAACAGTTTTAGAGCTCCCATGATCCAAATGAGTTCAGTATTGTATTCATAGTTTGCCAGATTCTCAAAGAAATTGTATTCATAAATAGTTAACTGATACGTCATGTGTGTATTTATTAGTTGATTAGTAAACTCTAGATTAAATAATATATTTCAGAACACTAGTTTACTGGACACCCACTATAAGATTTAAAAAGAAACAATTTAACTAATATATTACATCTTAAGCGCACTTACATACTGTAAACCTTATGACATTCAGTAGACGAATAAATTTGTTAATACTTAAGTGCTTTTACACCTTGAATATGCCTAAATTTACATACAACAAATTGATGGCCCAGCATAAAATTTGAAACTTAGCAAGGAAGTATAGTATTTTTTTATTCAGGTGTATTGGCCTGCTAGCACCACCATAACTAGCAATTATATGAGTACCATATTGTTTTTAAACAAATAGCCTAACAGGAAAATGAAAATTCATTCCTAAAATAACGTCCCAAATAGTGAATGGAGCAAACCAACTCTAGCTGATACTCTTTTGTTTATCTGATCGCTTATTCCATTTTCTAACTCCACCCGCAGCTCTTCTAAAGTTACCGCCGGTCCCAAGCCCGGGTAAAGGAGGAGGGTTGGGCATAGGGCTAGCATCCCTATCCCGTAAAACACAAACTTGCTAGAAAAACGCCAACCAGAATTAACAAACATAACCATTTAAACTCTGCCCTGGGAGAGGAAGAAATCTATATGACGCTTCATGATGAAAGCCGAGATTCTTCGGAAATCATGAGGCCGATGCTTCCCCCTTCTAACGACCAGCGCAAAAATTTTTATAGGTACATGGAATGTTTGGACAATGTGAAAGACCGGAAAGATCACCCAGATATCAGCAGAAATGAAGAGATACAATTTAACTGTGCTCGGGATCAGCGAAACGCATTGGACTCAAGCTGGACAGAAAACATTAGCTACGGGGGAAGTGCTACTATATTGTGGGCACGAAGAGGAAAATGCCCCACACACCCAAAGAAGTTGCTCTGATGCTGTCCAAGAAAGCACGCACTGCACTTGTAGGATGGGAACCACATGGACCCAGGATCATCAAAGCATCTTTCAAGACAATGAAGAAGGGGATTACAATGAACATCATCCAATGTTATGCACCCACCAACGACGGCAACGACGAGAACAAAGATCAGTTTTATGAAAGGCTGCAGTCAATTATAGTGAAGTGTCCAGAAAGGGATTTGACAATCCTAATGGGGGACCTAAACGCCAAAGTCGGAATGGACAACACTGGATACGAAGACATCATGGGACGACAAGGACTGGGGTCGAGAAATGAGAATGGTGAAAGATTTACAAATCTATGCGCTTTCAACAAAATGGTTATAGGTGGTACAATATTCCCCCACAAACGCATACACAAGGCTACATGGATCTCACCGGATCATACTACAGAGAATCAAATTGATCATATATGCATCAATAAAAAATTCAGAAGATCAATGGAAGATGTGAGAAACAGGAGAGGAGCTGATGTAGCTTCAGATTACCACCTAGTGGTTGCCAAAATGAAACTGAAGCTAAAGAAGCAATGGATAACTGGAGTAACAGCATCACAACGATTCAATACAGCCTCTCTTCGGGATACTGACAAACTCAAAAAATTCAAAATAACTCTCAACAACAGGTTTCAAGCCTTACAAGATCTGCTGAACGAGGAAGAAACCACTATGGAGGACAACTGGAAAGGAATCAAAGAGGCACTAACTTCAACTTGTCAAGAGGCTCTTGGCCGCAAGAAACACCATTATAAGGAATGGATTTCCACAGAGACCCTGAACAAAATTCAACAAAGGAGGAACGATAAGGCAGAAATCATCAACATCCGGACTAGAGCAGAGAAAATCAAGGTACATACTGAATACACAGAAGCAAATAAACAAGTAAAGAAGAGCATTAGAGCCGACAAACGGAAGTATATCGAAAGCCTGGCAACGACAGCAGAGGAAGCTGCAAGAGAAGGAAATTTGAAACAGCTATACGACACAACGAAGAAACTGGCAGGGAAATATAGTAAACCAGAACGACCGGTCAGGAACAAAGAAGGCAAGCTAATCACCGAGATTCAAGAACAAAGAGACAGATGGGTAGAACATTTTGAGAAACTCCTGAATAGACCAGCTCCACCGAACCCACCAGACATCGACGCAGCATCTACAGACCTCCCGATTGATGTCAATCCACCAACGATGAAAGAAATCAAGACAGCTATCAGACAGATCAAAAGTGGGAAAGCAGCAGGACCTGACAATATACCAGCCGAAGCACTCAAGTCAGACATAGACATAATGGCGAGGATGCTCCACGTTTTATTCAAGAGGATCTAGGAGGAAGAACAGGTGCCGGCAGACTGGAAAGAAGGATACCTTACCAAGATACCAAAGAAAGGAGATTCGAGCGAAATGTGAGAAATACAGAGGAATCACACTATTGTTAGTACCAGGGAAAGTCTTCAACAGAGTGTTGTTGAACAGAATGAAAGATTCAGTGGATGCTCAACTTCGAGATCAACAGGCTGGTTTCCGTAAGGATCAGTCGTGCACATACTAAATCGCAACACTACGCATCATCGTTGAACAATCAATTGAATGGAACTCGTCACTGTACATCAACCGCATTGACTATGAGAAGGCGTTTTAGAGTGTACACAAAAGATAGCTATGGAAACTTCTTCGTCACTACTGTGTACCAGAGAAACTCGTCAACATCATCCGGAATTCTTACGACGGACTACAGTGCGAAATCGTGCATGCAGGACAGCTGACAGATGCATTACCAGTGAAGTGGATACCTTAACATATCTAGGGAGCATCATCGATGAACAAGGAGGATCCGATGCAGATATAAGGGAAAGGATCAGCAAAGCAAGGGCAGCATTCCTACAGCTGAAAAATATATGGGACTCCAAACAACTGTTTACCAACCTCAAAGTTAGACTCTTTAATTCGAACGTCAAGACAGTTCTTCTCTATGGAGCTGAAACGTGGAGAACTACTGCAAACATCCTCAGGAGGGTGCAAGTAATTATAAACAATTGTCTACGTGAAATATTGAATGTCTGTTGGCCGGAAACCATCAGCAATAGCCTACTTTGGAAGAGAACAAACCAACTTTCAGCTGAAGAGGAAATCAGGAAACGACGTTGGAAATGGATAGGACATACATTGCGCAAATCATCAGACTGCATCACGAGACAAGCACTAACTTGGGACCCTGTTGGAAAACGGAAAAGAGGAAGGCCAAAGAACACACTGCGTCGAGAGCTGGAAGCAGACATTTTAAGGGTGAACAGCAACTGGAGACAGCTGGAAAGGATTGCTCAGGATAGAGTTGAATGGAGAATACTGGTGAGCGGCCTATGCTCCTCTGAGAAGGGTAACAGGCATAAGTAAGTAAGTAAGTAAGTATTCCATTTTTTAAATTATGACATCTACCTCGTTATTAATTTATGTGAACATATAAACGCATATAAAGACAATTCGCAAATATCTTAGACAAATTATAAATAAGTTACTTGCAATCATTGTTGTGCGAGCATTTCCACCCAAAGAATCTCTTAGCAGCCATGTCAATTTGGAATTTCGATATGGTATATGAAATGAACTACTGTAATGACTACTTGAATACGGAGAACCTTTGGTGCTATTCAGTGTGGACTGACTACTGTGTGTCGTTAATTCTAAATCATTGGTAGACGTTGAGTATTTTTCCGCTAAAATAAAAGTAGAAACATTTCCGTTAGCGTTACTAGTTGGAGTAGTTCATTAGCGTATCACGTTTGATAAACAAAACTTAACTTCCCTTTGTAAAAAGGCAACTACTACATTCAGCGAATAGCACATACGACTAATTTTTATTTTAGCTACTTACAGTATAATTTGTAACTCAAAAACTACTTTATTAAAATGTAAGAAGAATAAAAGTCGGCAAAAATTTAGATTGAATTAAAATAAATTTTAACCATGTCTAAATACACATACATTTAGAAGTATCTACTGTGCAATGGAAGAGAAATCTTACATAAACAAAACACTTTCGAACTCAGCTGAATATTCAGTAATATGTTGCATATAGGTAATTTATGAATGAATAAGCAATATAATGCCTTACAACCAAAAAAATAACTAATTTATTGAGACTTATAAATGTTCCACCTCTTCAACTATGGAGGTATATTTACAGAAAGTTTAGACCTCAGATTACTAACCAAAAGTACATACTGCTGTGTTGACTCGACAACAACTTGTTAATGACACTAATAAAAAGTTTGTTATTACGTTTTCACTAATACCAGATATAAATATGTTTTTTTCCACAGAGCCAGTAAAAGTATAAAGAATTCTCATTCAAACAGTTATATTCAAATTCTATTTGATAAGTGATTTTACGAACGGAGTACAAGAATAACGTGGTAAATTAAAACTTAAACAACTGTAAATAAAATTATTATTCATTGTAGAAAATTGTTAATACAAACATCTCTCTATTTGCATGTTTCCAGGAGAATGAAGTTATTGTTAACATGAAATCAATATTTTTTTCTACTACAAGAAACAGTTGTGCAGAATTGTGAAGCAGTATTAGTTTTAAAGTATTGAAGTATAACGTAAGATTTTTAACTTCTGGTGAGCGATCAAGTCAGAATTACAAAAACAGTTGACTACTTTTAAGAATTCTGATGAGAATTCAGTTTATGGGAGGTTACCTAGTGAATGGATAAAAACTGAAAAGCACCAGGCATATGATATCTGAAAAATGTTCGAATAAAGGTAAACGAAATGTAAATTTGAAACGTAAACAATCTCTGTAACTAGTCAAATTAATTCACCGGTACAAATCCATAAGTTACAAAATGGATTTCAATTCATTTAACAGTCTGCTTTCTAAACCTCATAAATCTATCACGGTTTTCTCTTTATTTATTAGCTAATATTATTAATTTGTAAAGTGCTGAAGCACTTTAGTGATCAGTAAATTTGTGGTGCAGGCCAAATCAAACTACAGTAATATCTGTCTTAAAATCACATTTCAAGAATAAAAAAGTTTAATAATAACTTGTGAGTATTCCTATATGAGTGAATAACTTCATTGTGCAAAAAGCATAAAATAACCGAAATGAATTAATTTATACAAGTTAAAAGAAATTATACTTTTGCTGGGTAGTAGATAGATGACGTTTTAAATCAACTAGTTATTTTTTTACTACTAGATACAATAATGAATCAAGAAGTCATAGGTAATAAGACATGTAATTTAATATTTTCCAGTAAGCATAGGCATACTTAGCATAAAATCAAGGTATGCAAATGTCATACATAACTAACCCAGTTTCCCAATAACCGTACTCAAAGATGATAGGGATAAATTGATTTTCTGGCCTTCGTTTAAGCGCCATTTGTCACTCAAGTCATGTACACGTTCACTAAGATAAGCAAACAAAAAAACAACTAAACTCTCAATAGCGTAGACTCGATTATATGTTTCCTTAAATTTATTGAAAGTGATTAGTTGAATGCATCCTAAACTAAGTGTTTACTTATATATGTAATTATAATCAAATAATTAGTAATATAAGTTGTAACAAGGCAAAAGTCATTGTATTATATGCAAACATTTTACTGTTTCTGGGGAGGGTATGAGGGTAAGGTGCGAAATATGATCTCGAAAATCATTTTCATATAACCAATCCTTTTTATCCGTATTGTCGGCCTAGTACTTTTTGAATTATTACGAAAATACACTGTAATAACTTGTACATACAGTGAAGCTTTCTTAAAACTCAAAACAAGTCTTTTTGCTCTTTGACTATCATTACTCAGTTGTAGCTTTGACAACTTTGTGTCGTGTGATGTTTATGCAAGATGAAGTACAGTCAATTTATTGTATTTAATCGTTTTTTTTTCTCGATCTTTCTGTAGCAGGGAAGGCACTCGAACAATTACTAGTGCAGTAAATTACTGGTCTAGACAGAAAACCAAATCTGACAATAGCTTACAAAAAGGTCAAACGTCTGTTCAACGTTGCAATCAGACAAACTTAAACACAGCAGGTGAAGATAAGTGCCGGTAACAAATAGATACATGCTAAAGGAAGAGATATAGTGTCAATTAAAAAAAATTTTATTAAATAAAGGAATAAAATGAATGACGTTTAGTGTTAGAAACAAATATAAACGTGCGATAAAAAGTCAGGCAAAAAACATTTCAGAAGATAAAAGTCACTTGATGTTCCTTTACAAAAAGCAGTATTTATATACTATATGAATCACTTGTTTCATTGAGTGTCTTTTCTTCATATTTATAACAAAAGCAGAAGAAAACTTTCTATTTAGATGAGCAAAGATTAGAGTCACTCGAAATGGACACTTAACACTTCTAAGGTATTCATATATTTTATAGCAACTTCAAGGTAAAATAACTGACAGTAATACAGTTAATGCATTTGGATAATAATTTACCTCCTCGAACTTGGAACATCCTTATCAAAAATTCTGTTAGTATAAAAATAGCATGCATTATACTGACATGTGCAGTAAGAACAAAGCATTTTAAAACCTACCTTCCAGCTAAATCAATAAGACAGAGTTTACTGTTTAATGTTCGCGGAAAATCAGTTCCAGATATTTTCTAAATCAGAAATAAATGGGTGCTATATTAATACTTTTCTATCACTAATTATATTTATTATATTGACAGAATTTTAGTATAACTGCCAACTGGCATATACTTGATATAAAACTGTTATCAGGTTCAATTTGCGTTTTTATTAAGATTAGTCACATCAAGTATTATCTTTCGAAATTATCAACGTAATGAATGTTTTCATTATGCGCACATAATACATATACATATTTACAGACAAACAGTTTGGCATTTCCGAAAATAAAACGTGGTGGCAAAATTATGCTACGCAAGTATACGTCCATCCATCAAAGTTGTGAGTTTACGTGTTCAGGCGACTAACGTTTTCAGTAAACAATAAAAAAGTTGAATTTCAGTAGGATGATCAACAAAATAATTTATTTCTAATAAGCCATTTTACGGTAAACGAATAATGTATCTTTTTTCAATTAAAAAGGAAGGATAAATGTTACAGAGTCGACTAAAGTGTCTTTGATTCTTCAGAAAACGCCCGGTAAAATAATAACATAAGTTTAACTGACTGTAATGTGATGAAAAACAACAGAATGTTCTCTTTTCATGATATATGCTTTATTTATTTGAAAGGATGTGTAGTCAAATTATAGAGACAGTTAGAAAGAGTCTGCTAAAACAACTTTGACAGGAATTTCGCAATTAACTGTTTACCAATTTTCCAGTTATATGCTATTTTTCCTTTCCCTGTGTGTCTACCTTGTTTATTCGGTGATCTTAACCAGTTTAGTTACTTATGCTACGAGCAGTAATTACTGGTCATAAGCACCGATGACTTTCATTTGATTTACGAAAGCGTATTACAAGAGGTAAGTTATTTGAAATAAATAAACATTATAACCGGAAACACAAACTGACATTAGATTACTATTATAACATACAGTAACACAATAATACAGTTAACGTGAAGAGTAAAATGCGAGGTGCACTTGTCAATAAATTAATCAAGAAATTTCATTGTGTAAATTGAACCATACATGCATTAAGCATCAGCATTCAATTCTTATATTACGCATGCATTCGAAACAAAACTGACAAAATTTGATAATGGTCGCTGAAATATTAAGTACTAAACTTAAACTGATATGTTTTGGCTTTATACAATTACAGAACTGCTATAATATAATGCTGAACCGACTATATCTGCACGATCGCAACGCTAAACATTGTAAATAATGACTACATGCTCGAAACATTTTCATAGAATTATCTTTGAATAACATTATTGCATTAAACAGTTAACAAAAAATGCCATCAAACTACACAAACCTACTTCTTGGTAATATACTGTGCAAATTACATGGCTTCTACTACTTTTTTCATGAACGTGATTAGCAGCAGTAGTTCTAAAATTAATAATATAAGAAATAGGAACTTGACTGTTTTCCTCCACTTAACACTGATATTAAAAGGAAAGTATATTTACCTTTATGCAATACAAAAAATAGGGTTTGTGAAGATCTAGTAAACCACCCCAAGGAAAACTCTTAGTCAAAACGTAAAACACAATATTTGTTTAAGGATTTCGAAAATACTTGAAACATATATTCTACAGTAATCCATCTTTAATGAAGCAGTTAATGAAAGTTTACCAGAGTAATAAGCACATTGCATAACATATATTACTTGTAGAACTGCATAAAATTAAATTCATTTTAAAATCCATTTGTCTTATTTCAAGTTATTTTTTTGATGTACATCAATGATTGTTCATGAACACCAGCCAATAATCTCTACATAATAATCATTCATTCTTTATAACTACACAAGTTATCACTTTCTTAAGGCCAATGGCCACTATAACTGTAATCGATTTAACTTCTGCTTTCACGTTCATAAACAGTGTCTTACTAGTACTAGAACAAAACAGTCGATTGCTACACACTAGTTATTTCAGATTTTGAGAAAAATCATTTCGGAAACATAAACAGATTTTTTATTGTTTAAAAAATGTAAAGTGCAGACATGCAATTGTAAACAGATTTATACTGAATGACACATCATTTTCTCATAAAACCTAGTAGAAGTCTTTTCTTTACTGCTGCCTATTCACTTGCTACCACGAGTAGGCGTGTATTAATAAACGGAACTGGGGGGTTACATTAAAAGAATAATGACCAGTTTGCCCTTGTGGTTAAACTGGTATTATTGAGACAAATACTAATGAAGCGTATGCTGCGTCTAAATCTTCGCTTGTGCAAACTGTATCGGTAGTCATAGTATGCTTTGGTGGACTTTAGGTAGACAAGAAATAGTTATTGCAATGAGATTGTTTAAATAAATTTCATTGTGGGTTTATCATCTTATTATCAGTATCATAAATGCAACTAAAGTGTACTAAAAGTTTACTTATTTGATACCTTTTAAACATCAACATAGTATATTCAACTCACCTATTTTTAATACTTTTACCAACTACTGTATACAAAGATTTAATGTCATTCAAAGTTATTTTCGTCAAACCTGTAAAAAAGTAAATAGTACATGATTGTACCAGGACTAAGATAACAAAGGAATGATGGTTAGTAGCAGATGTAGTAATAATAAAAATATTCCAAATTATGATTCCAGTTGAATTGTGGCTGGTAATTCAAGACGCGTGTTTTTCTTTTTTTGAAACTTGAGAGCATCAGTACATACCTGTTGGTGTTTACACCTCAACTCGAACTCTGTAAAATCATGTCAAGTGCCACCACATTCTTCAAGCTTATTAAGTGGTGTGTTGACACTGTTGCCTACGAATAAACATATAACAACATAAACCAATAAATTTCGGTCTTCAGCAATATCGAAGGAGATTACAAACATATTCTTATTGTAGGACATATGAATAAAATATATTTGTAAATATTCTCAGCGGATGAAATTAAAGAAAAATTCTAACATTTCACTTGGCAAACTGGTTCGAACTTCTTCAGGGAAATAACCAAAATCAAAAATTATCGAATATAAACGTAAATAAGAGGTCAAATTGATTACGAATATCCAATTGCATACAGGGTATAAAATGGTTATATGAGTGGTTGTAAATGAGACATTTTAAACGAATATTTACTCGCACACAGTGACTTAAGTCTACTTTTTCCTTTAGATCCTTCTGAAATTATCAAATTTATGCTTAAATTCTACATTGTTTAAGTTTCGAGAAAATCTCTATAAACAAACAAAAGGTGTAGCAATGGGATCTCCAGTGTCTCCAATAGTTGCTAACTTGCTTATGCATTCACTGGAAACAAGTGCACTCTCAAAATGTGTCTATCCGACCAAACTCTGACTAAGGTACGCAGATGACACTTTCATTAATACGAAACGAGATGCATTAGATGAACTTTCCGAAAATGTCAACAGTATTCCTAACAACAACAAATTCACTAAGGAAATCGAGACTGTCGATCATAAATTATGCTTCCTCAACTGTCTGATCAAAAGGGAACAAGATAACTATCTTAAGATTAATATTTTTCTGAAACCGACGTATTATGGAAAATACCTAGACTATAAATCAGCTCATGCTAAATCAACAAAGGTGAAAGTTGTTGGGAGCCTGATAAACAGAATCTATCAACTGGTTACAGATAATAAAGACCAAGAAACTGAATTACACTTATTGATATCTGCACTAATGATGAACAAATAACCAAAGAACTCTATCAAAACAATACTTAAGGAGAAACGCAATAGGAAAGGTAAACCGAAGGTCCAACCGAAAGAGTGGATTGACACTGTGGTTGTGCCATACAGGAATGGAACAACTGAAGAGATTAGAAGAATTTTAAATAAACATGCCATACGTGTTTTCTTCCGAACAAACAATACACTGGGCTCTGCATTTGTAAATATCAAGGACAGAGTACCAAAAGAAGAACAAACAAACTGTGTCTATGAGATCAAATGTAATGATTGCAATGCTAAATACGTAGGAAAAATATCACGACAATTGAATGTAAGGATGAAGGAACATATACGTTGTTTGAAGCATATTTCCAAATCCTCGAATGATATACGGAAATTTGAAAATAAATTGGCATTGGCATAACATTCAATAGAATCAGGGCACATTATCAATTTTGGTGGAACTAAAATCCTTCAAAAAGGTTTTAATTCCTACAAAGAAAGGCTAACATCTGAAGCCCTACACATATGGGCTAATCCGAATAAATATAAACCGACGAGATGGAGAACTGTTAGCTCCACCATGGCAACTAATGACTAAAAAATGAATTCAAACTTCTACTACTCCAATTTCCAACGCATTCCACTTATTTATTGACGGATTAATTCTTTTTAGAATTATTTATTCAAATCACACAGTTCAATGTGTAGCCATTTGAAAATGTACACCCTTCCTTTTACCTATAATCATCATTATATTGATTTATTCCAACTATGATTTATTAGCAAGTCCACCTTCAGATTTTTCTACATCTCACCGTGAACAGTATATGTGTACAAATTATTTTAATATGAAATTACACACGAAGTGCACACCTTCCTTTAGCCACAACAATTCGAATGTTACTTCACTTACAATGACTCATATAACAATTCCATACCCTGCATGCAATTGGATATTCGTAATCTAATTTGACCTCTTATTTACGTTTATATTCGATAATTTTTGATTTTGGTTATTTCCCTGAAGAAGTTCGAACCAGTTTGCCATGCGAAACGTTGGAATTTTTCTTTAATTTCATCCGCTGAGAATATTTACAAATATATTCTATTCGTGTGTCTTACATACTCTCGGTGGCCATGTTTTGTAAATATTTTCTTTCTTTTTTGGACGAAAACACCTATAAAATTATGCCTATTGTAGTAGTTCGGCGATAATATTTTTAATTCCTAGCGTTAGGATATTCAGATACAGAAATCTAAAGATACCTAGATTTGACGTCGGCAATCTTGTTGTTATATCCATTTAAGTGCTTCAATAAACAGAAACGACATAGATATGTCAACATTTGAGAATTGAACTGGCCGCAACTACATATAGTGAGCATAAATTGTCATGTGGATAGTTACCTAGAGAGCTAACTAAACTGATTCATGATAACTTAAAAAAATATTAACACTATAAATAATCAGGAATTAAATAATCAATTTTAAGATTTCTAGGAAATTAATATATTGGTTTCATAATATAAATATTAAAAATTTCTGACATATTCTACGTACTTACAAAGCTTAAAATCATCAACTAGGGAGTCGATTCAACCTTCGCAGTTTTGTTTTCCTTCATGTTGAAAACATAAGTCATAAAACTATAAAGACTATAATATAATAAATCAGTTTGATAAAGTTCTAACACTCATTGATTTACGACTCTTCTATCGTGGGTCACAGTAAATTATTAAGTAATCGAGGAGTGCATTAATTTGGCAGTTATTTATAGATATCAGAAGAAACGAATGAAAAAATCAGCATGAAATATCTTGCTTTATACATTCGTCGAATTTACACCTATTTAGTTTAAATTATTTTGAAAAGTAACCGAGTTGAAAAGAAAACAAGAAAAGTTAACAAAACATCTCGAAAGATGATGTCACGGACAATAAAAAGGTTAGCGATATCGGTCATTCGTTAAGCTGGCATAATTTTTGACCTCATTTCAGAAATATAGAATGATATCGCCCTTTGAAAAACACTAACACCAGCAAAAAACGGCCAACATTGGTTTTATTCCTAAAGTATGATGTGTTCTTTGGATTTAGCTATGCCGTTCTGTAGGATACCGAACATTTATATAGATTACTGCGATCTAAGTGTACATTATATCTAGCAAACGGTTATATATGTATATGTATATGTATATATATGCTTTTAAATTTCACTGTTGTAATCGTATCTCAAGATTGCATTCAGGACACTAAAACAAACCGAAACTATTCACCGAAATCGCTGAAACTAATAAGAAAAATTAAAATCTTATTCCATCATGGGTAACAGTAGGTTCCAGCTGTTGTACTAATCACTTAGTGATTTAAACTTATTTCTTACGAAACTTGCCATAGCCTTACATGTTCCAAACTGAAATCGCCAGTTGACAATGAATTGGTTATCATTTAAATGTATCATGGTGAGATTTTAAAAAAAGAAAAATTCAGACTGACTTAGCATATTGCGATCTAGCATACTATCAACTTTCTTGATTTAATCTATAAGTAATTCATTAGCTTGTTCTAGAGTATTTTAACATATTAAGGTATGTTAAAAATCATTTGTTGCTTTGAATAAATAATTAGTTGTCTCACTGTTGACATTTTTTTTATCTAAAGAACGTTATTCTACAGAACAATTCTAATATATTGGTTTTAAATGGAAAAGAATGAATGTAAAATATATTACCTTCCACATACGGTCCGTCTTTAGGATGCTCACGTATACGTAGTGATGATTTCTCATTTGTACTGTTAAGTAAATCAAGAATTTTCTCATTATATATTTCAACGAAACTATATTTTGAAAGGTAGAAAGGATAGAACAATACTTAATATGATTATGAACAGATAATAATTTAAATGTTGATAAGTTTGAATCAACATTTGATGACTTATTAACGTCTATTTATTCATGTCTGATAACAGGTAATGTGTAATCCGTAAATGATATTACTTGAAACTTAGTTGTAATGTAATAATTGGCTTATTGATAAGAAATCAAAAAGAATCACAAACACAGATGTTAAAACATGAGTTAAATAAAAAAATTATATATATATATATATATATATATATATATATATATATATATATATATATATGATATCTCTTTGTAGAGTGAATCAGTTTCATTGATTCTTTACGAATCTCCTCTATGAGTTAAATATTTAACATTAGAGGAAAAACAAGGTATAATTGACAGGGTAACTAATTTATTAGATCTATATTTTGATAATCAACGTTTTAATTTTGAGTGGTTAACATAGTGAAGTCTGTTATCATATCGTTGTTTCATTGATTTTTCGTTTTTAAGTAAACATGTCCCACGTACATCCAGGAAAATGACACTTAATAATGAAATATAACAACCTTATCCCAACAACAGAACACCTACCATCGGAAATGATATTTCACGCGTTGGATTTTTGATAAAAAAATATATACGGTGACAAAACTACTGTACTTCTGTCAATGATTTATTTTTTATGTTACAGAGATTATTCATGCATAAAGTATTTTACTTACAATAAATAATCTATAAGGATATTAATTTCCTTTCACTTGTAATTAATATAGTAAAAGAAATAAAGAGTAATTTTCCATTAAGATTAACATAAATACATGCCAATACACCAAAAGTTACAACTGAAGTCGGTGAATAAAAGAACGTTAGTCAAGTGGTAAATATAATTTTACATTATGTTCATCGATGCATCACTGATAAGTAAGATTAAAAGCTACAATGCATCAAAAAGAGGCAATTAATAGATTATAAAACCGTCGATTAGATAATAAAAATCTTTCTTTACTATGCTTTGAATATATTGGGTTTTCTGGATATATAAGGTCATTTAAACAAAACTAAAATCAACAGGCAAAATAAATTAACAAGAAAAGAAGTGATTAAATATATGATAAGAAATGGAACGGATCGTGAGACAAAAATTTTAAAAATGTGGCACAACATAATTTCGTTTCTTTGTAATCCATGTTTTCATGACTGAGATGATTTCAGAACTCTACGACGATGTACGGAACGTAACTATTAAAACAATTGATTTAATCTTAATGTCAGTGGTAACATTAAGATAACGTTTAAATAAAAATACACATCACCTTTTCAAGTACAATTATGATAACCAATGAAGTACTTTGATGTAATTTGATAGAACTTTACCCTAATAAATAAAGTAATATGGTGCACTCCAATACAAAGTAACTTATTCAATTTAAATAAAACAGTTTGTCAGGGGAGGAGGAATGCTAATCACAATAAGTTTACTCGAAATCTAAAAAGTCAATAACAATGGTTCATTCTAATAAAGATTGAGAGTACCAATTTAAAGTTTCTGTAAATAAGATGAATGGAGAATTCTCTACTAGATTATTTTATCATAAAAATAGAGTCTTGGGTCACTTATATATTGTAAACTAGTTAATTAAATAATACGTTCATAAGATTATTAAGAAAATATTTCCGTTGATGCTGTTAAAAGCTACAAGTGATTGGTCTCTATTGCCAGATATCGATTCTGAAGCATGAATAAAATGTCACCAACAAGTGATATGTAGGATGCGCCTTTTATTTTTAAAAAATGTCGTCAACTGGATGGTCGTCTACCATAATTTTAAAGTTAACCCAGAAGCTTAGACTCATTTCAATATTTCAAATACTATCCTGTCGCCCAATGAGCTACACTCATAAACGAGTATATGTGTAATGTGCAAGTGCTTGTAAATACACGTCAACGATGTTAAAGACTGTAGTGCGTCAGTCTTTTAATACATGTATTTTGACTAGGCCATCTTGATGGAAAGCAATCTTAATCATAATAATCTTGTAAGATTGACAATTATCGTGCAAATTAATTACCTAAAGCGAAAAAGAAATGGACTCCGCTTTGGTTTTCGAAATACATAAAACATTATCACCAGTGTAATTCCGTAGTGATAAACAACTAGGACAATAAAGGTTTGACAAAATCATCTATATTGATCTTTATAGTCCATGATGTAACCATATTATTTAGTCTGTCTTGGTGAACTGGTTAGTTTATTGATGGTTGACAGATATTTATACCTCAAAATTTAGCTTTACCTAAAAATAAAAATCGCATCATGTGGTTTAAACAAAATTATGGTTACGTAACATTATACACAATGAATCTGGAATATTCGTTTTTCAATTTGAGGTGTTTATATGTTTTTTAAGTTACCTTGGTAACTATGAATTGATAAATGGTAAAAATCGGTGAAATTTAATATGATTATATTTATGTCTTAATAGTACAATAACTGTATTTTACTTTGCTGAATATTACTAAAATATTCTCAAATGGATAACTTTTTGGATTCGGAAAAACACTTTGAGTAGACTGTTAATAAAATGAAATCTATTCATCTGGGAACTTATATAACAATGATCTAGACCACAATCTCACTATATATTACTTTGTGTATTTATTACTGTGACTAGCCGGGACGCAATGATTGCACGCAGAATAACATATACAACGTATTCTTTATTATTAAGTTAGTAAAGAAGGTTGACAATAATCGTGCTGAAAGCTAGGGCAAGTATATTTAATCAATCTGTATGGAATATCAGATCCATATTTTAGTAAAACGGAGAAAAACCTTGTGTAGGTCATATGACGTTTGAAATCAAAACATGTATTTATTAACTGAATGAAACAAGAGATGAAGGAATAAATGATAATCGTTTTAGTATAAATCGAATACATTGTCATTAAAACATGCAAGTTTTGATACACTCAAGAATTCATTTCGATACCTTTTCTAGGAAAATTAGAACAAAATATTTATGTCACAAACAAAAAATCACTTCACTTATTAGAACGAGAAGTAATTAAAATCCCTACCATGCACCATTTCTGTGGAGAAAATGTGACCACAAAAGAAATCATAATACAAGATTATCTCTAATTATTGATTTTAACTTCATAATTGTTCCCAAAATTATATGACTTATGATGAAAACAAATTATCAGAATTAAACAATAACTAAATCTTTTACAGTTTTGACGTAATAAAGAGATAAAGCTCAATTTTATAGTTTGCTGAATAACAACTTCTGCATTCTAGACATTGAACCGGACGTATACTACCATGATAGATAAAAGTCAGTCAGTTTATCACAACGTAGTAACTGTTAACCATATATGTATAATGCTCAATAAATTTAATGTCGAAACGACCAAACAACTTTCAGATTTGTCTCGAAACTATTTGTATAAATGGATGACATGCATATTAACTTGAGACAGTTAAATAAGTTGGTGCAATGTCTTTTGAAATTAAACCAGTACTAACATGTGAAATAGATAATTCTTATGACAACAGATTTCATCTTATATACAATGACATAAGTAAGAAGTAAAGAAACGGACCTAACTTCATACAAGCATGTTCGTAACATGTAGACAGTAGTAATTTAATTTAGTTTGTAGATGGATTGAAACTAAAAATCAAACAATGTTTGAGTTGTAATCAGTAGCATAACGTTTATAAATACCAGGGCATTGCATAAGGTTCTAAGAAAAGTTTATTTCATTTCTACATTTGACAATAAATTAAGTGAAGGTAAAATCGCATTAAAATCTTAAATCCCTTTGAAAAGAAGCTAAACCACACTTTAAAATATGATAACGGAAGAATTATTAGGTGAAGTAAAAAACTTTATATAAATATAAGACACAACACATTATCATTCTTGCACGCTAACCTAACCTTGACTAATGGTGAGCGCATTACTTACTTGATAGACAATTAACATATTTTTACAGATAAGGCATCATATAATGTAAAGCATCACAAACCAATGTATGTCGAAAAATCCAGATTATTGTAAGCTATTAACCCAGTCATTCTAATAAAATGAAACGCTAATGTCGTCGAAGATTGTAGTTATTATTTTGCGTGATTTATTGTGGTCCACATAAATCGTTTGGTCATAAAAAGGTCAAAATAAAAATATTACCAATTAACTTGGCTCATAATGTTATAACTCATCCTTGTCTTACAGACCCCAATAAATTTTGGTGATCTTAATTAAGAAAATCTATTATTTTTCATTTATCGATGAATCTATACAAAATGATGTCCATTTGATTAAAAGAATGTTAGATGCTATTGCGGATATCAAATTCAAAAATATTCCATTTTAAAACTGTCAATAGAATACGGACGTGGTTTGCTTTTGTCATGATCAGTAGTGTCTCCAAATTATATTTTCGAAACTAAAATATAGCTACATATCAAACTAGGAAATTTACAAGACCTAATTGGTGTTTGTGCAGGTACATCCAGCCGATGAGTCCCAAATAGGACGAAACGCGCGTTTTGGATTCCGCTTGCCAGTCATAATCCAAATTAAATGAGGACTTAATTGGTTTTTTTGACTTAATGAAAGCTTGTTGATCCCTACATTTCAACAATACCTTAAAGAATAATTTTGATTCTATTTTGTGAAGACCATAACCTCTGGCAAATATTTCTTTCCATGAGTTAAACATTACACGGTTGTTCTTTTACAACAACACCAGTTCACCTTACAATTTAAAATACGTTCTACAATAATTATTAGTATATAATCTATCTAAAGCCTTGTTGTTCAAACAAACAATAAAACTTTCATACCTAAACTATCCAAATCAAATAAAATAAAAATACGGTTTAAAATATTAATCGCACTAAACTAAACCTTACGATTGACCATTACAAGTATGATCATTTTTACTACCAACAATCATAATTACTTAGCTAAATAAAGATAAAATAACGTTAATTAATGGTTGATTTCGTTTTGAGTCAACGATTTTAACATGGAAGTGTTGTTCCAAACGTTCTAAATGTTTCGTAAATCGATTGTTTGATATTTTCTTTTTCCTAATGAGTGAATTTACATTTTTTACATCTATGATTTCGCAACATGTTGGTTGACGGAAACATCGGGAAAAACAATTTGTAATAAAACAACAACAATTCTTAAGTGTATCTTGGCAACGAATAAATTTTTATCCAATGATACATTTCCTATAATTCATACAGAAAAACCAAGCAACTATCAGACACAAATTTTATGCAAATATGATGCAGCGTAACCATAAACATTCAGTCTGTATATAAGAAATTCGAGTTTTAAAGATGACATTTTATTGCCCACCATAGTGCAAGCGCAAAACAAAGAAATATCAAGAATTTATACGTCTAGTGTGATGTGATGAAACATGTTGGAGTTCATTAATTTACTAATTAGTTAAAATACAAGCAAGATAAATTTAAGTCCAAATCTCATGTGACTTAACTTACCAAAGGAGGAATAATAGTGATATCATCATGTGAACAACTATTGGTATTTAAAGCAAGTTACACTAAACTATATGACAGAAAGCATGATGAAAATTTTAAGTATACTTACTTATATTTTCACTTTATTTTGTACTCTTCGCCGATAAATACCGATACCATGATACTATATGACACTTAATGACTTTATACATTGAATTTACCTGGCTCATCTCGAGATTTCGATTAGTTATTACTATTTTGTCCGAACAAATAATAATATGTTTAAGTTGGATCGTGACTGATAAGCAGAATCCAGGATGCGCGTTTCATCCGGTTTGGGACCTATCGGCTGAATGTACCTGCTCAACCTAATAATAATATGTGCTTTATTCAATAATGTGTTCACTACAATATGGAATTTTCACTATTTCAATAAGTAACTCTTCCTATATACACGTTTTTAAAAATATGTGTATATAATTCTTCCCCTTGTAATGTCTTACGTTTTTGTTTCTCAGTTTTTTTAAGATGTAGAGATATAAGCTAGTCAAATCTTGTAAAATCAATTCACTGAGGGGGGGGGGTGCAGCAAACATGAAAATAACGAGTAGAAACATTTACAGGGATTTTAAATGAACCATTAGACTGTTAATAGGGAAAAAATAGTGGACACATTTTGATTGAGTATCATGTTTACGAGATCGAGAGGATTTGTGCTTCAATGGATTGACCATGAGCCTGTATTTAACACTTTAGTTATTTTAAAAGAATATACACGGATGAATTTTTCAAGGTGATAGTTTTACAAGCTTTATATGCAAACTTAGAGGAGTGAACAACTATATATCACAATGTAGCACTTCCTGATGATTTAAATCCAATTGATAGCATTTGATAGTTCTATATTCTGTGTATGGAGTGTGCATGAAGTCATATAAATGTAATCGAGAAACATTGTCTGGCAAAAACTGTATGAAATTCGAATTTGAAAACTTTATCAGTCTTCTTTTATTTGTTTTCAATTATCATAAGACAATGAGAAAACTGCTTCAACTTTACAATGCTTTATTATAAATTTTCCTGTAAGAAAACACTACACAACTGCTTTTACTATGAATTTGAATAACCTTACATGGATGATAGTTATTTCTTTTCAAGTTATCATAATTAATAATTGGTTAATGCAGTATTTAGATTCTGATAGAATCAACTCCCAACACCATCTTTTCCGGAAATTCAAAGACAGTCCAACTATAGCACATGATTTGTTATATTGAGCTGTTATTTTGAGTCCATTTTTATTTTAACATAGAAAAAAGCATATTTAGAGTATATTAAATTTATGGGTACTGAATCTGTCAGCATCATTAATGTCACCTAGTTAAATTAAACAACTGGTTGTATATATAATGACCTGTTCCCTATTGTCACATTAACATTATAAAGTCAGCAAGTATATCACGTGTCAACGAAAATGGTAGAGTTGCAATTTATGAAAGCAAACACAATTTATATTCTCTTCTGTTCTTTCAATCGTCAGATAATTTCACTTAGGAAAAAACCTAACGGTATTTATAAATGTTAAATAAAATTATACAGGGTTAAGTTTTTAATAAAATTTAATGTAATTTCTTATAGTTTGGGTATGTAAATGTACTTTATTGAAGTTTCTTTAAAAACCAACAAACTTGAACTGTGAGAGGTCACTTTTTAGTATGATGGAACTGCAAAAATGTTTAGTTCCATTTATAACTGAGGAATTCTCATCGAGACTAAATTAAAAAGAAAACTTAATTTGACGAAAAATTATTCTTCCAACGAATTCGTTAACAGTGCTGTGCTATCCCAAATACATAATCCCTTTCACATTATTTTATAACTATGGTGCAAAGTAAGTAACATAAAATTATGCTATTGTTATTCTAAAAACTTAGTTGTAGATCAGAAGAAAAAAATAGTTTGAAGGTAAAATGATGGAATGGGTGTGTTGAACTACTTCTCTGTAAACATAAAGATCTGGCTTCAGTAAATGTATGACGAAACGTTCATTAGGCCTCGGAAAATATATTCTAACTGTAGAATAAATATAAAGAATAAAAAAAGTTCTAATGGATACAGAATGTCTTATTTTTGTGGAAAGCACAGCTTTAAAAAGAGAAATACTTCTAAAGTCTACTGATGTATACACTATTTGGGATGACACTACTGAACTCAGGCTAAGTATCATATATATTAAAGTTATGCAATATGAGATAAGTCACTTTTAAGCTGTTCACTTAGTAGAAACAACCATTTTAGTTCAAGCTTACAAAAGCTGTTGGCCACTAATTATGTATGGTCGAGCGCTCTAGACTAAATTTTACTAAATTGTAAATGACCGACTTTTAATATAACCGTGTAAATTACTGCTGATACTCACTAACTTCCTTACCGCATATCTAACTAAAAGTTGATTTATTTTATTAATTGTAAAATGAAACAGAGATTGCATAATACTGTAATGTTTTATGCAGAAAATTTTTTTAAACTTGTTAAATAAAACTTAAGATGATAAGTCTAAATCTAGTTCATGTAAAAAACAGACAAATTAGCACTTCAAATGATATCACGAATAGGTCTTAGTTTTTACTGTAATTCAGAAGTGTGCCTCATTTTTAATAAATCAAAATCACAGATATAATGGTTATAAAAATAATAACTAATTAACGAAACACAGATTTCATGTACATTATTCACAACACCCTGAATTGTGGATTAATAAAAAGCTTGCTTTTCACGGCCGAATATAGGAATAAATACTTGAATATAAACATCTTCCTTAATGCAAAACAGAATAATATTTACAGGAAAAATTTGAATCAGCTTGCTTTACATTCTAAGCTAAATAATCGATAAACTTTCAAGCTACATACCTTTGTTAGGATGATCTTACTTATGTCCCAACTTCTTATGTACTTAATTATTCTGTTTATACGTCAACATACAGATAAATATACCAGCCTAAATTGTAAACAAAAGTCGTTTCAAATATTGAGTGAATAATCCCGTCATATAAATGTCCATTTGATTAGGATCAGTAATTTACTCAATTACCAATAAATGAAAGAAGCTAACTAGTCAAATCATTACGGTTCAAGTAGAAAAGGCTTCACCCTCCAACATCGCATTATCAAATTCTTGTGTTCTTTTCGCTCATTCAAGTAAAGATTTCATCCATTTTGTTGACTATAGAGTGAATACAAACCAAACGAATAGGTGCACCTATGACTTACTGAGCGTAAACGACATGCATGAGTCACTTGAATTCAACCATGTACATTAAGTTCAGTTACATTTATTACATAATATAATAAGTACGTTTCCAAATAATACTCAGACTCGAGCTTTTCTCATTGTGATAACGTCTCACATGAAATTGGAAAGTGAGTAACTGAATCCGGAGGCTCTTATCACTATATTTTAATCTGATTCAATTAGATTACTATTGTTACAAATTTATAGCGATTCAGGCTTTAAGCATGCTTTAGTCATTCGTCTCTGTAAAGACGGCTTTACAAATTACTATTTTGTTGTACAGGCTTTTATCTCTTTAAACGTATTCATCATATGTATTTTATAAAAATATCTCGCGTATTCACAAAATTTCTGTATCATGCTACAGCAGTCTCATTTTATGTATAATAAAGATGAAAGATGTAATTATCTGATACTATTTGGTCAGTAGAAATATGCGTTCTTGTAGGAGAGGTTACCGATTACTGGTTAAGTGCTACTTCCATATACTTTTCTCTAAGTAATCACATAAGATATCAAGAATTTTTAATATTCATAATGATGGCTTTGAATATTTTCAACAAAAGTGAAATATATCTTTTTATGAATTACTGTTTGCAAAGTACTTTGCATAACTATTGCTCCACATTAAGGAAGTCAGATGGACTATTTCATTCTGCTATCTAGTACAAAAGAAATCTTGCTCTTGAAAACTCATACAGTAAAATTAACCCAAGTGCGCTTTCAATACATGATATTTTTCTAAAGAATATAAAATCTATCAGTAAATTAAACATCTAATCATTTGCATTCATAACAACGTTTATTATTAAATAAAACGTTTGTTAAACAAATCTTCAGTCAATCAGTAGAATTTACAATCTGATCTTGACACGGACAACAAATTACAGTGAACATTCAAGAGATACTGTTTCATATATATTATATTGTATATTATGTTGTTAGTCTAATATAGTTGATTATGAAATTAATTCAATGACTCTGGTCTATAATATCTTTTATCCTGATAACACATTCCGTTTTGCACAAAATGCGCGTATTGACAACATTCACAATTAAATTCAACGGACAATTTTAACTAAACTTCTCAATTGTTAGGGCATAATTCAATTTAGTAAGGCGTGTCTTTTGGCCATGAGTAAAAATATCTCACCAGTTCATTTGGTTCAAACAAAAGATTTTATGTTGAAAATTAATTTGCATCTACATTTCTCATAAGATTTAGATGTTGCTTATGTACATGGTATACAGTGATTATCAACTTTTTATTCCCTAAAAACCATATCGGCTATGAAATAAAGATTAAGATGGTAGAATTTCTCAGATGTACCGTATCGTTACAATTAGTGTATTATCTTAACGATGAGTATTATCATAAAAAATAATACTACATTATTGCTATTACTTAGGTCATCGTTTTAATTGAATGAAAAACTTTCGACTTAGAAACACAGTTGGACAATAAATTAAGACTTACTTCATAGTATTCTGAAAATTTAATATAACTGAAATGATGTTATTATTAGCGTAAATAAAGCAAAAATCTCTGAAAACGATGACACAACGTGACTTAATATGCAACATATGTTGTAATGCACCACAGTTAACCAACAGCGTCTGAGTTTCAAAACGTACAGTAAACCGAAACGCAGCTAATTATCGTAAAACGCATATTACATAGAAAAATTCCATTCAGAATATGTCGTTGATTAAACCATACAATGAATAAAGTTTTATTATAATCAATCTGTTAGTATAGTAGTACTTGCAAAGAGTGTATGAACTGAACAAAACATTAAGTGAATAATTATTAATATAGACACGCATATTTATATAATATTCTTACCTTATTTTGAGTTCATATTTCGTATGTACATTTTGGTTTGATTTCATATGATTTAATAAGGCCTTTGGTGTATTACATTTCGAAGAGAAAACAAGACAAGACAATAACTATAAGATGGTTAATCCCAGTGATAATTATCAATTTCACAATTATTAAAGTACATAAGTTTTATTTAGATAATATATACAAACTGTAAATCAGCATTTCAGAATTAACTAATCTAGGTTAAAATATTTGATGTATGCTCAAATAGGCCTACAACTTATGAACACTCGATTTTAAACCAACAGATTATAACATGATTGCATTAGGTAGAAGTGTGGTCTGACACTTAAGGAAAAGTCTCCTGAGCTTCTAAGTAACAGTTACGTGCACCTATTTAGAATGTAAAGATAGTTTTTGTTGAAATAACAGACTATTTCTAATTCTTTAATACATCATTTGTCAATAAAACTCATGAAATTGGAGCTAAAATAAAACTTCGTTTCTTCAAATATCAACGAATAAGCGTTTATGACAATATCGCAAAGTATTTACACCATAAAATTTGGATGTGATGTATATATATATATATATATATATATATACATCACAGCAGTTGTTTTTATGAGTCTTAGTGTCAGTAATAATATAAGTTATATATACCGTAAACTTACATCACAAACTCTTAGTATTAATCCTGGGTCCTTCTGTAATTGACAATTAAAGCACAAAGAATAAAATATAAATTTATCAAATATACGAAAAGCTTATATTCTCTTTTGTGATTGTTTTGCGAAAATTATTCATTGAAATAAACAGAAATACTGTTTATTAATACTAAACGATTAAATAAGATCAGTAAAATGCGATGTGTATTTGGGTGCATGAAATAGTATATAGTGTAGCTAAGACAAATAACAATACATGTAATATGCTTAGAAATTGGTTTAAGTAGGTTAACTGAAAGATTTTTCTGGAGAAATCATGATTGCTCACTTTTCAGACAGCTCATGCGAGGTTGTTTGATGTTGCCTCTATTCAACAGTTTTTCAAATAATTAATATTTCTGTTTCAAAAGTTTGTCATCTCATTCTTATACTGAATAGATGGTATAGGTAATTATTTCGCTTCCCGTATAACAACATAACATAGTTTTTTGACATTAGTTTGTAGGCGAATTTTTAGAGTAAGCTATCGTACAAAACTCTCGTATAGTTTTTATAAACATTCTCCTCATCCCATGCAATTAGGAATATGCTGAAGTAATCTTTATTACCGTAAAAGTATGAGTAACAAGCTTAATATCGCTAAGCTTCTTTCTTGTAGAGACAACAATGAGTGTGAAATTTAATTTTTCAGTTATTGACTTTCTCACTCAATTCAAGGTAACAATTCACTGAATTAAACCACTGATAAGCAACGAGCGATGCTTTAATTTCAAACCAATAACTGAAATTCTTTGATTTTAGTACTTAGCTTAAGTAAATGTGTTACGGTGAATAAAGGTATACATTAGATTCCTTAAAAATATTATCTAAATACTTTATGCATCAATCATCATAGTGCGCTGTCAAATTTATTTCAGGTCATCAAATATGCTGATAAATATATATACTTTTTTTAAAGAAAAAATCAATTTTAAAATGAATTTCAGATTCCCATTGACTCCTGCAAAATTGCTAAGAATATATTTTAGGTAGGTTTAACAATATCGATAAACAGATATTTGAAGATAAACATTTATTAGACTTCCAATTTCTCACGTAATTATTATTTTAACGACAGGTAATGGTGGATTTAAGCATAATGAGTACATTGCTACTTCATAGTGGTTTTTTAGTTGATATTAATCTCCAAACACGTAGTTAACTTTTTTATTGTGATATGGATAATCGAAAGGAAAGAAAATGATCACAGGATTTCAGAATTTCAAAAAATCCTACGTTAATGTGTGTTGGAGTTACCTTTCTTAAGAATTCTAAATACCAAGAGTAATAAGTATGTTTTCACCTACATTTAGGATCTTGTACTAGATTGTCAACTATGTTAATTTCCAAAAACCTAATGAATTTTGCTGTATTCGTGACTTAAGTGGAACTCAAGACCTATTGAACAAAAACCTGAAGAATAATTTATTGCTTTCATAGAATACGTCAGTTTTATTTAACAGATCTTCAGAAAATTTCCTTATTAGGATTTCTTTCCGGTGTAATACTATATAATTTATCATTAAATATTTTATCATTGCTAACCCCACCTCAGTTTTCCGAGTTACAAGTTAGTTCTTTTAAAAGTACTATTGTCAACCAATCGCCGATACGTTTGTCATGAATTACCTAATACACCATTATTGCTTACTCAACTCTTTTAACAATAAGAATAAATGATCCTAGCGTAATAATACTGGTTATAGGATTTAAAAAATTTAAGGCGGTTTTCAATTTTATATTTTTCTGTGTGTTCGCTAATCTATGTGCTACCTGATATGTTATGCATAAACTTCTAAACTCATTATTGTTCCCAATGTAAAATGCCGAATTAATTAAACCATGTTAAATACATATTCTTCTTTTTATTTTCTATAGATCTATTGTGTTGTGCATATGTTAGATTATTGTATATCACAGTGACGCACATTGTGAACGATGTCGATGAAATTAACATATTTTTCGACTAACACAGCTCTAAAAACTAGGCGGAAAGATTTTCATCATTGCTTTTTTAGTGCTCACTATATGTAGATAGCCTTTGGAAGTTTTCTTGTTTATTTAATGAATTGGTAAACAGTTTTTTGAATTTTTTTAAAAGACGCTCTGTTTCACATTATATTTTTTAAGTATTCATAAGTAATACCATTACAGTCGACAGATGCAGACAGAAACATCAGTAACTTCAGCAAAACCACCAATTTACTTAGGACGGTAACACCCTTACTAAATTGTCCCATAAATTTATCTGACAATTTTAGTGAACAACGACTGATATCATTCAGAAATCTTAGTTGTTAGTCACAACAACTGGTGAATATAAAATCCTTTACTTATGTTTGCAAACGTATCAGCTTAAGTAAAATATTTAGTGATTTATAGTCACCAAACCGGCAATAGAAGCTACAAAACAGCTAACCTTTGAAAAGTGGTAATAAGTGTAGACATGGATAAGAGTGTACTGTTTGGATTTTATCGTATTTTAAGCTTTATGATACCAACAAATTGTTTATTTTCACCTACATGAGTAGAACTTAACTCAATTAGCAAAAGCATCACATGATAATCTAATGAAGCTTAAGAAAGAGGAAACTAAAACACTAAATCACTAGAAGTAAATTTACTTAGAACTGTACACCTAGAAGTGATATCGCTTCTTGAGTACATCTTATAAACCTGAAGAAACTAAACATAAAAAAACAATCAAACAAAACAGTGGAGAAGCTTCGAACCTATGTATCTTAGTTTTACTTTCATAGATAAACTGAATTAGTATAAAGCATTAAGAATCTACTTAAAGTGTTAAAATTATGCATAATATAAGAAGTGCTTTCAGGTACGAGTCGAACTGTTAGTACATTTTGTAAAATGTCGAATGTACTGATCAAATCAGACGTGTTTCAATTTTTGAAATGACTTTTATAAGTTACTAACGAATTAGGTGATATATGAAAACTCACTGTAGTGAACGGCAAGTATGCAACCATCTAACTAATAGAAACACCTGGCTTTTACTTGATTAATTAGCTGAGTGCTGAGTATATAACAATTTGTGCATGAAAACTCCGAAGTTAACACTTTCTGTTCAAGCAGCTTTAATGAAATTGAAGTACTTATTCCTAGGCTAAAAAGGCCAAAGCTTTTGTCAGTATTTTTCGACTAAAAAGTTGAAACGTTGGAGAAAACTTTCAGAATATAGTGGTTTCCTGCTAAGTAATAAATTAGCTTTCAATGCTCAGTCCCATGACGTGTATGTTGTACATTTTATAAAATTAAGGCTTCTCGATACTGTCTTCATAATTTATTCAAAATGAAAAGCATAAGCTTCATCTTGTGACTATTGCAGATCAACAAACCATATTTTGATTCCTGTAGTCTATTTTATCATGTATATATCTAAGAAATAGAATTAAACCAATATGTAATTGAATTTAAGGTAACACGAAAGAGCAGCTTAAGTCTAGTTATTTTCACAATCTCATCGTCACTTATGTTAAACGATTTTTATTGGAAAGCAAACATATAATATGAAGATCTGACATCACGAATTTACCTGAATAATAGAACCATTGAAAACTAAAACACACTAGAGATCTTAGACTCCTCAGCTGTGAGCATTTACGAACACACTCAGAAATCAAGCCAATAATCTTCGAATTTTTAAGTAACTGCTTTGTCATTAAGACGTGTACCGGTACTCATTGACTGATATTTGTAACTTTAGTCAGTTTGATAAATAGTGCACAACATAATTCACTGACATACACTTCACATAGCTGAATTCTACCGATCACGTCTGTTGATAGAAAGTAAGATGATCATAGATTGTGAACTAAAATGATTGTAAGTACATTCCAACTGCGGTATGAGCCCTAGTCAATTTCAAGGAACGTTTTTAGTAATGAGCATTAAATACAATGAAATGTTGTATGATTTTAATAATCAAGATCCCTCCTAAGCACGCAGCTATTAAAAATATAGGTATGCTAATTACTTTTAATTTGTAATCACAAATTTCGATTGGTTTATTTAATTACGAAAAATGATTTTCCGCTAGTATCGTTTTCGATGTTTAACTGCAAGCAAAGTCATGAATAACTTCATACTATAAAAAAGTCTTACCTCAGACCCGAAGATGGTGTGCGTTTTCCCTGTTCCTGTCATTCCGTACGCAAACAGACTGCAATTGTAACCATCTTTTAAGGAATCTACGGCAGGTTTTCCAACATAGTTATAAATCTATTTACAGGATGTATACAGGAAGAAGTATGTGGGAAAATTTAAATCTGAAGATATAAAGTTTTATGATTAATTTAAATAGCAGGGTAAAATTTGCTGCAAATGTTCAATAAATGATTTTTGTTTCCATATCAATTTTAATTAGTTTACAGTTGTATATTTTTTCCATTTAAACACTTCGATAGTTATTAGTCACTACAGTTCTCATCTAGAAAAAAGTTCACAAATTATATTACAAATTGACCAACTTCTGGGAGCCGGCTCAGCAGTCTACTGACAAGAGGTTCGTCAGTGAGCTGAGAAGTTCTGGGTTTAATCTCTTTATTGGTTGTAGGTGAGTGCTGGTAAAGACTCCCATACTATGATAAAGCGATTGTCTGCTGCTTCTTGGTTTTCAATAGATGTCTAACTCATACCAGTTCATGATATCACATTAACGAACTCTTATGTTTCTTTCATTTTTCCTTATGTTGTATAAATTTTTAAGTGCTCACCAACATTTTTTAAATGTAGGATCATAAGCTCTACAGAAAATTAAAAAAGGCGAATACATGCTGTACTAACTTTTCAGCATTCAGAAATAAAAATAAATTTCTATATAACGTGAATATCTGTCGAATAAATGACCTATTATCTCACCATTACAACAAATGAATTCATCTGAAAAAGGAGCAACATGTCTACGGATAAGCACTTAAGTACTGGCGTTTATGAGTTTTCAAGTATGCACATGTTGCCTACCTCTCAAATTATCCAGCAGAGTAGTGAGCTAGTTAACATGGTGTCACAAAAAATATAAGTATACTAAAGAACGTAGCTTCTCAAAATTACTTAATTCAAGTCAAAATAAGTTCATTATTGCTTACAGAAGCCTGCGTATTGTTTTCTGAGTTATATTGATTAACTGAACCAAATATATGATCCAAAGTAAATACTCTCGTTCTGACTCGATGATCTGCAACTAACGCACATCCAATTTCCTTACTGTTTATTAAAATCAGTTCATTTTCTCTAATCGTTAGGTAATGTTTTGGGTTCTCCTCAAACTCTCTATATAACAAGAGGTGAAGATATAAATAGAAGTAATCATAGTTACAGAATATGTTTAAAGAGTAAATTCAAGTATTTTCATGACACAACAATAATTGCAATGCTCAAATGTGGCTCCAACTCAATCAATACTAGTGAACTATCTCTATGTCAAACAAATCCGCTCAGGATGCACATATATTGTAACAATGACAGACTAATTTCAGTCTATAACAGATCAGTGAAAAGATCCAAACATATTCTAGGTGCTGATTCTGTTTCGTAATATTCTTAAGGATTTGCTTTGTAAAGGCAGCAAATAGTAGTTGAAATTCCCGATGGTAGATACAAACATTCTGAATCGTTATGAATTATAAATAAATAAATTTTCAATTATAACCCTTAATGATATTGAATCTTAACGTTTCTTTTTCAAAAGGGCTGAAGTATGTTCTTACATGTTGCGTTTATAGGCCAACTATAAAAATAAACATTGGATCAAATGACTGCTAAGAGATTTATATCATGCGCGTACGCAATCATTTCTACGTTTCTCATTACGGCAGAACACACGTATCTTCAAACAAACAAAAATGTGTAATATGTTTATTGCTACCAGGTTTCGCACGTAATATTTATCGTATACATTCATATATAACCAGGACTCTAGCCATTGTGCAAACGCACAACGAAGAATATATTTTGATTAAATTTTCAAAAAATTCAGGTTAGGGGAAAATGTACACACTAAATGTTGTACGTTATTCAAAAAAAGATTCCGAATTATTCTTGTATGTATTCTAAAGTCTTTTTATTTACTACTTCAAGCTCAGATAACTATAACGTTATACAAACTCTTAGTATTTGAATTCTAGATGTGCATGTATACACAGAAATGTAAAGGAATTTTCTTATAAACATGTTAAAAATATAAAGTATTTTGTCAGTAGCTCTAGAAAAGTTTCAGGCGTTTAAAAATTAGATGTAATTGTCTAAAGATTTCCATTTTACACATAAAAAAAACAATTTGCTTTTAAGGTCTAAAAAAGCTTACACTTGTGATATTTACACTTGTCTTACCATTAGTGAATACTAAAGGCTTTCAACTATAATTGTAAAAACATTTTTAAGCGTAAAATAGTTAAACGATTAAGTTATTCTGGTCAATATGATTACATCGCAATAAAAAGAAATCCTTGGTAAAAAATGTTTACAAAATTTTACATGATACCAGAATAGTAAAATGTATGTTTTTAGGAACTATATGTCTTAAACTGCTACTCCTCCTACGATGTACATGAATGAGTAAATGACTACTATCAGCGTCCGAAACAAAATTGGGTATACTTCGATTTGCAGGTACATCCAGCCGATGAGTCCGAAATAGGACAAAACGCGCGTCCTGGATTCCACTTGCCAGTCACAATACAAATTAAATGAAATTTGAGTAAAAGGTTACACAGTCTTATTTCTTACTAATATTTTTAAATCTTTATTTACATCATTTATTAAGTAAGACAGAAACAAAGAAAATCTTGTTGTAGTCTCAAATAAACATATTTTAGTTAATTAGATGTTCCAGTTTTTGTTTATGATATTATTTACTGCTACATATTAATATGGTCATATTGACATTATTTAGAGACAAATTGTTGATAAGAATGACCTAGTGCTTAAGATGTAATACACCCAACACTAAAAAATGGAAGGATTTTGTAAATTATAAAAACAAGGCCAAAAATTAGTTTTTAGCAATAAGATTTTTGAGAAAATTTGCAGAATAGTTAAGATGCATGCTACTAGCAAGTTTATTTAACTTGGTATATTAGTAGCATTATTATGACAAGGTGTTTAATAGAATAGAAGTAAAATTTATTGTTCAAGTATCTTTAAGACGGCAGTTCAACACTGCATTTTGAAATCAGTGGTCATACATGTTAGATATCTTATAAATTACGAAACAGTAAAGTGGTTACAGCGTAGAAAGTAGGAACCAGTTAGTAAACATTTTAAATAGAAATAGGCTTTTAATAACTAAGAAATCACCCATACTTTTACAAAATACAGTACAGATGACACTAGTGTTAAAGTGACATAAACCCGACACACAAAATTACTATTTTGTGCTCCACATTAACGTACATGCATATCATAAAACAGTCAAGTATTGTTTGAAATTTACTGGATAGTAGTTGGCAACAAGACGTTTTGTTCGATCGCAGACGTGTATAACACTGTCCAAAACAGAAAGATATTTTGCAATAAAATAGATGTCAAAAAACAATCCATTTAAAAAATTTAAAAAGTGGTAATATGAACTAAAGCTTATTGCAAAATAAAGTCCAATTAATTATACATTTCGAACTTTAAGTGAAGTATACTCAATTTTTGTAAGAAAATGACTGAACAATTGTTTCGTATTGAAAAATAACGTTCTAAGACAAAAAACATTGTATGAATTCGCACTACTTAAATATTTTTGATATTAGGAATGGCGATCAAATTTTTATCAGTAGTGTTCTGCACCGCGCACTCTTGATCATTTGATAATGTTTACAAAAATGCACTTGTTGACAATCATTTCACTAATAACTGATTTTATCTAATAATTCGTTTTTCAGTATATGTTCGCTATTGATCTACGATTGTAAACCGTCTTACAAAAGACCAATTCAGATATATTTTGAGGAACCTATAAAATCATACAATAGATTACACCTATTAATTAGTAAAATTTCCACATCATTGAAGTGATAAACTACAGCTAAAACACGTCAAAAGTATGAATTCATAACGGAGATTACAATGTTGTTATCCTTACTACCTAATAAATTACCTATAAATTTATCACTATTCTTGCATATTTGAAGATTGTCTGAATTAAAGCATTTAAGTTCAATTAGTGGTCCATAACGGCCATTTATTTTTCATGTCAAAAGATTAGTAAAACGATTTTCTTTCATGTCTAGCCAAAAATACATGCAAATGTGATTCAATATTTTGTTAAAAAATATTTCTCACATAAACTTTTGTGGCGCATTCATATTTTATCAAAACATTAAGTCAAACTGATAATACCTTTATCATCCTTGACCATGATCATATCAATTTAAGCAAATATTATATTCTAGTGATCTTGGTGTTAAGGCAAGCAGACGAGCAAACTAGAGTAACATTTGTGTCTAATCTTGTTAGAAAATTGTAAGATATGTTATTTATACACGTTACTTCATTTAGCATGAGCAAAAGAAAGACAAGTTTATTCAAAATTATTTTTAAAAATATTTCTCATCGCTTTTCTAGTATATTTGAAAAGAATTTAACAATCCGGTACTAAAAAAATTTGGAAACCCAGCGAATAACTCCGCAAAATGTAAATCTGTTATTTATGTAAACTATCAGCAAATATTGCTTTTATAAAAGCAAATTGATTTGGCATTTCTCCCATTTGTAACAAGAAAAGTAGGTTTAATTTTTTCTGAGAATGCAACGTATGCAAAAGTCGTAAAGCTGCTAACCGACTATATTAAAGCCTTGTACTTCTAGGTTTAACGAAGTTAAAAACAACCGGATACTGTGACAAAACCCACTATAACTAATTTTATGTTACTTAGCAGTCACTGCTGATTCGCTTGTGATGACAAATTATGCAGCTTCGCTACTAATATTTAGTGTAATAAGCAACTTTTATTTTGGTTTTTACAAAGAGTCAACCAATTGTCGAAAACAACTGCCTGTTTGTAAAACGATTTATCTTATAGTTGGGGCATGGATTTTACTATACACACGGAAAATCATACTCTATTAGAGGCACTCTGGAAAATGTGATAAAATTTTACCCGAGTAAATCAGATGCTCTTAAACATACGTTATAAGACACCTGTGTTTATGTAGCAGACATACTATTAAGACTTATAATAAGTGCGTTAAGGGTCGATGAAATAAATTTTTCAAAATCAGAGAGTAAACAGAAAACCAGATAAACTATCAAGTTCCATGAAAAAACCCTAATAAAACTTTTAGCCTCATAATTTGCCATTAATTAACACACTGATTGGAAAATAGAATTTGATTCTGCACACTCATCAGGCCGGAAATTTCTCCTGTTTTAAGTTTACTAAGAAGAGCGACCAGAATCATTGCATCAAATGATGGGAAAGATAAAGAATTCAAGAATATAAAGAACACTAGAAATTATCAATTTCATCATTAATATTGCTAACAGTATCCCAAAACTGTTTAATACCCTGATACATGAAATCCTATGTCATACTGCGAAAATCAGGGCAGTGGTTCTAAACTACAGTTATGGGACGAATTATAAAAAAGTCCAAGACACTCAAAAATAAAAGCTTTCTATAAAGCAACAAACACTATTCGTAATGCATCAGTCAAAGTAAAATAAAATACCAAATTTAGCCAACAAATAAAATTATTTTGCTGAGGATTTTATGTACATTCCCGAAAAAAATATTTGAGAAGAAAAATTGGAACAAAAGATATAAATGGGTAAGTAAATCAGAATCCCTAGAGTTATTCTGAACCACGTAACTTAACTATTATATTAATTAACCTTTAAGAACGACAGCAGCTTAAATACATTTATGCAGTTTTCTAGCAAGTTATTTTAATTAATAGACAATGCAAAGTTTTAGACGAAAGGTAAATAAATATGCTCACCACAATAGAATACCTATAGCCTCCTGGAACAAGGGCTGAAAACTTATTATCAATTTCTGTCCATGACTTCAAGCTCCATCTACTCCAGCCCATTACATAGTAATTTTCTAGGCCTTACTAAGGATCCAAACCTACTAGAACATGACTAATAAAAACTAATGCGTAGATACACAATGATGAAAAAAATCCAAATTAGGTTGAAGCCGTCAGCGCAAGAAAAACAAAGCAGCCAACTTACAATCAAAAAAGTAAAAAACTATGAACATAAAAAAGACATTTAAAACGTAGGAGAAAAGAACTTAATCGGTTTAAAATGGCTTATCATTACAGACATTTAATATTAGATACTTAAAGAAAGTATCAGGATAGTGTTTTATCCAGAGAATTCAAACATATAATTACAAGGAACCTTATATTTTACATTTTTACGTCTGCAGTTACATAATTATGTACTAATTGATGTGATCTTAATCATATAATTTACGAAATAGGTTTCAAGTTGAGAAATTCAAAAAAGGGAAGTCACACAAAGGAGGTAATGTCTACAATAGGGTCGATAATGTGTCCTTCATTTTGCGCTTTCCGTGAAAATTGTTATTATATTTCCATTTTCGTCAACAAGATTCAAGTTTCCTGCAAAATTAGCTTACGTGAGGAAAAAAATATTAAAATATAAAATTTAAAAAAGCAAACAAGGTTAAACTGTAGTAAAACAAAAAATGTACTTTAAAGTTAACGGGCGAATTCTCGCGACAACATAGAGGTTGCTTATCAACATATGTCTAGAAATCCATCGAATCACAGCATCACATTGCTAGATTCAAAATTAGCGGTACAAAAGGTGGATTATAACCTTTATAATATGATAGAAAAGAACAAATGCTAATAATAGCTTTTACCTATTTTTTAAGCGCACTTTTTGTTTTAATAGCAAAATAATAATAAAATGTGATATCTCAAAGTAATCACTACGATTGTACGGCCATCTTACTTTTGGATTTATACTTGAACATTACTGTTGATTAGCAGATGCTACCTAGCCATTCGACTGAATTTACACTTGTGCAATGATAACAACAGTGTAATACTATTGTTTTTGCGTATGGCAATTTAAGGACAAGGGGAATATTTAAGAAAAGAAATAATTGATGATGAGGTTTGTTCTTAACAATTCTTTAATTTTTCCAAACTCTTAAAACCTTCATAAATTTATCTTAGGATTATCTTTGTTGTTTCCTTGGTTACCTTAAATAAGTGAATATAAGTATTTGTGAAGTGGCCTGACCACGTTGTTTTGCAGTCTTGGAATCGGGAAAATTTAATCGGATGTGTAATTTTAGAGATCTAAATATCACTATCATATACTTGGAGGAGGGTTATTCATGACACGAAACTAGTCACAAAGTGTTATATATATTTCGAAATTTCTCAAACAGAATATTTAAATGTTAGGTAACAAACAAATTACATGGTTATTACGATGTCTGGTGTTTTCTGATACAATGGAAATAGATTATTCTCTATCAAACTTTAATTTGTGTTTAAACCATATCATTAACCTACCAAATACAAACCGACATCATTCTAGCATGATCTGTGTACAAGATTTTAAAGATTACGTGATAGATTCATATGTCAGATAGCTATTTCTTAAAATGTGGTGGACGAACGCTGATCGAACCACATTTTGGAACCAAATTGTGGCCTTCTTCTGCTTAAAGATTAAGTTATCCTGAATTAAATATAGACACTGGGGACGGAAAAAAATATTCAACTTTGAATTAACCAGTGACCATAAATAATAAGTTATTCAGTAAGTTGCTCCATATATCAATAATATAAAAGTGAATTGATGAGGACTAAGCGCACCAACATTAGAATTTGGTTAAAAAAGCGTGCGATTATAATAAACCCTCTGTATACATTCACTAAAAGGAGACCTATTACCATCCACCGATTATCAGTCGATAATTACAACCCTCTGGTTTTCTAGTAATCTTAGTTTAACAATTTTGTTAGGTTTCTGTGTAATTCATGTGCAAAAGTCAAGGACTATTTGACCTTTTCCACAGATAAAGGTTTGCAAGTCGAAAGTGTCTAGCTAACAAGTTTAATGTAAACAATTTTTAAATAATTTGCCTTAATACTATGTAGTTAATTCATGCAACACCAAACATATAGTTGTGCTTCTTTTAATCATTTTTTCATGCAGTCAGAAGGGGTTAGGAGTTATTTACAGTAAACCTTTTATCGTCAGTGTCCACACCACAGCTGATTCATGCTAAGGAATCAAATATGAAACTTATACAACACGCAATTAAGTAGATGTTATGTTGGGCAACTTCTTCGGCTTTGGATTGAGTTGTTAACGATCAGGCGTACAGAGACACATTAAGTACAGTCCCCAGTTTTTTTTATTCTAGCCTTGTGTGTACAAGGTCATATGACGTAATTGGTCACGCATAATAGAAGCGGGGACCTTACACGCCCTGATTGGTTAAATCGCCTTGATTTCCGATCTTAAATGTATTATATCCACTACTATTACCAAAAGAACCTCGTGAACATGTAGCGACTTAGGTTGATCAGTTAAAGGTTGACTTCAAACCTTAAGCATACACGGAAACAATAAAGCTGAGGTACTTATTTATTCCTTCTTCTGCATATGGATCATATTTTCTATTATCTTACAGTAAATGTTGAAAATTATTTTGTGTTTGAATGAATAAATCGCACTCCACTGTCTCCTGCCCACGATAATAAAATAAATACCTATTGTCAAATAATCTGATTTTTTTTCAAGTGGAATGAGACTGACCAAGACGCTAAAAATACCCCTTGTAGTAAATACAAACTTGAATATATGGGCTATTATTGATGATAAATTAAAGTGGTATTAAGTATTAGTATTTCTGGCATGCTTATGGTTTACATTATGATATGGAATATATCTTGACAACAAATTTTTCATTAAATCTCTCACTAATGTCGAATTTGTTTCAATTTATTTCTTACTTCAACGAGATTAATTTTGCATTATACGTACTGTACAATTTGAAATAAGCGATGTTGATGACCGTAATAAAATCAAAATAAACTAGAAGGTTAAAAGCATTATGATACATCATATAAAGTAAGGTCTCATACTTTTTAGAATAAGCGATAATAAAAACACTGAGACTCAACCTGTTGCATAACAACTTATTATTTTTGGATCTAGCCATAATATCTCAACTATCGGACAATGTGAAGTTAAAATATATTTCGGTAGTTTCACATATATTACTGAGTAAATTAATTGACATACTTATGAGAACAAATTTCACAGTACAAACTTTAATCTGAAATGAACAAATATTTGGTCCTGAAAATTATATCAGGATGTATATAATTCTGTTCCTTATTTGACACCTTACTCCAACTATTAAGATACACATCACAAAAAGCTACCAGTTAGATCGGCTTACAAAGTGAGTTGCATGTGGTAGTATGGAATAATGCTAAGTCTGCGGCTGATAAAAATACAAGGCAATATTTATCATGATGACTCGCCTAATTAACATGATAATCTTAACCTGTAGTATCCTTAAATTGCACTAACCTATTAAACCTAACTTTACGTATGTTATTTGCATGAAAATCAAATTTTCACTAAATATTTCTTTTAGATAAATAAATATGAATGACGCCAAGGTTTCGGAAACAATCAAGCTGATATGGCTGTATAGATGCTATAATGACGTTAATTAGTTGTCTAACTTTACTCTGCTCGATTGGGATGGTGAAGCTGCCTAGCCTATGTGGACTTAGACAAAAAACTTATCATCCATTGCTTCTAAAGCCTGGTCCATCCTGACCATATTTGTCAAGCTTTTGTCTTTTTCCAGTACTACCTGTAAAAGAGAAAATCTTATAAGGAAGAGTATATTTATTGTGATGTAGAAGGAGAATCAGAGAGGCCGAGTCATATTCACACCTTACTAAGTACTGTGTTTGCTACTGATGTTGACTATTCACGTAAATGCCATTTAATATCCAATATCCAATGTCTGTATGACGAGGTATTATAAAAAATTTCAATTATTTTTGCTTGCATTTTGAGTGTTATTGTCTTGGTTCCTGATTTTCAGCTTTCTCCTGTAGTTGGCTAGCTACACGGTCGCTCTGACAGTTTCAACTTGATTTATTATTATTTTGATTTTTCTCTTTTAACTACTTCTTCATGTTGTTCTCTTATTTCTTTGTCCCTCTTTTTTTAAAACCCTTGTAATCTATTAGGCTTCATATCTTCGTTCCATTCTCGGTAGTCTGGTGAGTAAGGCTTGAAATAATACCGTAGAATAAATAAATGCTGAGATCGCTAAGGTTCAAGGCTTGAAATTAATATCAAGTAACAGTGTGATACATCAGACGTGGCTGGTCTCCAGCATGAGCACTCTTCATTTAACTTAGTACAGAACTTACATCCCAGCAGGCAATTATGTAGCCAGAATAATGGTGATAGTATGAAACCTACTGCTTCTGGCTAATGGATGAGTAGGCAATGAGGTATAGTGCAAAAAGGTTTTCACGAAGCCCTAAAATAATGTGTGGATCAGAGTGTTGGTGTCCAAACAGGTTATCTAATCATCTTAGACCAGAAGGGTATTTGAACCACAGGACCTGATTCACCCGACGTTATGTTGTGCTTCATGAAGCAGGTTACGTTAGTTTAGTTACTCTCACAATTGAACATCCATAAAACTTTCTGAAATCTTTTTATAGTATTGGAATCATCACAACTGATCTTCACTAAGTAGAGTCTGTTCTACACCCTTCCTTGTAGATTTAAGATACAGTCGTCCACTTCCATTCTTCTAGTAATGTTTTTGGATTGCAACATGTTGAAAGAGATTACTGATTGGATGGCTCAGTGCTTCGGCACGCCGGTTAAGTATCACTGGCCTCGTGTAGCAGACCGACCATTTTTGGGCTTTAACTCTGAGTTTTCTCATGACTAACCTGAGCATAATCGAAACATGATGTGCTCTTGTTCTATGGTAGAGTTTTGCTTGTTAACATTACGAGCATTATCAGGGTATAATCGCTGTTCCTTACGAAAGAGTTAATTTCAATGTTTTTCAGAGGTAGTCTATCACTGAAAAATATGCAATCCAACTTCCAGAACTTACTGTCCGTTCTTCATCTTGTATCACATCATACCGTCCTATGAGTCCCACTTATTTGAGGGCAGCCAGAAGCCTATTAGCAATGTCTATTTATAGTAAGACCCCTTTGTAAAATTTTGTGAAAAGGCATCAAAGTTCTTTGGAACCATCACATAATCCGCCCTCTCACTCCAGAACGATGAAATCGCTCGGAAGAAGTCTTCATAGGGCACTTGGGGGTTTGTGGGAGGGCGGCGTATACCGTTAAATAGGAACTCATTTTTCTGGCAACACGAAAGTAATATTAAATAGATTTTCTCACAAGTTTGTCAACTCAGTATTCATAATGGTAATTGTTTTGATTAGGCATTGATCTTGAAGCTTTATAATACTTCATTCAACGTTTAGTTACCAATAAGTACAATATAGCTTCGTTAGGGTCTAATGATTTTATACTAACAAAATAGTTGCTTTCTTCAATCCACCTTTATAATATTTTTTTCAAAATATATTATTTTTATAATAATCGTGTATTGTTTAAGTACATTACCAAAGTCACTAAATGAGTAGCGGAACAAGAAATATGACTTTGTATGGTCGTGTCTTGAATGTAAACATTGATTTGATTGACACCCACACTACTTCTATGTTGACATTTGTATTGTTTTATTCAATTGACCACGTCTTACAAACGTGTCAGTCAGACAATAAAGACGTTAGGAAAACTTACCTGTTAGTCAGACTTCGAAATTACTCCATTTCAGTAATCCACGCTCTGATTTCTGGATTTAGTTCACTTATTTGGTAAGTTCTAACTGTCGAAATACTTCTTTCTTAGCCTTTGTGTTTACCCTGATCTTGTTAACAATATTATAGAATCTGAAAACATGTTTGCTTATCACATTTTGGGTTTCGCAACAGGTATGTTAGCATAATTATCTCATTATCTTAGGTTATTTTATCCACGATATATACCATAATCTGTGTAGCAGTGTTGGACTGAGGTCTTTCGAAATTATTCTACACCACATAACGGTAGTCATTCTGTTTCTGTATCTCATCCAATGCGTCTTAGGTTTTGACCTGCTTTTACGTCGTATCCTGCTATAGGATTCTTGTTTGTTATGCATTATTTGGGCTTCTGATGGAACTAAATAGTATATTTTTGCATGCCAGGAAGTTAATGATATTGTTAAATATCGACCCTGAGTCACTAGCATACCGTGTTAATGCTGCAGCAAATATTGGTGAGTCCTCAAGTTTGTGTTTTAAGATTAATGGACACTATCCGACGCATTTTGGTCTGTTTGAATCATTTTAAAGTATTTTAAAGAGACAAAATGGCGATACCCTCAACATTCTCTATTTACTTTTTACCAACTACGTACATAACACTAAGCAGAGTTATGTATTTAAATTATAGACGTCTAACTAAATTTAGTGCAGCAGTTCGCACATGTTAACTTCAAAGCTATTGGTTGAATTAAACCTTAGAACTGCCGATTGGCTGCTGCTTATGTATCAAGGGGAGCATTGCAGGTTATCCCACCGTCGAACACTAAAGTATATTTATTTTTCGAATGAAACACTGGTACACTATCTAAAGCATTTGACGTTTGGTGAAGAAGCATTATTATGTGTTCGAAAAATTCATTCGAAAGTGTTAAAGGCACTTGCAACTATTTCTAAAGCCTACGGATTATTATGTTAACCACGAGTAAACCCTTTCATGCGCGGAATATCTCACGTTCAGTAACCTACTAATCACAAACTGTTGTTGTCATTAGCGTATTGTCATGATGTACTTCTTAGTATTTAAGGTGCGTCATATATTAATTTTCTATGAACTGAAATGTTTTTATGACTAGTTTTTCAACTGATCCGTTAATATTCTATACGATTTATGATACCCAACCATTCTCTTTTAACACATGGAAGTAAAACTAATTAAAGGTACTTCGTCTCATGAGAATTCTGTATTCTAGCATACATCTTTCATTCAAGTAGTTCATTGGGAAGCAATTTAGTAAATTCAAAGCAAATGTTGCTACACACTATATGTCATACGTAGTGTAGATTCTGCCCTACATATATGCTCGGGTTCGTCACATTAAGTCAGTATGGCGAGCTTGAATTATAAAAGTAATTACCAGTCTAGTTGAAGTTACAATAACGTCAATAGTACTCAAGGGATCCGGCATAGAGAAAAAAGAATAGTTTTGTAGGATTAAAACGACAAGGTAATTTGGTGATTCAGATTCAAGAGGCAAAATTAAGGTTAGTAAGAAGTGGAAATAAATGTCCTGTGATTTGTATTTGGGAAGTCGTACATTTGTATTTTTCGTCAACTAGATAGATGGCTGTGTTTCTGTTAAGTAGTAAAATGTAGTGATTTACTCATCAGACGTTATTCATTATGTTAGACGTAAAAGAATAACCTACTCCTTCGCCATTGCGATTGACTTTGAGCTACATTATCCACTTGTCTCAGTCGTTGCGCATTCTCAACCACGTAGTCTTTACTCACCAATATAGCTCAAATCAATAGCCGACGGTCTATGCCATGCTTTATATTGGCGTCTTCTAGCTTACAGCCTATTCGTACACCAGCTGAGATAGGTAGTTGCTGAGTGCACATAACACATCCAAATCGTCTTAGTCAGTAAAAGTGCACAACTGGGTTAAGTAGTTGAACGTCCTTTGTACAATCGTTCAACTTTAAAATTACTTTTTTAAAGGTTCGAATGCTCCAGTTACTCGCACTATGAAGAGATACTTCTTTCTAAGCTACCTGAACTCAGCATCTTAGGAGAGTGATTCCAGTGCCAAATTACCCAGTCATACACTACCTTTTTGAGTGGTTTTCGAATTATTGCTCTGTGTAGTTTAGACCTAACCGCCGCATCAAAACCCATTAGTGGATGTGATACACGGTATTTTTTCGACTAACGTTTTCTAACCTCGTCCAAAGACAATATCACTGGAGTAAAATATCGACACTTCACATGAAATAATGTTTATTTTGTGTACGTGTCTGAATTGTCTTTATTTTTATAAATTTATTTTAATATGCTTCACTATAAACATTGTAGCGACAAAATAATTAATAAGACACGATTTTTATATGATGCATTGGTGTTGAACCTTGTTTAAATAATTCGATTCTATGGTATTTTAGGTGTGTTATTATTGCAGTAAAAACCCCGCTATCAATGTTGACTTGACTTTGCGTTAATTTGTTCTAAATTAAGACAGTAACATGTATGGTAAAAGTTAATATTTAAATTAAGATTGTTAATAGTTTTTACATGGCATTCAACTGACCCTGTGAACTGAAAGTTTTTGAATACGTTTGTAATGGTACTATGAAACCACTTTGATTTAATTGACAATATCTGGTTTGAATATCATATGATTTAGATATTATATAATTATTTACTAAATTTTGTAGTATAACTGTTCATGAAAATATATTGTACGAAATAGTCTATTTTGTTTCTTCTAAACAAAATTTCCTTTTCTACTTCTTGTATATAGTTACATTTATCATCTTTCGTATATTCCTCACATTGTTGTTGTTTGGATGGGCAATTATAAACAGGAACAAACTACCAATTGTTGTCAGTTGGATTCTAATTACAAGTTTTACTGTATTTACAACGATGAATTTTGTTTTGTTTTTCCGTGTTGTCACAGCAGAACGACGAATATTACGATCAACTCATTCCAGACTTTGTCAATGACTTAATGAAATAAGTGTATTTTGAATAATTCTTGCTAATTTTATTCCAATACCATTCTGGAAACCGCTCTACTAATTGACTTTTTTGAACATTAGCTTTATCACATATATGTATACACAGCCTTAAAACAACATATTCTATGCAACGTTTAACGAGACCATCATTCTGTTTTTACTTTTACTAACTTATACTCATCTATATTCAATCAATAGTTAAATGATGATGCTAAATCTGTTTCTTCCCCGAGGAAGTACTACACCTCTTGTTTTATTTAACTATTTATCCTATGTCTTTCATTTGTGGATAGTTATGCTTTAATCACTAAGATGTTTACCACTGTTAATATTGGGTGATATTGTATTTATATTTTTACAGAAAATACTTTGTTATTATTAGTGGTAAATATTAGCAAATTTTAACTCTTTGTATCTACGAAACATATATATGTATAAAACTTCTGGCAACACAAAAAATGATGCAATGTGTATCATTTTTATTACTGAATTGATGCAAATTAGGTATTACATATGTACCCGGTGTTTATGTAGCTCCTAAGGATATCATTATTACTAAATATAATTACTGTCAGATATGATCCGATTGTTCTGCTTACAGTGAATAGTAAGAAACCTAATCATCACCACTTCAAGTCGAACGAATTGCTTTCATTTCATTTTAGTTGTAAAATATTAAGCTGTATGAAGTTAATTAATAAATATTTATAAAATAAATAATTTCTAACTTCTTGCTTTTGTTTAAACATGATTTGATGATTTTAGATAATAAATCAATTGCTTAAGAACCCAAATTTCTTTCAAGTTAAAAGTCAGAAACTAATCATGTATCGTTTGATTTGATATTCAAATACCACCCGTTAGTCTCTCATACAATAAGTATGACTCATAACTTTGTCCCGACCGTAGCTGCTACCTTGACGTGGTGGTCGGGCTTGCCTATCGTGATGACCCAACCGAGCTATATTGGCTGGAACGCATGTTCCTGTAGGTTCTACCATGCCAGGCAGGTCGATTGGAGAACGATGAGACTAAAAGCAGCTACTCAAGGTCTGGGGACGAAGTCGTACTGCTGACTGCAGAGGGGTGTGACAGCAGTAAGGTGTTTCCCTCGGAAAACCAGCATCTGCAGCGATGCTGCCTTCTCACAAGGAAGGAGGGGTTAGAAAAGGTCGGCCCTAAAAATGTCACACCTCACCCTACCTCACGGATTTCCGTCTCCGGCGGTATGGGTGCCCACTAAGGGCTTTTAAGTGCGGACCTAATACTCAAAAAACTTTTCATAAAAAGGCCGTGCGTGACAGGCCTCAAGCAGTTGTCCCTTGGGCTCTGCGGTCACGCTCTCAGGTCTCTAAGACCAACACTAATCTACCTTCTTTTTCAGGTTCCTCAAGAAACACCCTTCCATGGTGTGGGCAGCCAGGAAGTGAAAACCGCCCTCATACCTCTAACAGCACACGAGATCATTTTGTTCGAAGCCAAATCCCACCTTCAACTCTTAATAACTCTCTTATGACCATGTCTAATCCTTCTAACATAATTTTATCGCCTTGCGTCTCTAATGCTAGTGATTTGAGTTCACGAAACGTTATCCCTGGTCTCCTAAAACCGCGCACTAAGTTGTATATCAGAGCTTTCAACGTTCGAACGTTATGTCAAATAGGACAACAGGCTTCCTTAGCCATGACTCTAGAATCCCGCTCCATCGATATCTGCTGCATCTCTGAAACGCGTATACAGGATCCAAGCACAGTCATTCGCTTGACCTCACCTTGTGAAAATAAGGAACCTGCTGGGTTCACTCTTCGTGTTTCCGGGGACCCCACTGCTACCACTCGAAGCCTTGCTGGTGTAGGTATAGCACTAAGTTTAAAAGCTGAACAGACTCTCCTTGACTGGATTGCAATAGACAGTCGCTTGTGCGCAGTCCGTCTAAATGGAACGGTAAGGACTCGTAAAGATAGGGACACACGCCGTTGTCTCTTTGTTGTCTCTGCCTATGCTCCCACTGACTGCAGTTCAGATAAAATGAAAGATGAATTTTACAGAAAGCTTTCTGACCTTCTATGTAAAGCTAAGCGCACTGATGTAGTAATAGTGGCGGGTGATTTTAATGCCCAAGTAGGTAGATTAGATGAAACCGAAAGGCACCTAGGTGGATCATATAGTGTTGAGGCTCAATGAACAGACAATGGCGACCGGTTACTACAACTTTGTTCAGACAAGCGTTTATTTCTCGCAAACACCAACTTTAAGCATAAGGAAAGACATCGGTTGACATGGCGGCCTCCGAAATCAACCCAACGCTGGACTCAAATAGACCACATTGCTATTAGCCATCGTTGGAGAGGCTCGATAGAAGACTGCCGCTCGTTTTGGAGCACATGTTTAGACTCAGATCATGCCTTAGTGCGAGCTCGTATTAGTCTGCGTCTCACTGGACGTAAAAGATCCACGACAAGGATCCCCCCTTAGAGTTCAACTTAATGATGAAAAAGTAAAGAATACATTTCAGGAACAACTAAAAAATCAATTAGTAAACGGCGTAAACTGTTCTCAACCTGAGCTAGCCTGGAATGATATCCAAAAAGCTGTTGAAAGGGCAGTAATATCTACTAATAAACTAGACCTAAAGGTTAGGAAAACACAGTGGATTTCAGCTGCATCTACTGAACTGATAGATACTCGGCAACACATCCCGTCTGGTTCTGAACATGATGAGCAACGTAGGCAACTTAAACACAAACTAATCAAAAGCTTACGCAATGATCGTGAGCAGTGGTGGGTGGCGAAAGCTAAAGAGATGGAAAAGGCTGTGGCAATAGGTAACAGTAGGCAACTGTTCAGACTTATCAAGGAAACGGGTATCAGGAACCTAACTGTAAGTGAAACTATCTGCGAAAAAAGATGGTTCCATTATTCACTGTCAATCCAGAAGATTAGACCGATGGGCAGAACACTTTAGGGAACAGTTCAACTGGCCCACGGCGTCATCCCTGCTGCCCACCATCCCCAAACAATTTGAATGGCAAATTAACATTGGTCCCCCAAGTCTCAGTGAGGTTGTGAAGGCTATTGGAAACTTAAAGCGAGGGAGAGCGGCAGGACCAGATGGATTGACCCCTGAGATATTTAAGGAAGGTAATCCAGTCTTAGCAGCGAGATTAACTGAGATCTTGGCTAGAATTTGGGAACTAAACGTAATCCCATCTGACTGGTCTCGAACACTAACCATTCCGGTCTTTAAGAAAGGACAGAAGTCCTCGTGTGACAATTACCGAGGAATCAGTTTGACGAACATAGTGTCTAAAATACTAGCTTCAATAATACTTCGACGTCTAACTAAAGCTCGTGAAGAGCAAACTCGAGAAAACCAAGGTGGTTTCAGACCCGGACGTGGTTGTATAGACCAAATATTCACACTTAGGTAGGTTCTGGAACATAGGCACACTTTCAGACGCCCAACAATAGCTGTATTCCTTGACCTTAAGGCGGCGTTTGACTCTATTGATCGTAAGGTTATGTGGCAATGTCTGTCATTGAAAGGCGTACCGGAGAAGTACATTAACCTTATACAAGCTCTCTACTCGAACACCACATGTCGTGTTAGAGCTTATGGCAGATTGTCTTCGAAATTGACCACTTCTAGTGGTGTTCGTCAAGGTTGTCCACTATCTCCATTTTTATTTAATTTTATCATGGACATACTTTTAGAGTTAACATTGTCATCGTCTGATTTCTCTGGGGTTGACCTCCTCCCAGGAGATAAACTTACTGACTTAGAATATGCCGATGATACAGTTCTACTGAGTGAAGATGCTGATAAAATGCAGACTTTTTTGACAACCTTAAACATGAACGTAAGCATGTTTGGGATGCGATTCTCCCTATCCAAATGCAAAATGTTACTTCAGGACTGGCTTAATTCGGCACCAAAGTTAGTGATAGGGGGTGAAATTATTGAATGCGTTAACCGTTTTACTTATCTAGGGAGCCTCATCAGTCCTGACGGTCTGGTGTCCGATGAAATCTCTGCCCGTATACATAAGGCCCGATCAGCTTTTGCCAACCTGCGTCACTTGTGGCGTAGGCGAGACATTCGTTTAATGACGAAAGGACGCGTTTACTGTGCAGCAGTCAGATCCGTTTTACTTTATGGATGCGTAACATAGCCTTTAAGGATATAGGATATTCGTAGGCTCTTAGTATTTGATCATAGATGTCTCCGAAACAATGCTCGTGTTTGCTGGGACCACCGAGTAAGCAATGCGTGGGTTAGGAATAGAGTACTAGGTAAATACGGTAAGCCTATTGATGAAGTAGTGAATCTTCACCGGCTGAGGTGGTTAGGACATGTGTTGCGTATGCCTGACCACCGTCTACCTCGACGAGCAATGTTGTCTGTTGTAGGAGTAGGTTGGAAGAAAGCCAGGGGTGGCCAAACAAAAACATGCAACCAATCCATGAAGTCATTGACAATTGGGCTGAGCCATGTTAATAGATGTAGACTACCTGGTTGGGGCCCACGCGATGATCGCAACAAATGGTTAGAGACTTTGGGTGATATGGCTCAAAATCGATTGCAATGGCGCAGGTGCATCCACTCCTTGTCTTCCTCTAAATTCTAATTTCTGAGTTTATTATAATTTTCTCTTTACTGAATCACTTTTTATCTCAAATCTCATCTCTGATCTCTATGCCTTTCCATTTGTACTTACTCTGTTACTACCTCCCCTACTCTGGGATTCGGTCCGACAATTTAATCTTTATTTGCTAATTGAGGCATGGCAACTTGAACTGATGTACGCATGTACCAAGTTCTACGTTGTAACTGACTGACTGACATAACTTTGTATTTATTATGGCTGATATGAAGTGGGAACAAATGTCCTTTAGTTACTATTTACAAGTTGCATACTTTTTTTTTCATTGATAATAAAAGAATGGGAATCTTTAGTGGTTGACCTATTGATTGGGAAAAAAACTTGAAGGAATCCGTATTTTCGACAAATTAACAGCTCTCAGTTTTTTTTATCCAGCATGTTTCTGAGTAATTCGAATAAAGCCGGAATTCACTTGAATTAGAATTCAGGCATGCTTGATTCAATACACTTGTATTGCTTGACAGCATGCCGGATAATCAAAGCCACAATTCCCTAAGGGCTGTTGCTGGTTTATTCAAATGTACTGATTATAGAATGTCTGGATCCTAGTTCAAGTGAAGCTTAATTTTATTTAGATTTCTTACAGAATTTCTAAAACCTAATAGTAATTAGAATTTTCTGACCAAAATTAGCACACAATGTTTTTGCTCGACCATGTTCACCTCCGTATTCTTAACCATTCACTGTGTAACAACATTTGCACAGATGCCCAATATTATATATACGTCTTTGTGACTGGTATAATTATTATCATCAGTTGTATCCTCTAGGTTTTAAACACATGATTTTCTTATCTACAATGGACGAACCATTCTAAATAAACATTTCAACTAGTAATTGTAAAGCTGAAAACACGTATTTAAAATATCTTTTCAGTTTATTAATGGTGAGAATAATTAGGTCAGTTGATAACCAATAAGAATGGATCCTTCAGCGAGTTTTTAATCAAATAAATTAAGAAATATTTGTCGTGGTAAACTGTACATAGCCATCTACAAAGTTATAGTACAAATAACAGAGAACGTAGGAAAATTTAGCATAAATGTTTAAGGACTAAACTGGTAATGAATAAAAAGCTTGCCGACATACTAGGCAAATAAATAAAGCAAAATCAATGGAAAATAAGTTATAACACGGAAATTTTGTTTAAGATACAATACAAAGTTCAGCGAGTGCATTTTCATCCACTAATGAATGTTAATTCATCCTTGTAAATCTCTATGTATCTCAGCAATCACTTCACCTTTCTTGGAAGTCTGATTAGCCCTAATGGGTTGGTGTCTGACGAAATCTCAGTACAAATTCAAAAAGCTGGCTTGGATTTTATCAACTTACGTCACCTATGGCGTAAGTAAGATATTCGTCTCAGCGCAAGGTAGAGTATACTGCGAAAAAGTTTGCTCTGTCTTACTGGGTGTGAGACGTGGTCATTAAGACTGGAAGACACCCGTTGGTCATTGGTATTCTACCATCGATGTTTTCGAAACATCACTTGTGTTATCTGGGATCACCGAGTATGCGATAACAAGGTTATATGACGGATGTTAAGGGAGGTAGGTAAATCAGTCGGTGGAGTTGTGAATCTTCAACCTAGATGGTTGGAACGTGTGTTACGTATGCTTAACTACCGCCCACCTCGACGCGCCATATTGTCTGATGTAGGAATAGGATTAAAGAAAGTTAAGGGCTGCCAAAACATGGCATTGGAAAAAGAAGTTCGAGTCGTATCTGGAGATACAGACTACCTGGTTGGGGTCCTCGGAAATGCCTTAACCAGTGGTTGGGAACTTCAGGTGACACGGCTCAGAATCAGTCACAGTGGCGTAGGTGTATCTACTCTTTGCCTTTCCTTAAATCATGAGCTTAAAATTATTTCATAGCCTTTATTCCAAGCGCCAATTCTTTCTCTCCGTGCCGTATTCCATATGTTCACCCTTGTTTGCTTTCGTTATTATTATCATTGAAGTGAGTTCTACTTCCACTTACATGGTATATAATCTTAGTGTGCTTTAGAGGTATGGCAATTTGAACCGATGCATACATGCTAGGTTCTCTGTTGATCATACATACATATATCATTTATTTATTTAAAGTTACCGTTTTGTTTTCTAGTTTGCATAAATATGTCCTCATCAGTATCATATTCGGTGTTTTAGTTAACATTATTATTTAAAGTACAGCAGAAATGATTTAATATATAAGATCGTTTGATTAAGGTTGTTTTTAAATACGTTTTCATGCTTCTTTAACTGATATTACAACTTCAAAGTAAAAGACATCTGAAGAGCTGTCATAATTTTCTACAATAATTATTTAGTAAATTTTAGGTAATTTGTGAGGAAAGTAGATAAAAATATCCCATTGAAATGTTTGTCTAAACAAAAATTTCCCAGTTCTAAGAAATGACATTTTACTTACTAATCTACGCTACCTCTTGAATTACAATGCAAGCAATCCAAAAATATCTACACTTCATTAAGTCAGACATGTTTCAAATATGTGTCAAGAAATATTCAGAATTGATATCAATAACAATTAAGTTTTATAATATGTTGTCAACTAATATTGTCAAACGATTGAATGTAGAGTTTCAGTAGTATATAAAATTCTTGGTTTGCACAGATGTAGATCTCATAACAAAAAACAAAATAGTGTTTCCAGAGTTTCCACATTCACTTACTGTGTGCTTACAGTAAAGAATATCTTCGTTTGCCAAATAACGAAGTGTTTGAAGACTACATTTTCATTTTCTTTTGAATTTCATATTTTGAATTATTTGCGAATGCATTCAAAATTAGTACTACATTTCAATAAATGGTTAAAAACGAATTTTTATTGTGATTACTGAGTTCTATGAATTTGTTTTGAAAAATTAGGTAGATTTGAATAATAAGATCAGCATGACACATGTAACTAGTTGATGTCAAATAATTCATTCATCAACTGTAGGGCATTTTTAACGGACGTATTTTAAAGATACCGGAAATGTAAACACCCTGTTAAACAAAGCAGTTACCTAATGTTATATTAATGAAGGACTCTTGTCTAGATGGAATTAAGCAAAACTAATTAATTGGAGTTGAATGGTTTTGTGGAGATGGGTAATTAGTTTTCTGTTGATTAGATGATGTGAAAATGTGACCAAATAGCGACATACTTGTGTATGTTGCTGCGTTAATCTACTTTCTTCTGAACAATACTAATCGATCAGTAAGCATTAATTCACAAGTTTTACTATTCAATGTTATTATTCATATTCTAGGATATTCTACTTCTTTAATACACAGTAAGAATTTAGATTTGTAATTTAAATACGTTCCTTTGGTTTGAAAACGTTTTCACTAACTTTATTCACATAAAGTAGTGTTTCGAAGAGTTTTATTATTTGTTTTAAAAAGTAAGTTTTTATAAATGTTGGTTTTGAAAATTTAACATAATTTCAGTCAAATTGTTAAATAGTTCATGCTTTTAACCACTAAGGACATTGGATATATTTTGTTGTCTTTCGAAGTTTATCACTATAGGTTAACATTGAATGATACGAATGTCAGATTTCACGGAAACAAACTTCGTATTAATTCAGTTTATAAAAAAAGAACGTTTCAAAATTCTGAGTGTGCATCAAATTATTTAATGGATTGTTACTTTTGACCACTAAATTAGTGAGAAAATACCTCACGATGCTTAGTCATTTACACTGAAAAGGAAATCATTAATTGTTGAGTTAAGTTCAGTTATAACTAAGGGCACTGGTTAATAGTAAGCATTTGGATATGCATTAACAAAACAAGCCAGCGAGCACACAATACTAGAAGTAATATTATTGTATTGTAATAAAAAGTCAAGCAGCCAAGCAAGTGGTCGAACCAAGAATATATCCGAATGTTCAAATATCACTGTCTTTAATATGAGTAGGGTTAGAATATGAAAATAAATCAGACCGATAATAGTAAGGAACATATAAATCACATTAACGTAGAACAAGATAGCAATTCAATAGACTGAATGAACAGGCAGACACATAAACACCTATACATGAAGGATAAAAGTAAAAACATCAAAACTTAAAGTACACTTAAGTCATGTAATTGTTTGGATACATTAAATAATACTGCAATATAATAAAGTAGTTATCTAATATTTATGATAAGTTTGCTTGAAATCTCTTTTAAATTAAGTTATTAATTGAAAAAATATCAAGCATACACCACTACCAATATTTACAAATTTCAACGTTAATCTATTATTGCTATTATCAGTAGTAGTGGAATTGAGAAAAAATTTATTCGAAATATTTTCATGTCTAGATGTGTAAGTCTCAATTTATCAAGAATTCTATCATTAAAGCTTATCGGTAAATTGGCATTTGTATGAAGGCTTTTGGTGCAGTCAATCAATATCCATTTAATAGCATTATTTTATTACTAACAATAGTGTTCTCAATTTTTTAACTTGTTAACAATTACCTACAATAGGTTAATTTATAGCGGTGTAATTTTTGTGTATGCTACAAACGGAAAAATGTTGTTTGACTAAAATCATTGCATTATTCTTATGAAGTTGATTGAAATAAACTTAAATTACATACTGTTTTATAAAGTATGCACTTATATTTTATTTAGGAATTTTCTTCTAAATGACTGATATTTTTATCTTAATTCACATTGTATGCATATTTACAAATATAACTATATATTTTGCATCGAATTACTTTCGTTAAAGATGAAATTCATTTGAAAGTAGTGTTAGCATAAAAACGAAATTCAATCCTGTGAGTTGAAAATTGTGATAGTCTTGATAACTGTTGAAATTTATTAGCAGCTTATATCATTTACCCATAGGAGTGTCATGGCTTTAAGCAGTTAATATTATGATCACTTTGTGGAGCAGAGGCTTAATGGTTAAGGTACTTAAATTTCAGTTAACATATCATGTGTTCAGTGTTTAGTTGACCTGTTTTCTTTTAGACTGTCTTGTAATGTCATTGATTTAAGTAAAGAAATGTATCTTGTACTTGGTAAGTGATCTGCATCTTCCGTTGGATTTAGTCAGAATTTAAATTCACTACAGGTAAATTTACATGTTTGAATGAATCATAGCACTAACATGATTATTAAAAAAAAATTAAACACGTTGCAAAAATAAACTCAATCACTTAATTAGTTCCTGGTAGTTGTGCAACACTAATCAAAACTTTTCCGTTTTCGAAATCACATAACTTAGTTGTCATCTTATAAACTTTATCTACATAATGTAGTTAATAATTAAGCGTTTGCAAATTTTTGTTGATATTTCTGTGGAAATAGCTGTTCAGTGCTTCCTGGTTTTCAATGGCTCTCTAATTCAGGCCAATTCGTTATATTGAATTCAAATTTAATTATCTCCACAACACCCATTTATAATCACTGACAAAAATAATGATATTCTTGATATTTCCTTCGACAGAAACTTTTCTACAAATGAGTATTATTGCTGTGTCCATGTTTGTCCTATTCTACAGTTAGGACAAGTGCATTCGACGAAATGACTTGGGTAATCGTTAAAACCTAATTAAAGTCAATGAGGTGCTGTTTCATGTTTTAAAAATTTTAGTATATGCTATTCAAACGAATTGAAGGTTGATTACGCTTAAAAGATGCATGAAGAAAAGAATAACTTAGCGACATATTGAAATATTTCCTTTTTCATTAATTGCATTACAAAATTCGTTATCCTCTTTCGCTGTTTGCTATAGTCTTCATATGGATGCAAAACTACAATGTTGGTGTTACTTGATGACGGAAAACGTTTTTTAGTATCAAAGACCTTACAAAATCCCACATGCTTCTACAATAGTATGAAAAAATTTGCATTGTTGGATTGTTAGGTATTATAACTAAGAAGAAGAAGTATCCAAGAGTCAACACTAATAAACAGTCCAAACATGCTTATATCGAGGATACTGATTTCTCGATGTTAACAAGATGACATAAACTTAGCAGCTGAAAATCTGATGCTTGTCATTTTTGAATGCCAACCAACTTCCTAAATAGCATAAGTTGAATAATATCGTGGGTATATATTACTTTATAGTTAAAGTAAAATATACTGTGTACTAGTAATATGGAATAATGTAACTTGAAATAAATCCCTGATAAAAACGCAAATCTCTTGATAAGCCTTTGACTAACTTTGAATTATTTTAAAGCTACTTTTCATGTTAAGGAAGTTTTATTTAAAATCATTTATGATTGCAATGTTGCTTCTCCTTGATTTCGTACTATTCAGTAGTGTTTATCGGCAGTTATTCAAATCATGAGGAGTTCATATTTTCAACATATATTTAAATATAATGCATTTTCAAAAGTTTCATCAGATTACTATTTGCATTAAGACTCCATATGTATGTATAAAACGAACAACCTAGTTTTCCATAGTTATCTCTTCTTTCATAATTAATCCCGGTTCATTTAAATGAATTATCCTTTTAAGCTGATTATTCATCCGAAAACTACTTATTAGATAATTTTCAGTTTTCCATGAAGGCGTAATGATTTGAATAGTTGTGAATAAAAATAAAAGCCATACTAACTGACAGTGCATATTAATTAATTAGAAAAATCTTCATTTAAACTAACATATGTGAACTTTGGAAAAGAATTACTTCTAATAGGTGCGTGAGATGCTGTTTCAGACGTTCTACATACATCTTCAAGTCCACATAATGGATGGGATGTACTTGTAGACAGGATACTGTGAGTGAATTGTGGTTTCAGATAATCGTATTTTCTCATATCACTGAATTGTAATTCGAGTTCACTTAGAGTAAAATTATGACACACTTAAATACACTTAATATCTAAGCAACATTAAGTTTAACTGCATTGTTCTTATTTGTACTTAGTATTCCGAGTAGCAGTCAAGACATAACACTCATAAGCAGTAGTAGTGTTGTATTGTAATAACCATAAATGGAATCACAAGTAGTTTCTAGTCAGTAATTAAACAATCAAAGGAATAAGAGATCTAACTAAGAATATATACGTAAGTAGGTGTACAAATGTCCTAAATATAGGAAAACATAAAGGGGTAAGAATAAGGCAACCACTGACAAGTAGTAATTATAAAGGCCAACTTAGCATACTACACCAAACAATCGGTTGAGCTTAAAACACTGTGGTTTGAATTTTTAGTTCCTTGCCATAAATAATAATTTAATTGTTATTGGCTGAAAAGAAGTGAATTATCAACATGATACTGTTCTCAATCTTTTTCCCCTGAAATCATCTCTTAGTGTATTCTAATTAGTTAAATGAAAATGATCTTATCTGCTTTGGACTGGTTACGAAACTTCATCAGAATTTCACAATAAATTATTTTAACAAAAATTTTTCCGAAAACGCTCAATATTCATGTTAACTTTGATAAATGAATATTGAATGAAAGATGAATGGGAGATGTAATTTTATTACAAGAACTCTATTATAGTCAACTTTATAATACTTTATTAGGAATAGTATAATTTTAGTTTATATCATATACATTCATTAGTAGTTGATTAATAAAGTTTAATTATTCATTCTATTCACAAAACCAAATTTTTGTAAATTAATATGAAAAGGCTGAGGATTTGAACTGAGTTACCTAGTGTGTATAAAGAGTCAGAAATAATAATAATTTCCTGAATAATAATAGTTTGATTAACACGGAAGTTAGGCGTTTTATACTACGCTCATTTTATTTTCAATTCCTATCATTGTAGGCCACTAGTCGAGTAAATTGCCTGCAAATGTGAAATGATAAACGAATAAAATAGGTATTATAAGTAGCTGTTTATTCATTGAAATGAAAGAAAGAAACTACTAATTAATAAGTAGTAAATAATCACTCACTAGTAATAATGTAGGTCCAGTATATCTGTTATGACTATGCTATATAGTGTCTATATCTACTTCAACAATTTGATGAACTGAAGTCGAATGATTGCATACATCTTCGTAGATGCGAAATATAGTTTAAAAGACCATTTGATTAAGGAAAGCGAACGTAAGATTTGGTTTATACAGCAGACTAAATTATATGACAGTATTCACTTATTTCATCTATTAAGCATAAACAGAATGAATAGAAAATTTTCAATCAAATAATCTTGTAATCTTCTGAATATCTGATGAACTTTATCCATATGACCCATATAATTAGATTTACAATTAAACCGGGAAGACTTCTATTCAGCTCTTCGTTATACCTGTAAGTGTCAAGATATATACACGAAGATTGTAGTTTTTAAATTTTGATCACGAATTCAGGGATATATTTTATCTAATCTTTTTTATTCCTGAAGTGACAAATCATTAAAATGTGATGATGAAGTGTCAACGAATAGAACATTAATTAAATGCTTCCGTTATTCGTTTAATAGTTTAAGGAGACAGTCATGAGAAAAGCGCAGGATTACTTGATTCATAATGAATGTTTCAACGTTTTGATGTATGTAGATAGATAATAGATTAGTTCCAGAGAGGAACTCAACTGGATTACAGTATACGTTAGGATGTTTATTAAAATATTTAGAATGTTTATTATTGACAACTGTCGTCGTAAACACTCATTAATTCCTCTTTTTATTCTTCTTGGTTAGTTAACGACTAATTACATGTTATATGAAATGTTAGTAACCACACTACAAATCAAACAGGCTAAACATGTAACTAGAAAAACTAAACTAGAATTGATATAACAAACTGGGAGATATTTATTTGCTTTGTCATTGTAGTGAACGCGTTAATAAATGTAACGGTGAACACACAAGTGCACTACTATAATTATTTTATGTTACTTTTCGCTAATATGATTACGATGATGGCAGATTTACTAGTAGTAACTTTGTAATGTAGATTGTATTAAGACGTCGTACAAAACTTCAATGGTTTGTAAACGTTTAGCAATCTAATAAAGCCAATCAATTCACTAGAATTATTTTCCTATTAAAGGTATGTTCAAATAAGAAATGCTGCTTGTTAAGGATTCCTGCATATTGCAAGACTCAATCATCTTGGTTATTTATTATTAACGGGAATGGATACGAAATAGCAAGATGATATATTCTTACCAAAATACACAGGTGCAACTAGCGGGATGCAAATCAACAAGATGGGATCCTGCTACACCAATTACTTGTAAGGAGCTTGCTGTTGCTATGATCTCCATAAGTGGGAGACGTAGTTCTCGTTTAATAAGCTGGCAAAAAAGATTCCAAGCTGTATTCATCATTCAACTGGTACGTGTATACACCTCCAAAATAAGTAGTGATTTTAGTTTTTAAAACTTACCTACATATCAACGCAAAAAAGAATCAAGTATTTACTGGGAAGGTTTGATTATGGGAAGACTTTGGGGCGCATGTTGAATACATCTTAAGGCTGAAGGCACTTACGAAATGTCGATTGCACGAAGTCGATAGGATTATAGACAGCAGTGCCTGAAAGTAGCAGAAGTTCAATTGTTCAAATGGATGCACAATAACGTCTACATTTCTAACAAAGATAAATGGCAGGCATTCACTTTTTGATGACGCCCCTTAGGAAGATTTTGTTAAAAAAGTAAACAATCTACTTCGTTCTTTGGGGATAACCATGAATTACATTCCGACACCGCCAGCCACTTCTCCAGCATTAAAACTTGATACGTGGTATTTGATTCCGATGGAAAAAGTAATCACGAATAGTAAAGTGACGAAATATAGCTTTTACGAATTTCTTTACTGCATTCTTAAATGTATTTACTGATAGAAATGCAACTAAGAACAGCCTAGTCAAGAATTAATTTTCTCACACGGTTACGAAACTTCTCATTGATGTCAAACTGACGCTATCTTCAGTATGAGATTTGTAACCAATATCGTGTTAGCTCAAAATACTAGAAACGTGATCATAGAATTGGAGTATCTACATTTTATAGCACGTTAATGGACAGTCAAACCAATAAGAAAAATTATCACATAGTATTTTTCCATTGGACCAATCAATCAATGCCTGTTACCCCATGTGGAGCATAGGCCGCCGACCAGTATTCTCTAACCAATTCTGTCCTGGGCTTTTCTTTCCAGCTCTTTTTAAGTGCACTTCATTTTTTGGATGTCTGTCTCCGATTGCCGACTCAATGTGTTTTTGGGTCTTTCTTTGTTACTTTATCCTTCAGGATTCCATGTTAATGCATGTCTTGTGATACAGTTTGGTGATTTCCTCATTGTGTGTCCTATCCACCTCCAACGTCTTTTCCTAATTTATTCATCGGCTTGGTTGTGGTTAATTTGTTCTCTGCCATAGAAGATTGTAGTTGATAGTATCTGGCCGAAGGATCCAAAGTATCTAACGCAGACAGTTGTGTATAAATACTTGTATCTTTTGAATGATTCTTTTCGTAGTTATTCAAGTTTCAGCTCCGAACAGCAGAACGGTCTTCACATTTGTATTGAAAATGTTGACTAACAGATGGTTTGAGTTCCAGATGTTTTCCAGTTGTAGAAATGCTGCCCTTGCCTTTCCGATCCAAGCCTTCACGTCTACATAAAACCTTCCTTGTTTTCCGATGACGCTACCCGAATATGTAAAGGTTTCTACATCCTCCAGAATTTCTCCGTCAAGTGAAATTGGGTTAGTGTAGGTTGTTTTGTGTTGGAGGATCTTGCTTTTCCTTTTGTGTATGTTGAGGTCTACTGCTGCCGAGGCTACTGCTACACTGTGCGTCTTCATCTGCATTTAATGCTGTTTGTGGGATAAAAGAGCTAGGTCATCTGCAAAGTTCAAGTCATCTAGTTGCTTCGATGTTGTCCACTGTATTCCGAGAGTACTTCGAGATGTTGGAGCTTACATGATCCAGTCAACCACCAGCATGAAGAGGAAGGACGAGAGTAAGCAGCCTTGTCTGACACCGGTCTTCACTTCGAATGGATCTGTGAGCCAATTTACATGCACAATTTTACAATATTATTGGTCGTAAGAATTCCGTATGATATTAAATATCTTTTTGGGTATGCCATAATGTCGAAGGAGGCTCCATATTATTTTCCTATTCACGGTATCGAATGCTTTCTCGTAATCCAGGAAGTTGATGTAAAATGGTGAATTCCATTAGATCGATTGTTCAACAATGAACCGTAGTGTGGCAATTTGTTCGGTACATGATTGGTCTCTACGGAAACCGACATGCTTATCCCGAAGTTGGGCATCGACCGAATCTCTCATTCGGTTCAATAACACTCTGTTAAAGACATTCGTGTTATCGAAAGAAGAGTAATGCCTCTGTAGTTCTCACAATTGCTAAGATCTCTCCTTGGTATCTTGATGAGGTATCCTTCTTTCCAGTCTGTTGGCACTTGTTCTTCCTTCCAAATTTTCCTGAAGAAAATGCGAAGTATCTTTGCAATCGCTTCTATATCTGACTTAATTGTCTCAGCTAGTATGTAGTCTGGCCCTGCTGACTCGCCACTTAGATGGCCATTTTGATTTCTTCGACTGTTGGTGGGTCGGTGTTTATAGGCAGATCTGTAAATGCTACTTCGATTACTAGTTGGTTCAGTGGGGATGATCTATTCAAGAGTTCTTCGAAGTGTTCTACCCACCTATTTCGTTGTTCATGCACTTCAGTGATTGGTTTGCCAGCCTTGTTCTTGGTTGGCCGTTCTGGTTTACTGAATTTCCAAGCTATCTTCTTCGTTGTATTGTGTAGGTGTCTCATTTTCCCTTTTCTTGCAGCTTTTTCTGTTGCCTTTGCTAGGTCCTTAACATATTTCTGTCTATCCGATCTGATTCATCTCTTCACTTGCTTGTTGACTTCTGTGTATTCAATCTATGCCTTGATTTTCACCGTTCTTATCCGGCTGTTATTAATTGTTAACTTTTCGCTTCTCCTTTCTTGGATCTTGTCCAAAGTACCAACATAAATTCATTCTGTATGGTATTCCTGGCGACCCAAAACCTCCTGACATGTTGAAGTTATTGTTTCTTTAATCTCTTTCTAGTTGTCGTTCATATTAGTTTCACCTTTTTCTAGTAGATCGTGAAATGCCTGGAACTTATTGTTGAGAGTTATGTTGAATTCGTTGAGTTTGTTGATCTTCCGGAGAAGGGCTGTGTTAAAATTTTGTAATGCTGCTGCTCCAGGTGTCCAGTGCTTCTTCAGCTTCAGTTTCATTTTAGCCACCACCGGATGGTGAACTGACCACAAATAGCTTTAGAAAAATTTCAAAACATGCCAAAATTTCGTAGTCCATATATTTCTCACTACAGTATACATAAGTATATGGAAAACAATTTAACAAAGACGATTAAGAATGTGCTTGCATGCAAGGGGGGGGGGATACATGAATTATAAAACATAAAAACACGTCTATAAAACCATCAAGAGTAAAAGAACACGTGTCATCCAATTTTCTAGGCTTTCCTGTATTGGAGACCACCTCATGAATTGTATGTGTAATTATTTAACATTTGGTTATTAAGATTGCAATACTATTTTAGGTTTTTTCTTCCTGAAATGCTGACTAACCAAGATCATAGTGATTGAATGAGACCACAAGATAAAGCAATAAAATATGTATCACTCAGCCTACTCAATACCTGTTATATGCCTATATAGTGTTTATTGCATTTATTTTATCGTATACAGAATTTATTCATGCTCATAATAATAATGCCATATTTTCTAACTGATGTGTGTTAAGATATATTTTAGCTTGAATGACACAACGCTCTGTTCTGCGAAAACTGGTGGTTTCTTCAGGTAGTAAACATTTGTTAATATGACGAAACCAAATTTGTCACTATTCCCTAGATAATTCTGAGTTTAATTTAGGAAAACAGTGTTAACGATAACGATTATAAATATATATATATATATATATATATATATATATATATATATATATATATAATTGAAAATTTCTCCAACTTATGAAATCATCAGGTGACTTGTGAAATCTGTAGCACAAGTGACTGACTATCATAATAAGAAATGATTCCAATTACTTAATAACAGTAGCATTTTGGGACTTACAACACTTCACTAGAATGCCAGCTACGATTTATTAGTTTGTATTCATTAATTAATAGTATTAATAACTTTCTAATTACATATGCAGTTTAATGTTGCTTAAAGTAATCAGGATATTGTTTATTTTGTTCCAAAGCTATACTTTATGACAAGTTGGTTGTATTCGTTTGTGGTTATCCATTACATGGGTAGACCCATTACGTTAAAGATAAATACGGGGTTAGATCCTGCAATTATTTCAACAGCCACATAATTGATAATTAGCTGGCCGATATTGTTACTTATTATTAAGAAGGTCAAGAGTGCATCAGATGCTCAGACCTTTTTCTGAAAAGAATTACGGATAACTTTCGGTTTTTAGGATAGAATAGTGACAGGCACACGTTATGTTGCAACGAAATGTAATAGTAATCTTTTGGATATAGACTGGATTAGTCAACCGAGATTTTGGGTTACTTCACTTAACTCGGTTTGTCATAACGTTAAAAATACATCCGTACAGAATTCATCCGAAATGAGTGTAGTTTTGATTGAGCGAAACAGTTTCAAAAATGATTCTCGTAACGTTTTTGGAAACTAGTTAGGGCTGTGCACGAAAACAATAGCGCAGTTGAATATTTCTCCTGATGCAAAGACTGTTTTTCTCCCTAAACGCCTTATTCCGTATTCAACTGTTGCGGCCTCGGAGGCCGAGTTTAAGCATCTTCAGAAAGTCGGTAACATTTCTCTTATGAATTACATGGCGTGAGCCACATTGTTAGTTGTCGTCGAAAATATAGTAAATTGCTAGTGTGTGGAGGTTTTTCATCAGGATTAAGTGAGGTGTTACAAGACCATTCGTGCTCCTTTCCCGTTCCAAAAGATTTATCTACTACACTGAATGGTTCTATTATATTTTTGAAAATTGGTTCTTCAAATGCTTATCTTCAAGCTAAGGCTGCGGAGGAATCCAGATAGTTATTGACAGTGAGCACACACCAATGGTTATTTCAGTATAATAGATTGTAGTTTTGAGTTAAGTAGGCTCCTACAGTTTTCTAACAAGTTATGTATACTATGTTAGCTGATATACAGTTCTCAATCGCTTTTGTGGACAGCATAATAGTCGTTGGTAAAAATGAGCAGGAGCATTACGTTCATCTACAGATGGTCTTAGGTCGTATTAGCAAAATAGTTTTCGTGCGAAATTGGAGAAGTGTTTATTTTCATGTCTAGTATTAAATTTTTGAGAATTATTATCAACTCAAATAACCGAAGGCCAAACTCTGAATAGGTTAGCGCAACTGTGCATATGCTAGTGCTTTCTAATGTTCAAGAACTACAGTCATTCTTGGAAATGATAAATTATTATAACTATTATATCACAAATGCATAATTACTTAGTGCTTCATTTAATGTACTAGTAACGAAGAGTACTAAATGGCACTGGTCTAAGGAGTGTCAAGAGTTGCTTGAGGTGTGGGTGATCTTGACATCAGATCTACTTCCTACTGAATATGATCGTACGTACGAGCCTGTTGTAGCCTCTGATTCCTCCGACTACAGTATTGGAGCAGTTATTCTCGACTGGTTTCCACATGGATCCTAGGTAGCTATTACTGGTACCTGGCGCACGTTTTCCGTAGATGAGAAGAAGTGTTGTCAAATTGAGTGAGAAGCTTTAGCGCTTGTTGTAAAGAAGTTACATAAAATGCTATGCGGTAAGACGTTTATTTTACAGACCGACCATAAGCCTCTGTTATCTATTTTTGGTTCCTTGAAAGGCATACTTGCTTATGCTAACCGTTTGCAGAAGTTGGCAACTATGTTGTTAGGCTACGATTGTGAGTTGCAGTACGAACAGTCAGTTAACCTGATTTACTCAGATAGCCTGTCGCTGTTAATTGCTTGTAATCGTTCATTGGAAAAGAGTATGCTTGTGGCCACGACTTCTTCAAAACCAGATACCAAGCGAGTATTTTGTAACTCTGTGTGAACTTTGCTTATAACTGACGAGATGGTACGAACGGCTTTTATCATTGACGATCTGTTAAAATTGATAAAATATTCTTACAGAAGGATTATAAGATAAGTTTCGTAAAGCTTATCAAGTATTTTACGCTGTAATTAAATTTCTATCTATGATGACTGTTTAATGTTTGATGATCGTGTCATTATACCTAACTCTCTTCAGCTTTCCACTTTCGTTTAGAGAATCCAGGAGTTACACGTATGAAAGTACTTATACGTTGTCATTTGTACTGAATTTTTATGGACAAGTCAATAGAAGAAAATATCGCTAAAAACAATCAGCATGTTCAATTCTCACGGAAATCTGCAAAGGTATAGAGTCAGCCATGACCAGAAGTCAGCAATCCAAGGATATGGTTGAATATTGATTATCCTGGACGTGTAAATGTCCAGTGTTTTTTAGTGGCGGTGGATGCCTGTTTCAAGTAGACTGAGCACTTCACCGTGAGGATACCGAATACATTTGAAACCATATTCCATTTACGTCGGTTATTTGGTAGGTTCAGTGCTCCTAATGTTTTGGTTTCAGATAACGGGTAACAGTTTATTAAATTTCTCCAACATTTGTAGATATTTTTAATAGGGTTCTATTAAAAGGGAGTGAAGATGCCATCAATGATGAGGTAGACTTATAACAATCTCTTATTTTATATAAAGTGACACCAAACCCAGAGAAAATGGAAAGTTTCCAGCCTAAATTGTGTTTGATTTTGTGCACCTTAAAAACAATGTGACATCAAACCATGTCGGTAATGGTTGTGAAAAGATACACTGGTGATCTTGTATATGTAAATGATTACAGACCTAACCGGTTAGAATGGATCAGTGGGAAATTCGTTGCTGGGGCAGTTAAAGTGGTACACAACCTAATGGACACCTGAGACCTAAAAGAAACAGTGAAGAGTTACCTTCCCCTAATAGAATTACCATTGGATTGTGTGTGAAATCACCTGTACATCAACATGTGGAAAAAAGTGAGGGTCAACTACGGGGGCTGTTTAGACGGAAAAAACTATTCCAAATTTATCCAGAAGATGTGCTTCATTAAAGAAGGGAGGTGACATGTCTAGAAGGAAGCATGTGATTGGTCCGATTATGTGACAAATAAATGAGGTGAAGTAGTAAATTTTCATATATGCACACACTCATCGCGTACATCATTAGCTTATATTTTAATAATACATGGATGTGAGAAATTAATTGACTATTTTGTAAATCAGTCGGATTATCCTGCCTCAGTAATAGATTAAGTCGGGGGTTAGCTGTAAGATGCTGTGTTGAGAATAAATCAGTATTAATAAAGTTCACTATCCCACATTGAAATATAACAACTTCCCTAGATTATATTACATCTACTGAATGTTAAATGGATTCAATCGGTTTGGCCAAGTTATTCATTTACGAAAGAAATAATCTTCAAATAGCCATTCATTTCCTCTATTGTATGAGATGAATGAGATGATCATAGTAAGATAAACTAGCTGAGGTCTACAAATAATAAATATTTGGTTGGTATAATTATTTTAGCATGCCTAACATGTTATTTATATCATTTTGCTGCTAATATTGTTTTCTTGATTGACCTTTGACTATACTGATGGATATTGTGTTCTCTGGTTATCATTATTAAATTGGAGATCTAAAAATAGTCGGATTATGGTTGCTTTTTAATCGAAAGTGTTTATCACAGCCCCAGCATCGTTAAGATAATATTCTGTGCCCATAAAACAAACACTTTGTTTCAAGAAACATTTTTTATGTGTGATGAGTTCATATGATTTTTGGGGAGATTTGAACAAAAGTGCTTTGGGTGACAATCTTAGTACTTTGCTTACAAAAATCACTGTTCGCCACTGAAATACATAAGAACAAAAATTAATGTGTATAAAAGAGCTAACATTTGTCTAGTCAGCATAATCATGAAATCACTTTACTAAGGTTTTACAAAAGTCTGAAATATTGATGTGATCTCTGGTTAATGTCATAGTATGTGAGGTTTTTATAAATTACTCATTTTGTAGTTAATATCACAGGATTACTTCGCTTGACGATCTCTGACTTTAACTTTACCTTTGGAATGAAGAGAGGACTGTTTTTAGACAAAGTAACTACATGATATTATCTGTTAAGTAGATGTAATGGAAACTTGTTTGTTACGTTTATCCGACGCGATTTACACATTAATGAAATTGAATTATTCTTTCAAAATGTATGTAATTATATACCATACTTCGAAGTACAGCCTAAAAGCCACACGCTTTGGGACATGGAAACTGACAGAGATGGAGATCTTAATAACGTGGAGCAAACAATCAAACGCTAAAATAATAAAGTCAGTTGGTACCGAAAGTGACCTATAACGACAGGGACTTAAAACATTGTTGTTTAACTTATTGTGATTAGTCCAGGGTTAAAAACAACTTATTCAAACAAGCAGGGCGAAATTTCTGACTTATTGAAAATGTGACCCCAGTACAATAACGAGACATTTTACAGGCAACATGTATTTTTATGACCAGACTACTTTTTGTTCATAGTGACTGCCAACTAATTATTCACTTGTGTCCTGAACTAGCTTTCATTAACCTAAACTAAGCCTACATACCTTCCACCTAACCCATGATTTCGTCTAATTGTTGCAAAATTGATAAGATTCTGAAACAGAACCAATCCACAGCGTTTGGTTGTTAGCTTAAAGTATGTTGGAAAGAGTGGCGCTGCAAGTTGATATTAATGGTTTATTTCGAAGGTATTTCTTCAATCGACCATATTGCAGTAAATATGTCTGGTCGTGATTTTTTTGAAATATTTAAAATTTTCAGTTTATTCTCACATTCTGTAATTTAAAGCAATGTCATAGAGCGTACTAATTTTTTATGTAGAATCAGCTCACAACGGCATCAACGGGAAGATGCAAACACTTTAAAACTATATTAACAAACCCGTTGCATAATTGTGGCTGTCTGAACGCAATAGCTGTGAGAAAGGTGCCAGCGTTTGCTACAAATAGACTGGGTTCGAGTCCGTGTGTTGTCATCGAGGAAGGGTTGCAGAACCGTCCAGTCGACAAGTTCGAAATTCAATGAGATACTTGTTCTAGCTTTGGCTTGTCAACCATAATCAAACTTTAATCATACTTGTGAACAAATGCTGTAAGGAAGTAATCCGGTCAGGCAATCGATACTGATCAGATAACAGAAAAAGCCCATTGTCATTGAGAGAAATTAAGACATTTCAGCGAAGACGTTTTCGTTTTAGACGATATCATTTATTGTATCTGTACAATCGTATATATTATCACTTTTACAAAGTACAAAAATATGGAGGGGTTCAAGGTATGTTGGGGAAGCATAAACCGCGTATAATAAACTACAACATGCAACAAACCCTCCAGAACTTTTAAATATAATGCATTAAGATATCCAGCTAGAATGGAACAAGAAACAGTTACAAGTTCCATCTTTTGATTGCTGTAATACAACGGACGAAGTGTGGAACCACTCAAAGTTTGTTTATCGTAAGGATATCTATACTAGAATTTCTATATAATTTAGTAGTTTATATTTAGTTAGTCACTAGTCAAAGTTCTACTTTACAATACAGAAAGAATATGTACCGCCAATAAAAAGTGCCGAAATCAAAAGGCATTAATTTACAAGAACAAGAAGAGTGAAGATAGACAGCGTGTTATTATTAAACTCTGCTGCGGAAGACGATTAACCTAAAAGACAGAAACTTCCAGAACTATTTTAAAGGTTTTATTTATGTAACGAATTGCACGACTACTTACTATCTTATTATCTTTGTAGTGCCCAAGTTTCCAGATTTTATTTAAACCATAAAATGTTATTATAGCGTTTTCCATGCATAAATTAGAATCGATTATTTGTAGACCATTTACTCTAATTGTCATCGTTATGTATTGATATTATAATTCTGATACGTCTGTTGTATGGCCCAGTTATGTAAATATACAAAGGTGTTTGAAATATGCTAAAAAGTCTGTGGGCTAGTGAATTAAGGTCATGTGTTTGTACTCTATTTCGTTCGGGCTAGCTGGTATTGGAACGATCGTTCAAGATAGGATCACGGTTATGTGTTTAGCGTTTGGATACTTGTCTGAACAAGGTTATTATTTCCCTTCTATACGTCGTGGATGTTCGAGAATAAAACGTAACAAACTCCAGTTTGAAGGTAATGACATTTAAAGGGAAATCGATGGGATAATAAAATCTTCACTAACTAGAACATATCCTGAATTCAAACTTGTAATCACGTACAAAACAAAATATTTTTTAATACAATAGACGACACATGACCACACATTTAATGTTAACGCCAAATACGTCAATAAGTAATAATAATAATAATAGTTTGTTCTCAAGTAGCATGTACATGAGAGCATACCAGTTTACAGGCATGATCAGAATGATATGATTGTACACGTATTTGCCAAAACAGAAACACTGGTGCTACGGTTGGCAAATTAAGATGACATCACGATACCTACTAACGAAAGTATGACTAGCGATACAACAGGTGAGCCAAACTACTTCTCGGCGAACGAGCCCAGCCCAGAAAGAAATTCAACATCAGCTAGAAGCGTCTAATTCTACAGGCAGCCTGATGGACGAATAAAAAACCTTCAACTCATGCGTATAAATACAATAAAAAGAGCATCCTTGGAAATGTCACAAATAGTGTGTTGAAATAAACAACTGACCAATAAGACTCAACATTTTACTAGGTCGGAAAAACAAACAGTAGCGAAAACGAGAAATTTAAATTTCTACAAATGAATCAAATAAATATTAGGTTTACCAAGAGAATTCTGAGGATCTAATATCCCCAACAATTGGTAGAACAGAAAAAAGGGTCAGCATTCGTTTCCAAGTGCATATCACAGAATGTCATTTACCAAGCACTTAAGATTTTGAGTACTACTATTTTAAAATACCTTGTTCACATCTTGAAGGATTTCAAGGTGATTAATAAACAATCGACAACTGGTTTTCTTGAATTTCGAAAAGTAACTGTAATTGAACTACTCAAGACAGATTTGTGCATTCAAAATGAAAGTGGTACATTTTACTTTACCGTGGTAACATTTTATTTAGTTAACTGCATTCTTTTTTAAAATTCCTGATTTTGACTACATCATTCAAATACTTCCGACGTCATAAATTTATTTTTAACTAACTAATCTTAACCCATTTCATTCCTAATTAAGAGTTAATTTTGTTCATCCATTCCACTATATAACCCTCTTAGATGGCATTATTGCTTGTCACTAATCTGATGTTTTAGATTCTCCATTTACATACCATGTTTCCAGGCAAAACATTTACAATCTTATAAACTTTAATTAAATCTCAGTTCATCCATGATTACGCGGCTTTATGTCTAACCAGAATCAGAAAGTAAGTTCTAAGTATAATTCTGGTTTTAAAATACAGTATGTTGATTGCAAGCAACAAACAAAAACCTAGAAATATAAAACGAATTCATAATGTTTCATTCAATTCGTTGATCTTACTCTTCTCAAATTAACGTGTACGAAGTTTTGAAATCGGCCTAATAACCAGTAAGAATTAAAATGGGTTTTTGTCACTTTTGTATAGTTTGGACTACACGTCTCCGTAATTTATCCTTCTCCAAAACCAATTCAAACCCAAGTAGTCTTAAAAAGCAATATCAGTCAAAACAATTGTTGCATAAACAAAGATACTATCTTAGAATTCATGGGAAGAATTTCGGTTTTTTCAATTTATAATCCCAAGGGACTCCGGTCCTTTTGTGATATGGTTCATAAATATCATTTGGATAATATTTTGGTTTTCGCCACTGTTCATTTAGCATATTATCCAATAAAAAAGATGTAGCACGATTTGTTAAAATATGTTCTGATCGTCGATCTAGTTCAGATTCACTTCGTCTGTGCAAAAATGTAAAATGAAAAATAAACAAAATGTGAAAATTTTTTATAAACACTAAACTAACGAAGACGAGGATAAAATAAATGAAGTTACATAAAGAAGCCACTTCTTTAAAAAAAATCCACTAGAAAAAGTGTAAGCAAGCTGAAGTGGGAAATTTGATTTACACATTAACATCTTAAATAGTATGCAGGCAATATAACTGAATAGATGTCGTTTCGACGTCGTCCATGGAAAATTTGCATAGCATAGAACTATTTATGTAGATGCCAAGGAAAAATACTTGATTTTGTCTAACCCATGAAATAACGTACAAACATTTTTTTCTATAATAAACAATACCGGTTATAGTCAATATACTGATGTATTCAGTTAAACAATCAGAAAACTTGATCATTTTAAAACGATTTTCATGGTTAAACATTATCAGGTCCTGATCATACTATTAAGACCAAATTATTACCCAATACAAAGCAATTACCAAATAACAGTTGGACAGCAACAATATAATATAAGTTACGTATTAAGTAACTTCGCTTGAGTATTCTGTAGATAGGTACTTCATTCTACCAGGAAATAAATAAGATTCGTTAGTTAGTTGTTTTTCTTTAACAACAGTTTATTCAATAGGATTGAATAAAAAATCTGGTCATAAGAAGTAACCGTCACAAGGTCTCAATACTGAAAAAATCAATTGGATATAATGATAATTATTGTTTACCGAATTATTACTCAGAATGAATTAGTGTACCACAAAGGAGGCAAATTAAAATACTGAATTTTGAGATAATAAAACTTAAAATGCACTTGTGGTAGCTTCAGTAAATATATATTACTTACCGATATAAATGTTTAGCTCGGCCAGTTCTTGCATGAATAAATGCACCCCAACGAAGACGCTTAAATCTGTCAATAACATCTTGATTTGGAGGGTTATAATCACCAGTTTCTGAATAATATTTTTTCACCTCTTCACTTCTATGATTTCGACAGGGTATCTGTAAAAGGCGCCATTGACTATTGAAACAAAGAAATTTTTTTAAATATATTTGTTATGGAATTCAATGGGTTTATTTAAAAAATTGGTTGATCATAAAATTCATATTTACAAATATACTTGTCAATTTCAAAGCATACTACTTATAGTAGTAAAATAAAATAAACAAAAAGTGATGCTCTTGTTGACAAAACTAAGAATCCCAGGTTGAATTTTGGATGAGGTCATAAGAGAAAACTTTTAGAATGAAACAGGTGTGCAGTGGTTTGTAGATGTTTGTTTTAAGAACAGAGGCACCTAAAACGGAGAGTATGTTTCAACCCAAATCAGCTTTTATTATGCTAAAATAATACAGACTCGACCAATATGAAGAAACTGTGTGCATAAATAAATAAATTAACATTAAACTGACTTGAAATTCGAAAGGATATTGATATTACCAACAGAACTCATGGTTGGTATTGTTGTAGAAACAGATCGTAGTGAGCGATTTAATACTCCATAGAAATGTATAAAGCATAATGTTGAATTTGACTGAATCACCATATCTACATTTGAAAAATGTGAATTGAAAATAAAAAAACGATACTATTATCTACGTAAAACTAATTTGGGATCTGTGGTTAATAGTTCATACCATTTACTGAAGAACTAGAAGATTCACGAGAGGTAGTGTGACAAAAATGACACTAAAAATAACAAGTGGTACTAAAATTTATTACAGAATGCCAATGAGAAGAGTGGTCAAGCAATGGTGAGCGTTCACAATATCAACATAACGTCAAAGGATTCAGGAAAAATGCATCACAACGAAGTTGTCCTGTATATATATGTTTTAGTCACTCAAGGGATATGTCATTTGAACTGTTTCCATGGATCACAAACAGTCACGGTAGCATTCGCAAAAGGGATGACTAGTGAAACATTCACAAGTTCCCAGTTATTCCAAAAAATCATCAGTTTAGAAACGTTTACGTACAGCTAATCAACACTAAAAAGTAACATTTTAAATTTAACTTAAAAAAATTACACTGATGTAAATATGTTACTTAGTCGATCTCAACTTTTTTATCGAAAACCAAGGTGATAAAACTATATACATTAAATAACATGCGAAAATAAATACTTAACAAAACTTCCCAATAAGACTCCCATTAATGTTGACTTCTCTTAACATTGCAATCTTTAGAAGAGCCGTGTGTGATAGCTTATCTGCTATAAAAGTAGTGCATTTCACAACCACTAATCCTAAAGCAAATCCTGAACTATCACAAACCTGAAATTACTGAGTTAGAATTACCATTATCTCAAAATGAAATTTAGAGCTATTAAGCTGTAATTATTAATTTTGTTTAGCATTTAGTTGTATTTGAACATTTCAAATGCAGTGTGAATGAAAGAGATTTTTTGGAATATTTGATTATTAATGTATCATCAAGTTTGCAACTTTACAATGGTTTAAGATTCAGGGTAGGGTGTGAGTCAATGGCTTTACTAACCACAGGAATAGATGGAACGGAAACGAAAAAAAAAACAGTTACTAATTGAAGGCATGAATTAGACGAGGGCTTGTCCTGGTAACTACAATCGATGGATGTCAATTTATTTAAAAAGATTTTAAAATAATTGTAATGTAACTAATCCAAGTCTAAAATATCCTCCTAAACTGCTTTATTTGTCACTGGTTCTCTTTATTAACTGAGTATTCAGCATTAATCCCATGTATTACTGGCAAAATTATGACTATATAATAATTATCAGATGATAAATATAACAACGGAAACTGATATGGTATCTAAAGTGAAATTAACTAACAAGATCAAGTTCTGTAACCCAAATATCGTAAACCATTATACAGGCATCGATATTATTGAAGGGATGTAAAAAATTTTATGAATACACATTTTGTCCCTAAGTTATTGTTTATTGGTGGAAAACTTAACATTCATAATTTGTACATGTAATGATTTGTTATCAGTGATTCGTTAAAGTCATGCATAACATCAATACAAGCATATGCATTTTCATGTGATAATTTTATTGGGACTTGTGGACAGAATAATTAGGCTTTGACTAGCAAACTAGCATATAAGATCATTAATCTGATTGGTTCAAGCTTAGACGAATAATATCATAACTAAGTAAAGAAACAATAAGTATATACAACCTATTCACCAATTGATAAAAAGATAACAATGCGTGACAAATCAAAAAATACAAAAACACCTTCAAAACTAAAATAATCAGCTAATACAATAAAACAGCAACCAAAAACATAACCGCATTGATTATATACTCAATCAATCACTTATTATTTGGAAATACTCAACTGATCATCAACAGACATATGGAAGACATTCAATAACAACAATAAAGTAGAAGACAGATACTAGTGCAAATAATTTTTATATTATAGTTATTAAGAAAATTACTAAAGTACGAATAGTAAATAAGATTTTCTTTAAAAAGAACCCCTTATTATCGATGCGCTAGACAACGCTAACATTCATAAAACGACTAGTATGAAAGTGTCAGTTGAGATGATAAATTCTAATTAAATATATTCACAATACAGAAAATAATCAAATTGAAAATACAAAAAGAATTCATTAGAAGTAATTACTTTGATAAATACAAAACGATAGCCTGATAATGGAAGTAGATTATAACACATTAAACTGATTAAACAAAAGAAACATTGATATGTTAGGCAATTGAATGAGAAATTAAAAGTACAATAGGGCTTACTTCTACATATAATGAATGTTGAATAAAACTGGGAGTAACGAAATTAGTTTTGTTTTTTTTAACTAAAAAAAAATGACTCAATCCTTCAATAATATAGATTCATCGATTTTAATCACAGCCATTCAGTAACACATCATGCATATAACAGTTCCATGAAGAAAACAAGACTCGACAGGATAATATTTATAAAATATTTAAATAAATAAAACAAAAAATGTGAATATCAAAAAGTTAAAATTATTAAATAAATAGACAAGAAAATTGGTGGAAGACAATCACATAGTTAAATTAGTTAGAAAATCATGATAATAAACAGTAGTGAATGGAATGTAAGCGAGTATCAGGCGTAAGTTGAGGTGCAGAACACAAAGCAGCGAAGTGGAGTAATATTCATAAATATGCATCTATGATATCTATTTCATTTGTACTCAGCTTTTCTCAATTCAGTAGTCAAAGAACAAACAAGACGCTGATGGTCGATTATTTTGTACATAGATGACGAACAAAACACTGTCTTTAATATATATATATATATATATATATATATATATATATATATAAACTTCCTTATTCACAAATCAGATTCCAGGATAATTAGGCATTAATGATGGATCTAAAGCTCGATATTGATGGTGCATATCACGAGCAGTATTATTCATATCAATTTGCTTGGCCATCTCCTCTAACTGATGACGAAATCTATATCAAAAGTTAAAAAAAAAAGACAAATAATTGAAAAAAGAACACGCTCTGATGATGAATCTGCAGAGAAAAAAAAACTAAGGGTCATAGTTTTAGAGAAAAATTCACAAGCATGAACTTAATTTAGATAACATTTGAGTAAAAGGATATTAAGTGATTAAAACAACTTTGTAAAATAAAACGCTCCGCTCAAAATGAATGAAATTAATCCTAATAAAAACGATAAGTCGATATACTGATCAAGGTAGATATTCAAGTATTAGACTCATAGCTCTTCTGATATATCGAATACTTACTAAATCTAACACGTGAACAAATATAAAGAGAAACAATTAACGAGACGATATGAAAACAAATACTTAAATAAACAACTAGCTGATGTAACGAAACAAAAAAGAGGTCTAGTTACCTCTGTAGATAGATGTTCGCAATCAACCACAGCTGTGGTTGTAGTCTCTAGGAAAATCAATAGATGTTTTGTGGTGACGACCTATTACTATGTTAACTAAATAACAGTGCTAGTCAGTCCTATGGTTCTTTTTAAAAATTTACTTTAATCTTAATTGGTAGCTTGAAACAAAATGTACACATGAAGCTGAATATACTTGCATTGACTTTACAGTGTTCAGTATCAAATAGATTACTGACCTAATTGTAAGGTCAAAACTTATCATTCATGGTTGTATCTGTATAATACTAGAAAGACAAAAGAGCCACCATAAGATTCATTTTTACAAATTTTATTTCAACTAAAGTGATAATCATGTATATTTATTTGGGTATAGGAAGTGAAGAAACTTGACTTTAAAAAATAGATGATATATGCCAACTGCCTGAGTTTATATCAAAACCATATGAAACTATGTTCAAAAATGACGTGAATACATCATTTTTGCATAAACAAACACAGACAATCAAAAATTATTGTTTTTAGTCACTTAGTGACCTTAATTGATTGATTAATAATGAATATATATATATATATATATATATATATATATATATATATATATATATATATATATATATAATTAATATATAATGTGAACATACATGTTAGATCAATTGTTTCTGAGTACCACACTTAGTTATCCTCTTTTACCAAAGAATCTCTATAACAACATGATAAACGGATTTGCTATGAGGCTATTTGGTAAATGCATCACTCATATTCTTAAACAAATGAATATACATCGATAGTGTTTCTCAAAACTTTTACTATACTTTACTGTAATGGTTTGGAAATAGTTGACGCATACTAACGAAATTGGAAGATCACCATCTTTCACCGCAACCAAAGGTATGGGTCTTCTTAATTGCCTACTGGTCAAATATTGGTTACTCGACAGTAGATAGAATTTATAAAACCTATACTCGTAGCAACACCGCTTAGCACCTAAAATCTTCCACCAACAATTGTTATTACTTGAGTGGATCAAACAAGTCCTTTATATGCATAATAGTATTTTAAAATTATATACATTATAGCATTGTTTGATAACAATATAGTATGATGTTTTCTAGCTGTGGATTAAAAACTTTCATAAAGCTAACCACTAACCTACAACAGCTCGTCAAAGGATTTAGCTTGTGAGGAGAGAAAATCACTTTTACTCCTGAATTACTTCCAGATGACCGTAGTACTTTAATCTCTTTACCAAATATTATACCTTGAACAAATTGAACAAAATCTATGCAAGCCAAATGCATTACTTTTACCTTAGGTACACCCAACGACATAATCATCTTTTCACAATGTATCAAAAGGCAATACCTGTACTTAGATAGCCACACCGTACCTTTAAGTAAACTTTACGAAATTGAAAAGTAACTTAAGAGCTGGTGCATACTAGGTCCGTTGACAATTACATGACTCATGATTATGAGACCTTTTCAGCTCATTTGAAACGTCAGAACTAAATGCACATTAACACCGCTCAACTTTACGTACTAACCTACTTGAGTTCTTCATAACCAATATCATCCATCCCAAATACGCATGTACTATAAATAGTTGCCTCCTATTTCCCAAGCTGTGTTCTATGACCAGTGTGCACCCGGAGCATCACATCTAATAAGAATTCCTACAAACTTATTGTGCAATAGAAAAGCGCTAAACCTTCAAGATGCCTTTATTTCTTTAGCTGATGTTCAGCGATGGGTTATATGTTACCTAACCGTAATCTTATGATAATATGGGCTTTACTAATCTGAAGGAACTCATCCATCTAGAGAAAATAATTCTGTGTTAACTTATAGAAATCTGTATAGAACCAATCAACGTAGTTACATCCATTGAAGATATACAGACAAGAGCTTTAGTAAAGGAGTGCAGAAACGTTCTAACGAAAACGAACTTAGATTAACGAGTGATTAACTCATTTCTTCGTAAATACATGTGTTTATTAAGACTCAGTCCATCAGTGGTTGTACAGTAGAGCTTTCCGATATAGTTAACAAAAAGATTATCCAAAGTATGTTTATAAAACACAGTAGTATCAGCAAACATGTTTATGTAATAATCGACAATATTGCTTGATTATAAAAGAAAAGCTACTTTATGGAGTTGTGTTAAGCTCTATATCTAAATGGAATGTTACATTTAGTCAACAGGTTGTTTTTGACTGTAAACGAATTTCATAGCTATGACAAATTATGCCAATCAAATGAGTTTAAAACAATTTAGTGAATGTGTGAATCAATCAATCAAAGTCATAAACAATAAGATTAAACTTAAGATCTATACGTTACAGCGAAAAATATGAAATTACTACACGCTGATTTATATATGTAAAAGTGCTACAATCAATCGCGACGGATGACTAATTCATGTTTCGTGACAAGTAGTTGATAATACTATGGTCTTTATATTTGATTACACTTTCCATATAGTGTTAATCTGTTCAATAATTTACGGTAAGGTAAATAACCTATTCAGACAGGAATATGTAACTAATTCATGTTGCAAGATTTATTTACAAAAGAAATTGATTAAACAAACATAAATGACATCGAATTTAGCTGCTGAGTTTGTGATGTTTTTGATTTTTGATAGGTAGGCTAAATCCAGGTCATTTTTCTACTGATTTAGTAAGAGCTACATATTAAAGTGTAGCATTCATTAAAGACCTCATTTCAAACTCTGCCTTTAAAAATATTTGCGTTTCAATCTGTTATGCCGGTTTGCGCTAAACTAATATGTCCACAATTTCAACAGACCTTAGTTTCAGGGGCTGAAATGGAATCTTTAATGAATAGTATGCTAGTACGTATCATCCACTTACTAAAAGTGAAATAACTTAAAGGATTAACGGAACATTGAAAACGTTGCGGTTAACTTCGGACAATTTGTAGCAAACAACCAGTGAAATTGATATACACTTTTTCTATAGATATAACACAACTTACTGATCCAATAAAATAACTGCTTTCTTTTTAAATATAAAATCCGATTCAAATTGACCTAGTACAGACTGTTGAACTCGACTGGATAATCTAGTGTAGAGTACAGTTTCGACTGTCATTTGACGATTAGGCAGAGAAGCTAATACACGTTCAAGACCATGCACACTTGAGAAACTAAATACACTGTCATGTACACCATGTAATGTACCGTCAGCTGCATCAAGAAAAATATTAAAAAACACAAAATTAGTGAGAATGATCATAAGTCTTTCAGTGATTGAAAATGTTATAAATCAAAAATTATTTACAGCTTTGAATGCACTATTTTACTGAGCTACTTAACATTAATATCAGGTAAATTAGATTCGTATCTCGTAAGAAACAAGCATTCGTCAGATTAAGCAAAAGCACAAACCAAGTTGTTAAATTCCTACGGACTATACAAATAAATTCCATTAAAACAGCGATAACAAATGATTTGTAAAAGATAATAAAATAGGAAAACCTCCTTAACACAAAACCACATGCTTCAATGAAACGCAGGAATATTATAAGATAGTGTTTACACAATAGGCGTAAAACTTGTTGAATCGCAGAGTTTATTTATTCTAAAGACAACGTTCAAAATCGTCGACTGAATCGGGAGGTGGACCGACGGTTACAGAGTACAAATCTCAACCACTGAAAAGCGAATTCGAACTCCGAAACAAGTGCATCATCATGATTAACTGTGCGGCTCAAAGTTAATTACACAGATCTGTAGGTGGTAAATGAATTAATAATGAAAATTAAATAATGGACTTAATTCAGCTGAAATATTCTAAATATGTATAACAACATTAAAGCTATCTCTGAATTTTCGTTTCATAAATAATTTGTACAACGTAACTTACAGAATGCATTCCTGTCTAACGGAGGTGAACCAAATAAACTTAGAGGATATTGCGCTGGAAAGCCATATTCATCAAACATTGGCAATCGAAGCGCTGAACCGGCAACAATGACATCAAGATATAAAATTCCCATTAAAAATTTCACCACTTCTTCAACAGTAATCAAACCAAATATTTCTTCTGTAGGGCTGTCATATAAACAATTGTTTGATCTAGAATTTGAACGAATCTGTACCAGGAAACACATATCAAAGTGAGTCTAACAGTTATGAATTATATGAAAATTTAAAATAATATATCAGCTTTTACTTCAATGCGTACACGAAAATAGCGTTTCGTGATGCATATTTGATCGCATATAAAATTACACAAAATTATTCACTTTTAGGAGAAGATTCGTGGAAATAATACATTTTTACGAGTAAAAAGATTCCACTTCTACTCCAGTAAACACTAATCAGCAAGGTAGGCCATGATCGGGAATATGTAACACATGTCCTAACCATCTCAGTCGATGAAGGTTTACGACATAATTTGGTAATTTTTTCCTAGTACTCTATATCTATTATCAATATTGTTTAATCCATCATCCTAAGATATACGGGTGACATTTCAAAAACTCCTACGGTTAAAGACCTGAAACCTATACATATCTCCTAGTCTATTTTCTGTACACCACTTCAAATTCAATCAATTTATGCCTGTTACCCCACGTGGAGCATAAGCTGCCAACCAGCATTCTTCAACCGACGCTGCACTTGGCTTTCACTTCTAGTTCTTGCGAAGTGCTGTTCATTCTTTTCATATCTGCCTCCTACTCGGGGTATAATGTGTTCCATGGTGTTTTTTTCCTTTGGCCTTTGAGGATTCCAAGTTAGTGCTTGTCTTGTGACGAAGTTTGGTGTTTTTCTCGCTGTGCGTCTTATACAACTCCAGCGTCTTCTCCTAGTTTCTTCCTAGGTTAGATTTTGGTTGGTTTGCTTACTGTTACAGAAGGTTGTTGTTTATGTTATCTAGCCAAAGTATCTTGCGCAAACAGCTATTTATAAATACTTGTATCTTTTGGATGATGCATTTCGTAGTTATCCAAGTTTCAGCTCCATACAATAGAACTGTCTTGAAGTTTGTATTGATAATTTTGACTTTAATGTTGGCTAACAGTTGGTTTTAGTTCCAAATGTTTTCCAGTTGTAGAAATGCTATGATTGCCTTTCCAATCTGTAACTTCACATCTGCATCAGACCCTGCATGTTATTCGATGAAGGTGCCCGAGTATGTTAAGGTTTCTACATATTCCAGAATTTCTCCATCATATGTAATTGGGTTAGTGTTCATTGGTTCGTATCGAAAGATCTTGCTTTTTCCTTTGTGTATGCTGAGGCCTATTACTGCCGACGCTAGTGCTACACTGTCCGTCTTCACCTGCATATGTTGCTGTGTAGGACAAAAAAAACCTAGGTCATCTGTAAAGTTCAAGTCGCCTAGTTGTATCCATGTTGTCTACTACTGCATTACGTGATTGCTTTGAGATGTTGCAGTTTCATAATCCAGTCATTCATTAGCAGAAAAAGAATGGAAGAGAATAAGCACCTCTGTCTAACACCGATCATCACTTCGAATAATTCTGTGAGCTGCCCTCCGTGCATGATTTCGCAGTAAGACGCATCTTTGAAATGAAAACCTTCCAACTCCAACGACAAAGTTAAAATGGTTTAAATGGTTTATTTTGGTTAGTTCTCTAGCAAGGTCGTTTTGTACGGGATAAGGTTGTTAATCCCATCTCATACCATCCTTCTCTATCCTGGCTTAAAACTCCTAGTAACCATAGGGAGAATCCAGGCCTTTTCAATCTTATTAAGAGTTGGATTACATGCCAATTTTTCACTCAGGTGGTTTGGGGGTAGTCCGTAAGCTAGCGGAGAGTAGCTGAGAACCAGTTAAACTGTACCTGAGAATGCTCCGCCCATCGGTTTAACTTTTTAAACTGAGAGTGATTAAAACACCCGCCTTTTTCGGAAATAGTCTCAATAACAGCCAACTTTCTAATACCGATATCCTTGATGGGTCGGGAAGCTGTCTAGTAATATTTACTGCCGTAGCCGTTCTCGTCGCCTTTATTTTGGTCACCCACCATTGCTCATGATCTATGTGTAGACTTCGGCTTAGTCTGTGTTAAAGCCATCGTTGCTCTCGGTCACTTTCCGATGCTACTAGAATGAGTTTCCCAGCATCTTTCGGTTAAATAGAAGTCCCCAATATCGATTGGTCTTTCATTACCTTTGAATTTACATTGGATGCAGATACCAATGATGCACTTACAACCTCCTTAAAACCTCTTAAAGCTTCTTCAGGATGGATCTAATGAACATGATCAACCAAGTGTTTGGCTCGTTCTTCTTTAAATACAAAGTGATCTCAAGTGCTACTAGAGGTGTGAAAGCGGTTATCACTTCCAGGTTACCCACATAGTGAAGGGATTTTTCTTCATGAGACACGTGAAAGAGAAAGTGGATTAGAGCAGGTCTAGACGAACCAAGTGTGACTGTAGTTCCCAGGGGAAAACTGTTTAAAGCCGGTCACATTTGATCTTTTTAACAAGTGGTTTTCGTTGGGTTAGCTCTGTACTTGTTAAGGCTCTACCGATGGAGACGGAAATCCGTGGGGTAAGATAGGACCTATTCCTAACCCAACCTTACTTTGTAGGAAGACAGCATCATTGTCAAGGATGTCTGACGGAAACATCATACCATCATCACATCGCTGTACAGTCGGTAATACGACTTCATCCTCAGAACATAGGTTTGCTGCCTTGGGTTTTACCGGACTTTAACTGACTTGCTTGGCAAAGTAGAACCCTGGGGAAAGAATTTTATAGTCACTATAACCCAAATAGGTGATCATGATAAGTAAGCTCAACTATCATACCAAGGTACCAGTAACGGTTGGGCGAATACTCGAATTTCTTCAGAGATTCAAAGTCGAAACATAACAAACTGAATCTAATTTTGTACCATCCACACAAACATCAAATTACCGAACTTCTAACCGAGAAACTGAATAAATTCTAAGGAATTAACGCAGTCATCTACTTGCAAATTATTGAACCAGATATTTATCACATGAGTAAAACCAAACGAATAAAGGATGAAAATAAAAGTCACAAACAATCAATAATCTTTCACTGTCAGTACAAAATAATCATTGAAAACTAAAACTGCTGGATTTTTTTAGAAAATATGGTGGTGAAGTCAGAGAAAAACTGATTAAAGCGTTCAATTTTCAAAAACTAGGTTGTAGCCTTCAACCCCAGCCAACTTACATCGGTTTGGGATGACAGTTAACGTCATCAACCCTTACAAACATGTCACTTATAACGGAGTACGTGAATCTATGCTTAGTACGTGAATTATTTTGATTCAATTAATTAATTAGTTATACTACACTTACACCGTGATACCAATTCTGAATAGCTACAATAAAGGAACAAAAAATATTGGTTATCATTAGTCAGATATTTATAGGAACACGGCTTCAGAAAAGACTAACAAGTAACAGTTATAAGTACACTTTTCCTGGTGATTTTAAGTAATATCGTTTTAGCTTTTTATTTCCAAAGTAGCACAGAGTCTTTAGAATACATCATGTTAAAGTCTCTGTAACTATTATACCGTACATAGATCAAAAATCTTTCAATAGTGTTTATATGTGATACCTCTAAAGTCCGTTTTCATTGACTATAAAAAAGAGTACAAGGGAGAGCATAAATCAAAATACGTTACATCAAGAAATCGCTTACTTTTATTGTACTACCAGGAACACCAATAAGACCTAAACCGCCTTCTTCCATTGGACTAGCGATTTCGTGTCTCCAAGACTGTAGTTCATTATCATGTATTATTTGTTCAGTTCCATTAGCTAAGTTAGGGATCAATATAAATTGGATTGTTAAGGTTAATTTATTGCAATACATTAATAACCTAATGTTTATAAAAATTCCATCAACTCGAGCACTGATATGACGTGAACTACGGCCGATCACGATATACAGAGACAGTAGCCTGGATAGGAACCAATACTGAAAAACCCAGACACCAACGCAGTTGTTCTATACCTACACGTCAACCCCGTGATTCCTAGTCCCCAAGTCGGATAAAAGAACACAAGAAAAGTGAGCCAGAAACCAACCAGTTAGACTATATTTCACACACTCGTTTATATACGCACAAAACCTGACCACACAGCAGGTCAATAAGAAGAAAAGCGTTTATAGAAAATAAGAATAATGACTAAGAACTGGTGAAATAGATGTATAGTTAATTATTTATTGTTACTAAATGGAAAATAGTATGATAACAATTCATGGGTTTAATGGGAGGCTAGGACGAGGGGAACTTGACAATACTACTACTACTACTACTACTACTACTACTACTACTACTACTACTACTAATAATAATAATAATAATAATAATAATAATAATAATAATAATAATAAAATATTCGATTTACATGTATTCAAAATAGATGAAATAGTCTTTTAAAAGAAAGCTTCAAAAGTTAGACATTCGTTTTGAATCGTCCAATATAACAGAAACCACTATAAATAACCGTTTTTCTTACGACTAGTTTACGTCGACTTTCACGATATGAGAAGGTTGGTAAGTTACCAGGTAAGCATATCAAATTTAGTAAACTGCATATCCTACATTTGAATTTCATGATAAACTAGCTGTGACAAACATTTCCCAAATCTAATGATAAAATAAAAAGCTGGCTAGAAAGGAAATTATAAACTTACAAATAATTTACAAATAGGTTTACATACACCTGAAAATTGATGAAGAATATTCATGATGTAAGGAATACCACTTCAGTATGATATTCGCTGAGTCAATTATGCATATCTTACATTGTGACATAATTTAAGTATCTAACAATATACTACGTTTCTATACCCAAGTAAAATTTCATCAGTAACGATATGCTAATTTTCAGTAAACAGTCATATTGTTTTACTTGCCTTGACAATCGTGACTACAAGTCGTGAAATGCTTACAACATTAAAGCAATCGAAATAAATAGCAGTTAAAAAGATGGACTGAAAAAGTTGTTAGGCTGATTCATATGCAATTATCATTAGTAAAATGCCGAACCTCACCTTATTCCATGAATATCCATCTCCAGCGGTAAGGATTTTAAAGAGCGGAGGTAACACTTCAAAAACTCCACATAGAAAGGCCGTGCGTAATCGGACTCAAGTAAGTGTCCCTTGAGTCCTGTAACCACGTTCCTAGGTCACTCAGACCAACACAAATCCAGCTCCATCTTCAAGTCCCTTAGAAAATAATATCCTGTCATGATGTGGGCAGCCAGAAAGTGAAAATCGCCGTCATACCTCATAGCAAACGAAATTATCTTCTTCGAGATCGAATCCCAATTTTAACCATTAATAACTCTCTTATTCCTACGACAAATCCTTTTCGCATACCTTTAACACCTCGCACCCCTAACACTAACGGTTCGAGTTCCCGAAGTGTTATTCATCGTCACCTGAAACCTCGCTTTAAACTACATGTTGGATTTCTTAATGTTCTGGCCATGTGTCAAATAGAACCCCGCGCCATCAATGCATGCTGCTTCTCCGAAACGCGTATACAAGTATTTATTTGCTTGGCCTCACCTTGTCAAAATAAAGGACCAGAGACCCTACTAATACTACCCGAGGCCTCGCTAGTGTAAGCATACCATTAAGTTCAAAGGTAGAACGGGCTCTCACAGACTGGATTCCAGTAGACAATCGCCTGTACACTGTTTGACTAAACGGGACAGTAAGAGCTAGGAAAGATGGAGACAAACACTGTTGCCTCTTCGTTGTCTCCGTCTACGCTCTCACTGATTACAGCTCAGATAAAGTAAAAGATGGATTTTACAGGAAGCTTCTTATCTTCTACAAAATCCTAAGCGCTCTGATGTAGTAATAATGGATGGTGATTGCAATGCCTAAGTAGTTAGTCAAAACGAAACCGAAAAGCACCTGGGTGGGTCCTATGGTATCGTGGTTCGCTGAACAGATAATGGTGAACGTCTGCTACGACTATGCTGAGACAACCTTTTATTTCTAGCAGGTATCAACTTTAAGCATAATGAAGTACACTAGTTGACATGGTGACCTTTTCAATTAAATCAACACTGGACCCAAGTAGACCACATCGTTATCGGCCGTCGTTGGATAGGCTATATAGAAGACTGCGGCTTATTCTGGAGTACATGTTTAGACTTAGACTATGCTCTAGTAAGAGTGCTTATTAGTCTGCATCTCAATGAATGTAAAAGATCCACAGCAGGGAGCCACTCAGAGTTCAACTTAATGATAAAAAAGAAAAGAGTACATTTTAAGAGCTGGGAAACCGATTCGCTAACTAGGGAATTGATACCCACTACGAGGTAGCTTAGAATGATATCCAGAAGTTCTTGAAACAGCAATGATATCTACTAGTAAACTAAATCAAAAGGTTAACTAAAATCAGTGGATTTCTGCTGCATCTACTGACCTGATAGATGCTCGTGAACTCATCCTGTGGCTCTGAACATGATGAAGAGTGGGTACAACTTAAATGCGAGTTGGTAAAACGCCTAAGCAACAGTCGTGAGCAGTAGTGAGTAGCGAAAGCAAAAGAAATGAAAAAGGCAACAGCAATATGCATCAGTAAACAGCTGTTCATACTTATCAAGGAAACAGGCATTAGTAATCCTGCTGGTAGTGAAGCTATCTCCGAACAAGATTGAACTAATACTCACTATCAATCCCGGAGATTAGATCGATGGGTAGAACACTTTAGAGAACAGTTCAACTGGCTTTCAAATACTCCTCAGTTACTCATCGTTCCCGGGTCTTAGTAAGCTCGAAAAGGGTAAGGGAAATATAAAGCGAGAGAGAGCAGCAGGACCTAATGGATCAACCTCTGAGATATTTAAGAACAGTGGTCCAGTTTTTACTGAAATTTCGGTTAGAGTTTGGGAAATGGACGTAATCCCATTTGACTGGTCTCAGACATAAATCGTTCCAGTCTATAAGACAGAATAAGTTCTCGCGTGAATCAATTTAACAAATATATGTGACTAAAATATTGGCTTCAACAATACTTCAATGTCTAACTAAAGCTCATGAATAGCGAACTCCAGGAAATCAAGGTGATTTCAGACTTGGGAGTGGTTGAATAGATCAAATATTCACACTTCGGCAAGTTCTGGAACATAGGCACACTTTTCAACGTCCAAGTACAGTTGTATTACTTGATCTTAAGAGGGTGTGTGACTCTGTTGATTGTGAGGTTATGTAACAGTGTCTGCAGTTGAGAAGTGTACTGAAGAAACACATTAACACTGTAGAAGCTCCCTACTTGAACATTACTGGACGAGTCAGCGCTTATGGAGAGCTGTTATCGGAATTGATTACTTCAGGTGTTGTTCGCCAAGGCTATTCGTTTTCTCCATTTTTAACTTTGAAATAGACATGCCTTTAGTGTTAACAATTACACTATCTGACTACTCAGTGGCCGACCTTCTTCTAGGAGGTACACTTGTTAACTTAGAATATGAAGATGAAATGGTTCTACTTGATGAAGACGCCGACAAAATGTAGTCTTCTGACCACCTTAAGTATAAATACAACCGCGTTTGGGATGCGATTCTTCTCATCTAAATGCAAAATGTTTCTTCAAGATTAACTTGCATCGATTCCAAAATAAGCGATAGGCAAATAAAAAGCCATGCATGTTGACCGATTCACTTATCTTGGGAGTTTCATCAGTCCTGACGGTCTGGCGTTTGATGAAATCTCGGCTCGTGTACAGAAGGCTCGATTGACTTTTACCGACTTGCGTTACTTGTGGTGTAGGCAAGACATCCATCTACCGGTCAAACGGCGATTTAGTGTGTGCCAGTTCGATCCGTTTTACTTTATGAGTGTCAAGTTTAGCGATTAAAAATAGAGTATATTCGTAGGTTACTAGTATTTAATTATAGGTGTCTAAGAAGCAGTGCTCGTGCCTTCTTGGACCACCAAGTAAGCAATATGTGGGTTAGAAATAGAGTACTGGGTAAAGACGGTTAATCGATTGATGAACTAATGAATCTGCATCAGTTGAGGTTGCTAGGGCAAGTGTTACGTATGCCCAACCACCGCTTACCTTGGCGAGCAATAGTGTATAAGTAGGCTAGTAAAAATTTAAGCGTGGCCAAACCAAAACATGACACCAGTCTGTGAAGTCATTGACAATTAGGCTGGGACATGTTAATAAGTGTTGACTAATTGATTAGGGTCAGTCCTAAGTATACAACTTTTTAAGAAAAGAATAATGGAGAGATAAAGAGATACTGGCAACAAAAATGAATACATAAAACTTACGATAAAATAAACGGACGTAACTCGATACAAATTGTTCTAATGTATGATAGATCAGCAATGCATCTTCACGATATGGATAATTACCTAAACCGTTTGGATCATATACCTGAAAATACCATACGAGAAATAAACCAATAAGGTTCATAGAACAAGAAACATTAATAACGTTGCTATCGACTAGTAGTATTTACATTTATTAATCGGAATAACACTGCTGCAACCTTAAGCTTTTGTTACATGAGATTCATGTTCAAGTATTCGCCTCTTCTGTAACACTATTGCTAGGACTTAAAATATTATCAGATCAGATCTACTAGGAAATGACTAAACGATACACAACTGGATATTCTATTATTATTTGAAATAATGAGTAAGATACAATGCAAATGAAGTTCTAACAAAGAAATCTTCCAACTGTAATATCTACCACCAACAAAACGGAAAATTTTTACAAACACTGAAACAAAAACTTGTCTTAAGGAAAAGTATTTTACCGCCCTATCAGATGATAGCATGAATTCTTTTAAAATAAATCAAATTTAGAGGCTTACTCCTCTGGACTCCAATTCACGATATATATTTGCGTTTACATCGAAACGCCATTTTTTAAAAGCACGTCTTAATAACTGTTTGATTCCTTTACGTGACAACTGAATATTACGAGATATCCATCCATTCTCAAATGTCCATTCTTTTAACTTTCTTCAATTTAAGAAATTAAATAATTATTAATAAATATCAAGGCATTTATTATTATCATAAAAGGTTTATATAAAATAAGTTAATATTGTTTCCAGTTTCACAGGTTAAACGAATCAGAACAATAATATGCAATACATATTCACTACTGCTGATATAATAAAACATGAGCAAGCATAAGCTGTATATCTAGTTGACGTTGTTTACAATCTAAACACCCCATTGACATCGAGGTGAACTTATATGAGTTAGTCAGTAGTAGAAATAAATGTTTGGGAAGCATACATAGGTTAATTAATGATACATTTATGAGCACTGAATTATGATGAATAATAATAGTATTAATAAAAGTAAAGAAAATGGAAGTTTATGGGTCAAATAAATGGAAACAATAAATACGGAAGAATCTATAATTCAAAGCTTTATTGTTCCTATTTTAAATCATATTTGCGTTTTATTGTTCAAGGAGCATAGTGTGGCCACGAAACTACGCGATACAATATAGGATGTTATTAATATGAAATTTTGACGATAGGTGTGATACCTCCAAGTACTTATTAATAAGACACGAGTGAAATGAGTAAAACCAATGGCTTACTGTATTTTCTGTCCAACACAGATGATAGTAATACGACTTAAAGAAAATAGGTGAATAATAGATTTTTCCACTCTATTATACAGGGAATGAGCTTCTAAATGAGAAGCCATTATTCAAATCAAAATATTTTCATTAATTTATACAAGGAATACTACAAACTAAAAAGCGTAAAGTATGTTCAGTGTGTAAAAGAATAAAATTACCTTGTTACAGGTAGGATACTGCGAAAATGTGGTGCAACTAAGTGATATATTGGATGAGACTGCGACATATTACGCCGTAATGACACATAAATTGATTCCAAAATTAAATGAGTTAATAAACGGCCAACAATCATATGATGGCATGCATCAGCCAGGTTAACCCATAATTTCGCTTGTAACCATATTGAAGATGGGTCAGTTGGGAGAATTATCTAAAATAAAATGATTACGTTGCTTCATGGTATGTGTTATAATTTTAAATAATGCACCATCGAGATAATTGTGTATACATCATGCAATTTATAAAAAGTAAACATGTGGCAAGAGTTATTGCACAATATTCAAGATTTTTAATCATAACGAAATCGATACACTATTTCATGCCCATAGTTTCTTGACCAGAGTGGTTTTCTTTTCGTGTAATATATACGGGCTTTCAGTTGACTGAGCCACGTATGTACTTCATGTCAAGCGATTAGATGGAAAAAAAACAAATATGATACGGAAACGCTCGTAAATTAACAGTTACTTCAATATTAATTTTATGACACAAGACCAGCAATTAGTAATTTGTAACAGAATACTTACTGCATTCGTATCAGTTGAATTACGATTTAGTTGAATTGCAAGAGGTGTTAACTGTCTTTTCTCTGTGTAGAAGAAAATAGCTAATGGTGCACACAATTCCCGACCACGTTTGCAACTAAGTCCTTGCATTATATGAAAATCAAGTATATATAGACGATTAGCCGATACCATCTGACGTAGTGTCCAACCTTCTAAATAGGGTTTCAATGTATTTGCCGCCATTTCAAAACTACAATCAATTTACGCATAGATGAAATAAGAGAAAAGAGTAGGTTACCAGTATTGGAAAAAAAAGTATGGCTGAACGAATTACTTTATTTCTTAGTTATTCATTAACACTTGCAGTCTTATCTTTAATTAACTTATCACCACTTCAGTGGTACTTATATTATTACCAATTCTAATATATATATACGAATGAATCACTGGTAAGAAGCTGATTGAAATGAAATATTTACCTTCTGAAACGGTCACATGAATGAATTCAGAAAAAGGAAATCCAAACAGTACCGATCTTCAATTAAGCTATCCTGGCTGATTGCGTATACATACCAACAATTACTACTAAATTTGAAACTTGTCTAGATTATTTGCACATTCTTTATGTGAAGTATCAGTTATTTGTATAACAGGATACATCAAGACAGATTCCTGTGGAATACATACTAGCTACACGCTTTTTTTCCTAAACTTGTAACCAACAAGAAATAAGATTACTCTAACGTATTAAGACGAGATGTTATGGAAAACTTCAACGATGATAATGTTTGGATCCCTTTAGAATAAGGTAGATCACTTTAACCCAAAAATATATTACACTGTAATTCCAACTAGGTGTTTCAACGTAATTATTGTGTAATCCTTTGTGGCAATAACTTATTGTCATAAAAATCCATTGACTGATAGTTACAATTTCAAAAATGCTGATAACTTGTATATAAGTAACCGATACTTGCAATGAACAACGTAATGTTAAATTTTGAAAGCTATCCCACGAAAAACCGGTTTGTTTGTTTTGTGTGTATTTATTAAGCAATAGACTAAGTACGCTATCATATTATCCAAACTTAAGTCTTCTAATTGACTCACTAACCGTTTTAATATCTTTCACCAGTCAAAAAATTCAAATATAGCAAGGACTCAAAAACTAAAACTCTACATTGTGCCATAAATGTCTTAGGCATATACCTATTTAGATTTATTAGTTGTAGTAAGTTGAGATATTGCACTTTATATAATTGCATGGGGTTAAGTGAAAAAATAAGGTAATTGGCTGATCTTTCTGGTGATTTGGTAACCTTTGAATTTCTCATGGATAATCGACCGTATGTGCAGACACATATGTGGAATATCTTTGGAATAATTATGCTTAAAATTTAGGGTTTGCTGTGCTTTTAGATACTTTAAGTAAAAGCCAACAGAGAAGCTAACAAAACACAACTACGATGGATGAAAGCCATTAGTAAACAAAATGGGGGTGACAGTGCACTAATAAGGTTTGTTTACGAATTCCTTGAAATTAAGCTTAGCAGTAACGAATTATTATGTCTCATTATTGTTTCTTGACTAACACCAACATTAGGACCACTTCTAAGAAATGGCTGTATTTAACTGTGTATTTTAACATCCACATCCCTTAAATTTGCTGGTTTATTTTCGAGACAAGCTATTTCCGCACTAAATTATCAAAACAGGTTAAATATGCATACTACTGGTTGATACAGACGAGCAAACCTCAAGAGTATACTGTTGGACTATATCGATAAACGGTTTTTTCACTCAAAAGGATGCAACGCAATCCAAAAATATAAACTTAGAAATTTGGTGACCATCCGAAAATTATTTCTCCTCTCAACTTCTTGTATGAAATGGACGGGTAAGGCAACTCAATCTACATACCATAAGCACGGGAAATATAAATTAAAACGACGGTTAACAACGCTGACCTAAATACAAACAAATTAATTGTTAGTCATCAAAAAAAAAAAAATCGAAATTGACATGCCTTTTTGGCAATGTACGACAGATTTGAATAGTGAATGGATTACATCCTCGAACACGTTGAGCGCCAAAGCAAATATCATTCATCATCCAAAATTGCAAACTCTTTAGAACAATAAGAATTTTAAAGGGAAGAAAATAATTACAAGCGTTAAATAATAAGGTGAACAATTACTCGATTCATAAGCTATAAAATCCTATCCACTTAATAAAAGGTAAGTAAACTAATTCATTTAGATTGATAACATACCTTGTAATATATCTAGTAAATTATCAAATATTATTTAGATGTCAAGTATCTTTAGCAATAAAAACTTTGAATAGTTTACCTATAATAATTATTTTTAGAAACATAATATTGAAATACTGATAATTTAGGCCTTAGCCTAAGGACCTTTTACTCTGATTAATGCACTAGGTAATTATTTTATTTAACCATAGCCAACCTATGGCACAAACATTCATCACCACAAGTTTTCACACAACACTAGTGCATTTAGAGAAGAAATTGATGAATAGTAAGTCACAAAACAAAAGTAACATCGACTACAGTAGGACAGACTAAACACCAGGAATAAGGTTTGAAAAAAAAAATGCAAAAACGTAGTAGTAAAATACAGGCTCCAGAAAAATCAAGGGGTGTCGTGACATTTTAAGCTATCAATTAGTCTTTACGACTATAAGGAGGACGCCAACTACATATTTTGAATTTTAAAACACAATTCACCCCAACAGTCAATGACTTTATATCATTGTCTGGCCACTCCTTTCCTCCAACTTAAACATCACTCACGATTAGCAGTAAACACTGCTTTCATATTTTGAGTTGGTCTGACAGCCGCTAAAACTAGATTTTCTATATAAAATTAGCATCAAAACTGGTTATGAAACCAAGTTGTTAAGTTTCCGCCTTGTTTACAACTTCACCATTATCAGACTTCTTAATCTTTGAATAAAAATGTATGCGATGTTAGAATTACTACTGATGTATGAAATTCATGAATTATGGCCAAAATTTAAGAATTCGAGAAGTATATGGTTGCATAAAATTGACTCACCACAGGTTCAGTGATATTATATTTCTTATAAAAGTTTCCAAGTGTGTCTAGAGAATTCCAAGACTGTTCACTTGTGTATTCGTCAGCAAGACCAGTACGTTCAATAACCTCAAGAACTAGAGGCTCAATGTCCCACTAGATATTAACTTATACTAGATACTAGTGTCACTTACCCGAGAATCTGTTGAGAACAACTCCGAAGGAGGGATTTCCTGTAACTGATCGATATGTAAGATTAAACTAAATTTTGCACTAGCTCACTTCAACTGGCAAACCTTTTGAACGTTGAAAGAAAGTGAAAAATTGCATTCGTCTACCAACTTCTTCTTCTCTTAACTCCGGAAAAGGTTCCAACTGGGGTATCCAAGCTTCACAGTCATGGACAACATATTGATGATCTTGGTTAATCCACTTATGTACAGGGAAGAAAAAATATTTCCATTCAGCAGTCATCCCAAATCTTCTATCTCTAATTATCACCCTATCCAAAAACCAAGCGGGTGGTGGATAAGACTGAGTTGTACACCAGAATTCAATATGATGTAACCTTTTGAACACCTAGATATCATAAGACAATTAAAGTTATTAAAACAATGAATTACTGTCAGTCGACTCCAGGCCTGCAAGTCAATAGTAAATTTTGCTTGAGTATAATCAATATCATTTTGAAATATGCTGTCTAAAGTGATTGTTGGTGATTGATTCCCACGGTGATCGAACATGACCATATTAACACCAGGACCAAGTTCATCCCCACTGTAGTCACCAGTGACTACACATACTTCAAACGCTATTTTAGTTGATGTTCCTCCCATATGTCTATGAGTTTATCACAACATAATGAAACAGTTTCAACAGATCTGGAAAAAGAGACATAACATGGTTTTACTTTAATCAGAAGACTGAATTTTGATTAAAACACTATCCATCGATGAGATAAATAACAGAAACATTGGTAAATCTAGTTAATTTGTCATACCCTAAGGTCGTATCGTACCAGAAATCTGAATATGAAGATTAAATCATAGAAAAGCATATGATAAAAACGGATGTTAGACGATGTTTGAACAATGAGCTGCAAAGCAACGTTTTTTTCTATACACGACGTTATTGTCGCAATTACAATCCGCGAAGTGTCACATACATATTAGGATCACTACATCATATCAATATCGCTGTGACGAGCTGGTAAGATCCTGGAGGTTTCTTGGTGCCATCTTCTTAATTCTACCAGTTCAGATCAAGGTAATTGGTGTTTTCCCATTGTAGTTATCTAGCTGCCCAATCGTGTTGAATCAAGTGGAAGCACGAGGAACTTCATATATATATATATATATATATATATATATATATATATATATATATATATATACTTAAGCTTGCATATAAATATATATTTCCGCATTCGGTTTTATATAAGGTCTATGTAATTGATCTTTTTCCTTCACTAAATAGTTAAAACTTCAGCCAGATAAGTCGGAAGAAGCATAGAGTAAATACTAGGAACTACGTTGATGATTTCAGGCAGTTAGGATATACAATAAATAATGTAAAAGAATAGGACCATTACAGACAGTTGCTAATGCAGCTGGCGACGAACAGAAAAGCTGCTATTCATTAAATATAGTAGTAACGAGCATTAAATTTTGTTAGGCATTGAGTATTAATAAACTTAGTGCCACAAATTAAACAGGTTATTTAGCAGTTGTAATGATATTTTTCAACTAGACAATTGTTGTACTTAACAATATTGATAAAATATATGAATAGTCTAATCTCTTAAAATCGCTTTGAATCTAGCTTAGGGGGAACGCAAAGTTTCAAAGACGCGTGAAAGTAGAGTGTGTAAATGAATATGGAAGGCAGAAGTGAAAGGGGATAAGTGAACGAGTTAGAAAAAACATTATATGCACTTACGTGTATATATTTAAAGTAACAAGCAACAATTTGTTATAAAGGGTAAGAATTCACGTAATCTAGTAAATTTAACTAAGATTTAATAGTGAGATTGAGTGTTTAGAACTACAGTCAAGATATATTCGTGCAACGCTATGACCTTACTTCAAAACAAAACAAGGAACTTAAACAACGACAACCTTAAAAGGACAGTACTTTGATTATAATTGCTCATTTTGTAGTAAAAATGGTAATAAATCTAATATCATTAGAGGTCACATCTACATATTTCCGGCTCACATTTAAATCTTTAATGTTGTCCCGTGGCAGTTACATACCTGCCAGACTGTATTAACCCTAGTGAAGAATATAGGGAAATTCCAGTATCCAATGTCTAGATGACGAACTATTTCGAACCAATTAATTTTCTTGTGTTTGCATCTTAATTGTTGCGGTTTCAGTTCCTGGACTTCGGTTTCTTCCGGCAGTTGGCTGACTACACGTCCGCTCCTAACCTGACAATCTCAGCTGGTTTTTTGTGCTATTGTCACTTTATTTTTCTTTAAATTAATTCTAATTCCATGACTTTTCACTTTTTTGCTCCATTTTAAAACCCATATAATACACTAGAGAGTGAGGAAGAAAGGACGAGCAGCAGAGCAAAATAGATTGGATACGAGATTAGATAAAAATTAGGTTGGATGCTTCATAGTTTCCCAGACAATCAGATAACTAAGCAGCCAATTTTTTCTTTTACTAGGGGCTATCTCATCGCTTAAGACTATAGGGCAAACAACAAGTGTATTATCCAATGGTGGATGTTCGTTTTAGCTAGAAATTGTAACAAACTAATCTGAATCACAAGGTGATGTATTGTCCTTGTTAAAGATAGAGATGGTAGATGGCCTGTCTATATGAAAAGCAAAACTGTATGAAGTAACTGAACGAAGTTCCTATTTAAATACAAAGTAGGCCGAAAAGCTAGGGTGTCAAATTATGAAGAGAATATTTTGTCGGTTTCTTGAACTAATTAGGGAAGGGAAGCAGCATGAGTTGTTAATCATATACACGCGTGTGATGTTAGCTAAGAACTCGTAAGCTCTATGTAAGGCAGTTCGTGACTTATCATGTCTGGATTTTCAGATAGTTCAGGAAAGATTTGCTTGGTCCAGTTGGTATCAAAGGGTACGTTTATCCTGAGTTTAAATTCTAGTAAATAATCACAGGAGTGAATAGAAAGTGGTGACATATTCCACAGTAGACTGTATAGTGTTTTAAAAAAGTTATATTGTGACTAGTGTTTGCATTTCGGTACACAGTATTCTAGCCACATTCCTTAGGGTATAACAGGGTGAGGTCTTCCAGAAGAGAGAAGAGGTTGAAAAAGTGAGATCGTGGATTATTTTATGGAAAAAAACCTAAGGTTGGTTTTCAGACGGTGTCTCCGTTTGGGTTCTAGTGAAAGCAACCTACATCTTTCTGTATAGTTCATGTTACAGTTATACTCTAGT